>CANTUR010000595.1:265000-777708 GCA_947683625.1 Mallotus nudiflorus | reverse complement strand
TTCTAGAACATGCTATAAAATTTTCACACCAATTAAAGGCCCACAAACCAAGTTATATAAAATGAATTATAACCAGCTCAAAGAAACTGACGGACTGAGCAATAAAATGTTTTCTCTTATTACCTTAACATAGAGACTGAATCAGACCAAGATCAAAGAGGAAAAATTTTAGATAATTCTTCAAAGGTTCCATATCATTAAATAACACTTAATTTGGAGCTCTCTAGGTTAAGATATGATCGAATTACAGAGACTAAAAAACTAAAATTATCAAACTCGAATTCTGCAACTTAAAAACCTTAAATTAAATTAACCAAAATACTAAAATTTCTTACGAAATCAATCACCAAAGTCTTCTGGGATGAATATTATAGCCTTAATTATACTTTATATCTTCATTTTTGCTTGAAAAATAACTTCTATAAAAGGAAATAAATCGGTCCTCTTTTCCCCTTTTCTTTTCTTTCTTTCTTTCTCTATTTTTTTTCTTCCCTTCCTATGGCTGCTCACAATGGAAGAAGATATATAATTAAATAATATGTAAAATACTCCTTTTGATCCTTAATAAAATGCTTACGTTACCTATAAATCCTCAAACTTTCAATTGTTCAATCAAAGACAATCATTTTGCTGCAATTGAGTTCTTTCCTCTATAACTATATCTATATATATACCAACTTATATTTAAATTAAATCAATATATATATATATATATATATATATATATATATATATATATATATATATATATATATATATATATATATATATATATATATATATATATATATATATATTTAAAGTATTTATTATACTATTTAGGAATTGAATGTAGGTAAAAAAAATTTTATTTATAGGTAAAATTATTTAGAATTTAATATTTTATTATATTCTTGTCAACATATTATTTATTTTTTATTTGGATGTGTGCTTTTGGTAATTTTTAGAGAACGATATAAATAATTAGCTTGTGGTTTTACTCAATTTCAATTAGAAACTGTGTTTATTTATTTATTTATGATAAACGACTACTCTTTGATCTAGTCTATTAGGAGGCAATTTACACTAACACGAATTGAGATGATTACATGCCATGGGTAAAAATGAAAGTTCAGATTGGCTGCAGAATTTCAACATGTGGTTAGAAATGAGTAAAACCACAAATAGCGATTTGTACAAGTTTCATAATTTTATTTTAAATTTTTATTTAAGGTGTTTATTTTAATTTATGAGGAAATACCAACAAATCATTAATTTTTAAATTTTTATTTAATATATTTTTATTAGTTTTTTTTTCTAATGAAAAATAAAATATACTTTTATAAAATAATTTTTTATAATTTTTAATTTTTTCACAAAGTGTTAGCTAATTTATAACTAAAAGTGTTGTTATGAAAATTTGAATTTTTTTTTAAAAGAAACTACATATTTTACGAAAAAAGTTATATAAAATATGAATGTAATTTTTTTTTCAAATACGTCAAGTTTTTTTTAAAGTTATTACTATTTTTGTAAATTTAAAATATTTATAAAATAATTTTACATTATTTATAATGAAATAACAATAGAAAGTATAAATAATCTTGAACAAAAAAGAAAAAAATTAAATTAAACATATCAAAAAATTAATACAAATCTCATATAGAAAGAAAACTAAAAGATTAACAATCTATTCATATTTCTTTCATAAATTAAAATAAATAATTTTAAGGGATTTTTTCATAAAATATCATAAATGAAAAATATTATCAAAAGTTACGTTGACCAAAAATATTTTCAAAACTAACTACCCTAACTTTTTTTTTTTTTCCAAATATGAACTACTTTTCTTTCCTCTCTTATTTTTAGGGCACTTTCTTTATTTTCATTGTTATTTTTTCTCAATATTTTTTTTCTATTGTCTTCATTTATTATTTTCTAAATATTTTTTTACTGAATATTTTTTTTACTATCTTCATATTTTTTGCCTCAACATTTAGTGTTTCTTTTTCTATTTAATTAATTTTTATCTAATTAGAAAAAGGGCCAATTTTTTTCCTCAACATTTTTTTTTCTACTATCTTCATTTTTTCTCAATGTTTTTATTTTGCTCAATATTTTTTTCTACTATCTTTATCTTTTTTTTTCCTCAACATTGTTTTTGCTCAACATTGTTTTCTAATTTTAAGATACTATCTCCATCTATTTTTTTTCTCAACGTTTTGTTTTCTTGCTCAACATTGTTTTCTAATTTTAAGGTACTGTCTTCATTTTTTTTTTTCTCAAAGTTTTCTTTTTTTTTTTGCTCAATTTTTGTCATGACCCGAATCCATAGGTACATAATCGACAGTAGCGAATGAAAAATGTATAATGCAACCAAAACCCGTAGTAAGCCTTAGAAATTTTTGTAAATAAAATCAATTGTCTCAAAAATAAATCATAATAAATTCACCAATATCAAATACAAATGACAATATCTCCAAATACATTAATATCTCAACTCAAAATAAATCCACAATATCAATAATACAAGTTCTATAATTAACTATTGCGGTATCTAGAATTTGATTACATAATACTTAAATCAAATAGACATACATAAGGCAGCCGGTGAAGAAGAAACCCGGCGCAGACGGTGACCAGTACCAGATTGACAGTGAGGTCCACAAAAAAATAAGTTAAGAAGAATCAAACCTCACTTAGTGAATCAATATTATAAAATGTGTGTTGCTTTTAAAAACATTATTTAAAACCCTTTTAAAGGTAAAGTAAAATAAAATAAAATAAAGATAGATATTGAAATCTTTTACATATTGAAATCTTTTACTTTTCTCAATTATCTTTATATAAAATCCTTTTTAAAATTCACAATTCACTTTAATATAAAATCCTCATACGAAATCATGTAAATTAAGTATTTTAGTGAAAACCTTGATAGAACACATAAACCATTGATTTCTAATAGTCTTTCGACTCTCTTTAATCCAAGTGACTGTTGTCCTAAGAGCAAGCTCAACCGAGTTACAGCCGCAGTCCATTCACTTATTCCTATATTGATGTCCTTAGAGCAATCTCAACTGAGTTACATCCCATTTTCGGCCCAAGAGCACACGCTCCACTGAACCAAATTCACACATTCTAATATATGCTAGAGATCTCAACCCATGCGCACATGGTCCTAGTGACACACATTAGGTAGCACATTCTACCATTTTTCCAAATCAATTTAAATTATAAATAAATAAAGCAGAATAAAACAAATTCCATTAAAGCATCCTTTCAAATACTATTCATGCTAATAAAATAAATAATCATGCATATGGCGACATAAATATTTTCGTAGATAAATTCATATAATAAACTTCTTTATTATTTTTAACCATGTGAAAATATAATTTAAATATTCACAACACACATTCCATAAAATTAACTCACAGGTTGAGAGTGTTGGGCGACACGTCCTCTACTGCACAAGTGCTACAGCTCTCGCCCCGGAGTTCTCTAAAATAAATAATATTTATTTAAAATATGCTTATATGATAAAATAAATAAATTCATAAAAATTCTCAAATTTATTAAAGTCATGGAATTGATGAGATTGACTCAGATCTAAGACACAATGCTACACAGACTTGAAAACTAATACATACCGATGTCATGTTGTACGAGAAATCTACTGAAAATTCAGCAGAGTCTCCCTTATAAAATGGACATCTCTCTACTAAAAATAGAGATGTTTCTGCACAAAACGACATTTCTATAACTTCCATAACTCAACATCTCGGGTTGGGCTTTCAAACTACACTTTATACCCAACCGAGAACTAACACAACAACATATATAAACATAAATATAATTTTCTCAAATCATTAATATAGCATAACAATTTAGTTAAACAATACAATTTAATTTATTTATATAATAAAAATATAAAGGAAATTTATTTCCAAATAAATAGTAAAATTTTAGTTTATAAATAAAATTTTGTTAATGGAATCAAATTTCCCTTTTATAACTAAATTAGTATTAATTATAAATAATTGTTTAAATCACTTAAATATATCATAAAAATAATAAAGGACTCATTTAAGCTTGAAAAAAATAAATTTATTATTCATTTTTTTTTCTAAAATTACTACTAATTAACTAAAAACTTGAAATTAATTATAAAAATTATTTTCATACTTTTATTATTTAAATTCAGTCTAAAATAGAATAAATAACAACAACTTTAATTAAAATTAAAATAATTACTAATTTCTAATAATTTCTCTAAAAATAAATTTTTAAACATGGTCTTTAAAAATTCATATCTTTATTTCTACAAAGAATTTCACAAAACTTCATTCACAAAGTTTAATCTACATAACTTACAGAATTTAATAAAAATATAAAAAATTTTGGGTTGAAACAGTATCAAAACAATAACGCAAGACCTAAAAAATCTAAAATTTCTAGAAAATTATTTAAAAAAAAAAACCAAATGGAAGATCTTAACTCCAATATCATTTTATATAACTACAACCAGGTCTAATTCTAACTCAAATTAACTAAATTAACCAAAATGACTAAAATCAATTTACCTCAAATTGAGGTGGTGGTTGGAGCTAATTAGGCAAATTGGTTGAGGGGTTTTATTGCCTAGGAGGAGAGGTGTTGATCAAGACCAATGACGTTGTCTGGTGTCACCAGAGCCGGCGACAGCAACCTCCTTTCTTCTCAATTGCCGGTAGAAACAAAAGGGAAAAGGAAGGGAGGGTGACCGGAGGGAGAAGGGGCTGCTGTCGGCATCGACTTGAGCTGACCGGCATCGATCGGCAGCGACATATGCTAGTAGTGGTGGTGGCAGTGGCTAGAGTGGGAGGAAGAAGAAGTAGAAGAAGAAGAAGGGAATAGAAAAGTAAAGGAAGAAAGAAAAAAGAAAAAAAAATGATTTTATAATTTTTTTTTATTTAAAGTATAAAGGTACATATATTATTTTAAAATAAAATCTCCCATATATATATATATATATATATATATATATATATATATATATATATATATAAAATAAAATTTATTAAAATACTCATTTAACTCTAATTTAATAAATTAATAATTAAAAATTTATAATCCACATTTTATATTAATAAATAAAAATACAGGTCTTTACAATTTTTTTTTCTCTTCAAACTTTTTTTGTTCAAATGAATGATTATAAACTAAACATCTTCCATTATTGTAAAAAAACAATAAATATCTTCAACTATTTTAACAAGTAATAAACAAAATTTTTCCCTTTTACATTCTTAAAAAATAAAGATTTTATTTTATTTTATTTTTTTACTTTGATTTGTTTATTAAAATGTCTAACAAGTTTTTTTTTTCAATTATCTAATACTTATTAAACATCAATATGCAACATGTTTATAATCCTTATGATATATTTGTGATATCAACAAAAAAAAAAAAAAACTGAAAAAAAGCAAAACCAAACGCAACAATGCTGAAAAATAAAAGCAACAACACTTAAAAAAAGAAAAAAAAAACAACAAAAGAATTATGTAATGTATCAAAAAAAATTATTTTTATTATTAATACTAATAAAAGTAAAAATTTTAATTTAAAATAAAATAATTAATTTTAAAGATTTAAGAAAAAATTGAGCTAATTAAACTAAAAATTAAATTTATACTGAATACAAAAACTAAATAAATACATACAATAAATTTCAATTAAAAGATCACTTCAAAAATAGTAAATAGGTATAAAAAAACTTATAGAAAAAAAAAAATACAAAACCTAAAAAAAAGGTTAAAAATGAAAAAATAAAAACACAGAAAACGCCGAACTTGAGGATTGAAAACACATAGGCCACTTTTCAAAAGCAAAAACAAGAAAAGCTAAAAAAGAAATGCATGGGTCTAACTGGACTCATTCATGATATTTTCTCTATTTTTAAATAAAATATTTATTTTATTTTAAATAAAATTATGGAGAAATTACAAATAATTACGTTGTGATTTTACTAGTTATCAACCGCAAGCTGAAATCCTTAAGTCCATATAAAATTTTATTTTTGCACATGCACATGCTATATTGTCATCTCACATAGTTGAGAACAAGAAAATTTAGAATAAGTGTTTAAACTACCCAAAATGCAACTTAAGAATAATTCAAAATAAATATAGGTAAAGCACTTGGATTTCGATACCCAACACGAATTTGAAGAGACTTCAACTTTATTTGTATTTTTTTTATAATTGATGGAACACAATCACAAAATAATTAAATATGAATAAGAATGATGGTAGGAATAACTAACAAAACAAAAGGAATCGTAAAAGGAATGAAGCTGACAACAAAACAACACACAAGGAATGAACGAAAAAAAGACTAGAAGAATTTTTGGAAAATTTTTTAAGAATAAAAAGAATAATTAAAAATAAAGATACGTACTTGATTATTGAGCCAAAACTTTAATACCAAATGATACGAACATGGTTAACTTATACTAAAGTCGTATTCAATTAATGTTGATGTCTTTGGTAAGGATTGTTCAATGAATTAAACTAAAAAACTCTAACTCCCAACAAGACCCTTAAATAACCCATACTTAAGAACATTAGTTACAAATAATTAAAGGTTGTTCAATGAAAACCTAATACTGAACTAAGAAAATTTCAAGTTTAAATCAAACTAGGTTTGAAAGTACCAAGCCTTCACTTGATAATTCCAATAATTCTTTGAAGAACCAAAAAAAGGACTCTAACCTCTCAAATAAATTGATAATAATCAAATAAAATTCAAGCACCTTGTTTTACAAGCCTAAACAAGCTATTTATAATGTTATTAGAATAAAGGGTAAAATAGACATCAATGACGGCTGAAAAACACACATAAAAACCCTAAAAATTAAAATGGTTCTATCACACATAACCATACTTAAATTACACATGGCTGTGTGTAATTCCAAGCATAAAAACATAATAACTAGGCATGGTTGTGCCAAAAATGACACACAGTAGTGTCTGCCTAACACCAAGCAGGCATGGCCATGTTTAAACACATACATGGCAGTGTTTGAGCCTTTATCTACTAAATACAATCGAATTAGCCAAAATATCTTCATAAAAGTTTTAGCTCTTTGTCCAACCTTTCCATATCCTTTTGAATCACCTCAATCCAACTTCCGTAGCAAAAGTTATGACAAAAATACCAAAGCATGCTACTGGGGTACAAAAGTCAATAATCAATGCAAAGTTGCTTCAAACCAGGCACAACTATATATTCATCTTGAACTTGAATTAAATGAACACAATGAAGCTCCTTCTCATCTTAGATCTTAGTTTCATTTGTATCACACCATATGGACTTCATGAATACTTGTCAAGCATCTTTAAACTTCTTAATTCTAGCCTTTGTAGTTGGTCCATTGTACTTGAGTGAATCATCATACTTGGGGCTTGCTTGGTTTGCATCAATAAGTAACCTTTATTTTCTAAAAAATAACATATCTTTAATTAAAAATGAATAAAACCATAAGTAGTTATTTCTAATTTTTCATTTTCGTTTTACTAATTAACTATAGAAATTTGTTTATATTTAGCTAATTTTTTATTAGTTTTAGATATTATTGAAGAATTTCAGTTTGATTAGGAAATAAATTAAGATAATTCTTATCTTTTCTAGGTTACCTACTCAATTACAACTAGGGCTTATCATAATACCAAAAAAAAAAATACTGAGTGAAATTAAAAGATATTAAAATAATCCTAAATCGAATAATTTTAATTGCAAACTGAACTAAATTATATTATTTGGTACGGTACTAGATCTTTGTAGAAAATCGAACTGAGAACTATACTAAACAATACCAAAACAAACAATTGAATACAATACTGACTACTAATTTAATAAATAACATAAAAGTATTAGTAAATTTCACTATATACTTTTCATTATATTATCAACTTATATACATTCAGTAACATATGTACAATAATATAAGTTAAAAATAAGAATGCTTGTGTTTAAAATATAATTAACAAATTATTATTATTATTATTATTATTATTATTATTATTATTATTATTATTATTATTGTTGTTGTTGTTGTTGTTGTTGTTGTTGTTGTGGAATGTCCATTATATTTCAATTTATATTTAAAATATGAAAAAAAAAAAATTGACATTGTACGGTTCCAAATCTTATAATCTATGAAATTATGATTTTTTTTATTTATTTTAAATTTTATTAATTCTTAATTTGATTTTTTTGATAGAAAATAATGTTAATATTCCTGATTTTGTATTGTATATATTTTTAATGCATTTTGATTTATACTTTTAGATCGATGTATTTAAATTCCAAATTTTCATTTTAAATTATACCATACCAATCCATTCCATATATATATATATATAGGGTTTAATTTTTTAAATTTATCCGGCCATGCTCACTTTTAATTAGAACTTTTTTCAAACTTGTGTATATATCACTTTGAAAAATTCATTGTTTGGTTACAAAATCATTTGTCAATAATTCATCACTAAAGGATCTAGCAACTGATTAGTGACAAATATTTTTATCAATCTTTTAATTGTTGCTAATTTTGGTGATGGATTCCCAATCTGAGACTAATTTAGAGACAAATTTTCTGATTGCCCACTAAATTAATGATGAATTAGTAACAAAGTGCCCATAACTAATTTTAGTAATGAATTGGCCATCATAAATTTGTCACACTACAAAAAATATGAGGATTGGCAATAGACAAATTCGTCACTGATCCGTCAGCAAATTCAATTGGTGATGGATGAAGCCAGTACTTAAAATTATGGTCACTATTTTAATTTGTGGCAGAATTTATTATCCATTGCAAAAGTTAACACCAGATTAGTGATGGATAACATTAATGACATAATTAAATATGTAGTTATCTTTTTGTCATGTCATTAATTGGAGATGGATTAGTGATGATAATGCTATCGGCTATTAAATTTACAAATTTAACAATGGATATTGTTGTTGTTAATTTGTCATTAAAGAAAAAAATGAAAAAATTTAAATTTGTTTTATGAATAATAATAATAATAATAATAATAATGGTATTATTATTATTACGATTATTATTATTATTATTATTATTATTATTATTATTATTGTCACGACTTGAACTGAAAGGTACATGACCGACACTAGAGAATGAGAATACATAAAGTACCTGAAACCCAGATAGCATCATAGCCACTTGAGGTACAAGGCAATCCACTTATAAAATTCATAGCTCCCACTTCCACTTTGGGATAGGTAACTGCTGCAACAATCCTGAAGGCCTGTGGTGTTCTAACTTCACTTGTTGACAAGTGAGATACTTGGACACAAATTTTGCAATGTTTCTCATCATCCCATTCCACCAATATGTATCTTTCAAATCATGATATATCTTAGTAGAACCTGGATGAATGCTATAAGCAGAAAAATAGGCTTCCTCTATAATCTCCTTCCTCAAATCATTCACATCAAGTACTCACAACCTTGTGCCCAAACGTAATGTGCCCTCATTATCAATAACAAAGTCTCTAGATTGGCCTTGTTGCACCTTAAACATAATCCTCTATAACTGTGGATCTCTTATCTGAGTTGCTTTAACTCTATCCAAGTACACTGACCATACTCTGAATTGGGCTAAAAGAAACTTTTTAGTCAATTTCAACTACAACCCCTGATCAATCAGTCCATGCAGCTCTTTAATTATTGGCCTCCTTTCTATACTAATGTGAGCAAGACTGCCTGTTGACTTCCTACTCAGTGTGTTAGCTACCACATTTGCTTTACCCGGATGCTAAAGAATAGAGCAATCGTAATCTTTCAAAAGTTTTATCCATCTCCTTTATCTCAAATTCAAGTCTCTCTTCTGAAAGATATACTTTAAGCTCTTGTGGTTGGTGTATATCTCACAAGTCACACCATATAAATTATGCCTCCAAATCTTCAAAGGAAAAACCAACAGCTGCCATTTCTAAGTCATGGATAAGATAGTTATGCTCATGCTTCTTTAACTATCATGAAGCATAAGCAACCACTCTCCCATTCTGCATTAGTACACACCCCAGTCCTACTCAGGAAGCATTATAGTACACTATATACCTTTCATTACCTAAAGGTAAAGTCAATACTAGAGCTGAAGTCAACAAGTCCTTAAGTAATTAGAAGTGCTTTTCACATCTGTCAGTCCAAACAAACTTGACATTTTTCTAAGTTAGCCTCGTTAAAGGCACTACAATCTTGGAGAAATCCTTCACAAATCTCCTATAATAGCCAGTTAAACCCATAAAACTCTTAACTTCTATAACAGTCATTGGCCTTGGCCATTCTATAATGGCTTTTATCTTCTTGGGATCTACTTGTATACCGTCTTTAGACACCAAGTGGCCTAAAAAGGCCACTTGATCAAACCAAAATTCACATTTAGAGAATTTGGCATACAACTTATGGTTTCTCAAAGTCTGAAGCACCATCCTTAAATGC
Source organism: Mallotus nudiflorus (assembly GCA_947683625.1). Classification (NCBI taxonomy): domain Eukaryota; kingdom Viridiplantae; phylum Streptophyta; class Magnoliopsida; order Malpighiales; family Euphorbiaceae; genus Mallotus; species Mallotus nudiflorus. The sequence continues at coordinate 767,217 of CANTUR010000595.1, read as the reverse complement.
ATGACATGCTCGGCTTCACTCCTCGAATATACCAAGATATCATTAATAAAGACTATCATAAATTGATCCAAAAATGGCCTAAACATTCGATTCATCAAGTCCATAAAGGTTGTTGGGGCATTAGTCAACCTAAAGGACATCACCAAAAATTCATAGTGGCCATATCTTATTCAAAATACAATCGTAGGTACATCTCCACTTCTAATCCTTAACTGATGATACCCAGATCTCAAGTTAATCTTAGTAAAGCACTAAGCTCTCTGAAGCTGATAAAATAAGTCATCAATCCTTGGAAGCGGATACTTGTTCTTGATGGTGACTTTGTTTAACTGTCTGTAATTAATACACAGTCGAAGGCTACCATCCTTCTTCTTCATAAACAACACAAGAGCACCCTAAGGAGATGAACTAAGCTTAGTAAAACCCTTATCAAGTAATTTTTGCAATTATTCCTTAAGCTCCTTTAATTCTGTCGGTGCCATTCTATAAGGTGGCATTGAGATAAGATCTGTACCCGATACAATATCTATACAGAACTCTATCTCTTTGTTTAGTGGTAATCCTGGTAGTTCTTTCGGAAACACATTAGGAAACTCACACACCACAGGCACCTTCTTAACTGCTCTGGTATCCACCTTTGTATCTATAACCACATCTAAATAGCCTGCACATCCCCTTCTAAGCATTTTCCTAGTTGTGATAATAGAAATAAGATTCTGAGGCATCGAACACTTTTCACCTCAAAACTAAAACTCTTCTTTATTAGGGTTTTTGAAAATCACCTCTTTTGCCTGACAATCCAAAGTGATATAATGTTGGGCTAACTAGTCCATCCCCAAGATCACATCAAAATTGATCACGTCTAACAACACTAAATCTGCAAGCAACTCTCTACCTTCCACCAACACAAGACAAGATGGAAAGAAGATGTCTGTCTCTAATTCATCACTAACTAGAGTTGCTATAAACAAAGGAATTAACAATTTGGATGGTTGCCACTCCATCCTCGAAGCAACAATAGGTGAAACAAAGGAATGTGATGCACTATGATTAAATAAGACTCTAGCTTCAAAATAACACATTGAGAGAATACATGCTACTGCTGCATTGGATGCCTGAGCATCCTAAGGAGTTAGAGTGAACACCGTAGCCTGCCCATAGCCAGCTTGCTGGGAATTGGAAGGCTGAGTGAATCCTCTACCACTCGGTCTACCCCTATGTCTACCTCTTGAACCTTGGCCTTATTGGCCCACAAACTAAGTCAGCCTCTGTTGAGGGTAAATAGGTGCCTGGTAGGGCTGATGCACCTACTGGAATGGTTGAGCAATTGAAGATGAAGATCTTTAAGCATAAAAGGATAGATACCAGGTGTTAAGATAAGCTCTGGCAAGATATCCAACCTGCCCACACCTAAAGCATGCTTCGATCAACAAATGACACGGTCCCTAATGTACATGGCCATAAGTAGGACATGCACTGGGCCCTAAGCCTGAACCATCCTTTAATAGTCCATGTAGCCTATTCGAGTCCTGGCCTCAATAGTATTAAGGAAGTCCAATGCATCACCTATGCCATCAAAGGAAACTCTCCCTACTCTAGAGTATAGTAATGCTGCATCTACATCGAACATCCCCTGATTCCTCTACTGTAACATCTGCTGAACTAAAGTCATGGCTTGATTCATAGCTGTCAAGCCTTGGTTGATGCCTACCACACCAGCTGCAAAAGCTATAGGATCAACCTTAAAAACTCCTTGTCCTGCATATTACTCTTGTTCTTGCATCTGAGCTGCTTCTACTCTAGGTCTACCCCTACCCCTACCCCTTCCTCTACGCGAGGAGCAGGGGGAGGAACCTCACCCTAAAATAAAACATGCACTTTGATACCAACTTTTTCATGACCCAAATTGAAAGGTACGTGATTGGCATTAGGGAATGGGAATACATAAAGTTCTCGAAACCCATAGTAAGCCTTAAAAATTTTTCGTGAAATAAAAAAAATACACTTAACAATAAACCAAAAATAAACCAATCATAAACCAATAATAAATGCATAATATCAAATACATATAATAATATTCTTTAAATACAACAACATTTCAGTACAAGATACAAATAACACAAGTTCATAGATAATTACTGCGGTGTCTAGAATTTAATTATACAATACATTTATCAGTCTAACATATATAAAGCAACTGCTGAAGAATGAACCCAACGCAGACAAGGGATACTAAGGAACTGACTGTGAGGTCCTGAAAAAATTAATTTGAGGGGAATCAGACCTCATTGAGTGAATTAATTCTATAAAATGCAAGCTGGTTTATAAAAACATTTGTTAAAACCTCTTTTCAAAATAAATGTAAATAAAGTAATCATAATCCTTAAAATCATTTATTTTTCACAATAATATTTAAATAAAAACTATTTATAATTCTTAAATCAATTTAATATAAAATCCCTGTAAGAAAATATATAAAATAATTATTTTTATGGAAACTCTATTAGAACACCTAAACCTTAAATCTAATAGCCTTTTGGTTCTCTTTAATCCAAGTGACTGCCGTCCCGAGAGCAAACTCAACCGAGTTACTACTACAGTCATTTCACTTAGTCCATATTGATGTCCCAAGAGCAAACTCAACTAAGTTACATCCCTTTTTTCGACCTGAGAGCACTAGCTCCACCAAGCTTTAACCATTTACACTTGCCCTAGAGCACACACTCCACTAAAGATTTTTATTCTTCATGCAATTTTCTGAATACCCTAGATATACATGCAGTATAGACCCTTCTCAAGTCATCAGTGATGTCCATAATATAGAGTACTGCAGCATCTAGAATTAAATTGGGGAAGTTTTTGTTTACTTTTGTCTTTATTTATAAATTTTTGTAATTGTTTATGTGCTTGAATGTTTGATTGACTTTGAAAATGTTTGGAGTGACTTTGAATGTAATTTGAAAGTGGGGACATATGTTACTATTGTATGATGTATGCATGCATAAAGAGGGCCAAGCTTCACAAAAGACACACCCATGCAATCAAGCACCAAAACATGATTGTGCCTTACCTAGCACGGCCAAGCAATTCTCATGCTCAAAATGTGCACAACCAGGCCTTACCTAGTATAGCCATGCAATTTTAATGCTTACAAGGTGCATGACCATGCTTCATCTATTATAGCCATCCAATTTTCAAGCTTCTAATGTGCACGGGTGTGGCATGATCCATGCATTCACACGTTACATAGGCGTGTAGATTCATTTCACCTAGGCATGTGGCTTTACCTCTTCATGTGAACCACCTCACACCTTTTTTACTTCCATTTTCCCAAAATGTCCAAACACCTTTTAATGTTTTTTAGTTCAATGTCAAATTTTAAAATAATGTACTTTTGTCTTTTTGTTTCTTAATAAATATGTCTTTTTGTGTGGCTTCTTTCATTTTATATTGTATTGTATATTACTTTATTTTTCTTTTTGTCATTTCAATCCACTTGCAGTGCAACACATTGAGGACAATGTACAATTCATGTGTGGGGGGGGGAGTACTTCCTTGCTTTACCTTTTAGTATTTTATCTTGTTAATTTTGAGTGATTTATCGTTTATTTATTGCAGTTCATGTCAATATATATATATATATATATATATATATATATATATATATATATATATATATATATATATATATATATATATATATATATATATATATAATATCCCACACTTTTATTTTTGCTAACTTGTTATAATTATAAGCTTTGTATATTAAAATTAAAATTAGATAGTTTAGCTGATGCAATATGTTGTTAATTCTTATAGTATACAGTTTAAAGCTTTGTTAATGCTTGAAAATTAGACTTTTAAACTTTTGATCAACCTAAATATATACCTCTCTTTTTTTTATTTAAAAGGATTTTTGGATAAAATTTTTGGTAATCAAGAGATTTGGATAGATTTTTATTATTAGGAAAGCCTTTTTTCTACTATTGATAATTCAGCTAAAAAAAAGGATTAGAGGAGCAAAAAACTTTTAAAGCCTATAATAAGCTCTATTCTACTCTAATGCTCAAATTGAGTACGAGTAATCCAAACGTACCTAACAGCAGTATTCATACTCAGTAATACAAGAATGGTAAGGAATACCAAAGTTGGGAAGGATTCTAATCCAACATAAATAAATAAAAAATAAAATAAAAATATATTTGGTTATAATATTTAGCTTAAGGGTAAACTAATAATTTAAATATGTTTGACTTTCCTTGGTTTATAAGTTTTAGTTCATCAATTCTTATGAATAATTCACTTGGTAATATTCATAATCTTTTTCTCGATTTATTAACTCAGCTTTGCTAAATAATACTTGTATTAATCCATTATTGTATTGATTAAACTATCTTTAATTTTATTTTAATATGCTTATATTATTGTTATAATAATATTCTTGCTTGAGGACAAGCAAAAGTTCCAGCATAAGGGTATTTGATAATTGCATTTTCTTATAAAAAATTAGGCTCATTTTAATTTAATAATATCTCATTTTAGGTGCATAATTTTCCATTTTATGCATAATAATTAATAGAATTAGCATTTAGAAAATAATAGGACATTTAAATAAAATAGAGATAAAATTAGGTATTAATTAAATAAATTAGGAGTTTTATATTTTCTGTCCATTTTTTGTATTCTTCTTAGTGAGTTTTTATTTTGTCTATAGGAATTAAAATACATATGCATTACAATCGTGCAAAAAAGTCAAAGATCAAAAGTCAAAGAAAGGAACATGGGTGTGCATTGATTATGCACAGTCATGTAATGCCAAGCATGGTCATGCCAAAATTTGCATGAAGGTATGCATGGCCATGCCAATATTTTCCTAAGGAAGAGCATGATCGTACAAGGCACAACACAGCCATGTATTACACTAAAAGAAAAGTGCATGGTCATGCAAGGCACAACATGGCCGTGCAATTACATGTGCACAACCTTGCAAGCCCAATTTTGGATTTGTATAGCCATGCTTGGACATTTAAGGAAATTATACCCAAAGCACGGATGAACCACATGCAACCATAATTATGAGGATATAAAAGCATTATAAACTAGTGAAGCAATAAAGGAAAGAAGAAAAGAATTACAAACAGAAGGATAGAAAGGAGAGAATTACATAAAGAGAACTACAGAGAGACAGAGAAAAATAGAGAATAATCAGAGAGAGAATTACAGAGAGGACAGAGAGTGAAGCTCATTCATCTGCATTAGAGTACAAGTAGACAGTAAAGAGATCAGCAATCTAGAGCTATATTGACAAGGATTAGGAAGTTTTCTCTTTTCTCATTTTGTATCTTGATTATGTTTATTGCATCTGTTAATTGTTTTCTTGTTCTCTGTATAAACATGGTAGCTTAATCTCATTTTGTACTAGAGTTATCTGAGTAACCTTAAGATGTATTGAACTCACATTTCTTTTTAAATATAATCTTAGTTCATGTCATGTTTATGATTTTTATTCTTATGCTTCATGAATAATTCAATTATTTAAGTTGTTATATTGAGACCGAGAGGAGATTTATACCTATGGTTATAATGTCTATATTAAGTTATCCTATGCTAAGAGTTTTAAGATCGAGAGGAGATTTACACTTAGGGATCTAGAATAAAAACTATTAAATCTTAATTTTAGTATAAATACTAGTTAAGAGTTAATATTGCATTTTACCTTTAGAGCTTAAGTTTGTTATGGATCTATTAATTAGAGTTTTGTGAGGTGAGAGTCCCTTTATTTGAAATAATATTTGAAATAATAAGCTCACCTTGTAAATGCTCGAGAGAGATTTATGAGAATCACAGTGGTAGCATCTTAAACATGACAATGAGAGAGATTATATAAATTAGATTTTGAGTTAATACAGATCCAGGTGAAAAGAAAAACTCTAGTACATACTACACACACCTTATTCTTTATAAAAAAAACTAATTTAGTTTTAATTTTAATTGCTTTACAACATCAAAATTGATCTACTTAGACAATCATGTAAATCAAGTGAACTAGCACTTAACCTCTTCCCTATAGGATTGATATCTAGACTTACAGTCCTATTCTATAACTTAACTCGTATGCTTGCAGATTCGTATCATGCAGTAAATTAATAATGTGTTTACAACAGATTTATAACATGTTTATAGGTTCATGCAAATATTATTGGTCTGTTAGTTATTTGGCATATTATTTACCTTAAGCTCATTTTATGATTTGTATTTTATTCTTATGGGGGAGATACCCATGGTGGCTTGCTCATGTGCGCACAAAGAGCCAATTGATACTTGTAAGCAATTACTTATGGCAGTAAAGTTCCTTCCACCATCTAAGGTGTGCTTTTACCTTAAGCTACATAAGTATAAATATTTTGCATACTAAAGATGAAAGGAAGATACTTTTATTAATAAGGAAGATACTTTCATTAGCATAAATGTTTTATAGATCAAAGATGAAAGGAAGATACTTTCATTAATAATCAAAGTATTTACATTAGTACTTTTATAGCAAAGTGTCCTTTTTAGGGAATTTAAAAACAACTATGAGGTTTAATCAACCTTTTTTTTAAGAAATTCAAAAACACAAGTCTAAGGCTGCTCTTACAAGCTGACTAAAATGATAAAATCACTTAAAAACCCTTTCAAAGTGTTAAACATGTCATGTTTTATCAACAACAATAGGCTTGTCTACTAAAGCTGTTCAGCTACAAAACTTGTCATTCTATAGCTACAGGCTTGTCTTTTGAAGCTCTTTAGTTATGGAACCTGTCATGTCTGTAGCTACAGGCTTCTTTTTTATTGCTCTTTAATACTTAATCCTTTTTTTCATGCACCCACATGGTTCTTAATGTCTTATGAACTTTTGAACTCTGCTTATCAACTCAATAAAATTTTTAGGAGGACTAAGATATAAAGAGTCAATCCACTTTTCATACTTGGTTCCTTGTTTTAAGGCTATCAGAGCTTTTTTATTTGCATGACTACTTTGTTAAAGCAACTTATATAACTCCGTAGGCTTTCTCCTTCTTCTTGCACCATCTCATGTAGGTCTAAAGATACCTTTTTAATAGGAATGATGGTGATAAATCTGGTTTTAAATAGAATTACTAATTGTAGAAACAAACTGATGGAAGCTTTTTAAAGCCCCAAATACCATTCTTGAGCTACATTTTTTAAGGTTGTAAGAAATACTTTACAAAGTAAAGCTTTGGAAGTTGTATGAAAATGCATTATGGTACAATATTTAGCTAAATGACTTATTGGATTTGAGGTTCCATCATATGATTCGAGCTATAAAATTTTAAATTTGGAAGGAAAAGGCACCCCTAATATTTTCTTTATTAAAGGTGAGGTTTGAGATAAATCTTGATATAATTCTTCAGGTGTTAAGGCACCATATTTTTTCTTTGCTGCAAGCACCTTCTTCTCCATTTCAGCATCTACAACCTAAATAATTTTCTCCTCCACATCACTAAGTTCATCCCATTATGAGTTTTCATTAGAAATAGTTTTACTTTTTGTCTCTATAATGAGTGCTTTGCCTTTTTATACTTGATGAGTATAGTACTTTGGGACTGCAGACTTTTTCACCTGCAAAAGTGAACCTAAAGCCACAACCATAGCTTGTTGTACTTTTGTCATGAAAGTAGAGAGATCATCATGGATGGATGCTAATTCAGCCCACCCTATAAAATTAGGCACATTTGAGGTGGAGTTGCCAATGTTGGCCGCTTACAAATTTTTAGAAAGTTGTCTCGAAGATCTTGTAAGTGGTGGATTGAGAATAGGTAGATGCGTACTGTCATGAACCAAACCCAGGAGTCATGACTAGCACTAGGGAATAAGAATTCAGATGACTTTGGAACTTGTAGCAAGCCTAAAACACTAGTTCACACCAAACATAATCATAAATATACCAAAGAATTAAAACTTTTTAAAACATAAGAAATCTTTCCATATCATATCATAATAAAATAATTTTACAAATATATGAGTACAAAGCCATTGACAACTTAACATAACATACTACAACATGTACATACTACCACTATAATGTCTAATAAATATAAAGGAAGTGATAGTTTAAAATTTAAATAAATCAACCGATGAAGAAAGGGTCCGGCGAAGAGGATAACTAGGGGAGGTCTGTAGAAAGGAATCCTGAAAAATAATTGAGGGGGATCAGACCTTACTGAGTGAATTATTATTATTTATATGCATGTAACCTAAGCTTACAAGCAACCAAGCACCAATATAATGTTTATATATTTATATTTATATTTATTTAATTTATACACGTATTTTCATATAGATGCCCAAAAACAGTTTCCATATCAATGCAATAAGTGAAGGATCAGAAGAATTTTGTAACCTCAATTACTATACTGCACTAATGAAAAAACTTTCTTGAATCCAAAATTTTTCCCTTTTCCAATTTGGTAGTGGATTGGCCCTGAGACATAAAAAGGTCAATCAAGCTACCACAATCCTCCTACCGGTATAACTGACCTCGAGACATAAAAAGGTCAACCAAGCTACTGTAGCCACACCACTCTTTATCCATAAATGTCAATAATCATTTATTCGGATCTTAGACCATATAATATCATATCAATGAACATATCATAACCTAGCAACTAGTGTATTGTTGTGCAGTAGTCCTAGTGTAGCCTACTAGGTAGCACGTTCTACGGCTATCCTCCAAAACATTATATCAAAAATAAAATGATAAAATCTTCTTAAAATATACACAACATCCAATAATCACAATTAACATTCACCTTTATAAATATGAAAACATATATATAATAATTAACATTTAATGCAATATAGTATAACAAAAATCATATTTATTCAAAATATGGATGCTAATAATATTTTCTACATGCAATGCATACACATAATAATAACTCACATATAGGATGCGCTACTCGATACTGACTTGATTGGCTCCAACCTAAAGGCCTTGCTCTCTATGCGACTATAGGAAAATAATAAAAATAATTAGGATTAAAAATCATAACTTTAAACATTCTAGATTTCTAAGGAAAAATTCGATCTAAGACATAACTTTAATAAAACTCAAAACCCAACACAAATCTTATGTCACATGTTACGAGAAATCTACCAAAATTTTGGCAAAGTCTCTTATGTAAAATGGACATCTCTCTACTAAAAGTAGAGTTATTCCTGCACAAAATTGCACTTCAATACTACCAAAAAACCACATCTCAAGTAAGGCCCCCGAATTACATATTATGCCTAACCAAGAACCAACACAATAACACATAAAAAATATATAATTTTTTTCAAATCCCGATATATCATAAAAATTTAGTTTACTACCAAAAATTTAATTTATTTATATAATAAAAATATTAAAGAATTTATTTCCAAATAAATAATAAAAATCCTTGTTTATAAATAAAATATTGCTAATGGAAATCAAATTTTCATTTTCACAACCAAATTAACATTAGTTATAAATAACTGTTAAAATCACTCAATTATATAATAAAAATAATAAAAGACTCATTTAAACTTGAAAATAATAAATAAATTTATTATTCATTTATTTTCCCCAAAATTAATACTAATTAACTAATAATTGAAAATTAATTATAAAAAAATATTTTTCATACTTTTATTATTTAAAAATAATCTAAAACAAAATAAATAACAATAATTTAATTAATATTAAATAATTTACTAATTTCTAATAATTTTTCCAAAAACACATATTTAAACATAAACTTTAAAAAGTCATAACTTAAATTCTATAAAGCATTTCATAAAACTTTATTCACAAAGTTTACTCTACATAATTAATAGAATTTATTAAAAATATAAAAAAAATTTGAGTTTGGAATAGTAACATGAACAGTAACCGATGTTACGGGTTAGATTTATATACCTTAATCTCTAGGACTTAGTATAGAGCAAGAAGGATGTCGAACACTCGAGAATTGGGTCAATATTGTATTAACCGGATAGAGACTTAGACAAATAGGTAAATAAACCAAAATAATAATAATGACTAAAACAAATCAAGAAACCTAAACACTAACTAATTGCTAAAATATTAAGACAAGTTATAACAATGTATATATATATAGAAGAATCACAAATTAGAATCAAACAAGAACTTTAAACATAATTATCATAAAACATATTGATTGGAAATTAGTCTATATTCTTTAAAAGCAACTCTCATTGTCAATTAAAGGTATTTCCTCTTAAAGTCTACATTCATTCTCATGGCAATGTAGAGATAAGAGAAAATCATAAAAAAACATTATACTAATTCTGTTTCCCTTAAGATAAATCCCTTGTCTCCAAGTCAAATTCCATTCTTAAGTAATCTCAATTACTTTCCACCAAATTACTCCAATTCTCACTGTAAATAATTTGATTAACATGTTATATATGGTGATCAAACATACATAACACAAATTGCACTAATTAAAATTAAATCATGAATAATATAAGATAAAAATGTAGTTCTTATTTAATTCATTATTGTAATTCCCATACAAAAACTTAGCCTAGATACATGATTAAGAAGCAACAAAAGAAAATCAAATACAACATAGAAAGAAAGATAAAGAGAGCAAGAATTGAATAAGTAAAACTCCCTTCTATGTCTTCTAAAGAATTCTTGATTTAGGATGATCTTCTCTTGCACTTGGCTTTGTCTTCTTCAAGTGTTTCTTATAATGACTCTTAAAACTAAAAGATAATAATTGTATTTCTAAAACACTTTAGTAATTCATATGTCTCTTCTCTTTTACATAAGAAATGATGCATATATATAGCTTAAAAGCTATTGGAAGTGACTAGAATATGGTTGGACTTGCAAAGGCACCACTTGACATTAAAGGTCACCCCCTTGTAGATTCTGTAACTTTAAGGGCATATTAGTCCATCTTTATGACTTTATCTCTAAAAAGTTCCTTCATGAAAGTTGTAGATCATTTTATTATCTTTCCAGAGCAACTCGAATCACCTAATTTTGATGTCTGTATATGGAGTTATGGCTGAAATATGAAAACTGCTCAAACCAAGAAAAGTTGCAACTCTTGGGCAAAGCACGAGTCTGACGACTCGTCACTGGGTAATGACTCATCACAGAGACTCTCAGTGATGACTTGTACACCTTTTTGATGATCCAAACTTGACTCCTTTTGCTTCTTAGCTTGTTCAAATCAACTGCAAGTGTCTTTTAAATGTCATTTGACCCATAATGATAAAATAAGTAAAAACATCAATTCAATAACCAAAAAAACATATAAAACATAATGAAATGAAATGAAAATAAACCTTAACTAGCCTAAATAACTATGCACATTTGCATTATATCAAACTCCCCCACACTTAGACCTTGCTTACCCTTAAGCAAGAAAAGATCTAGTATAGAAAAGCATATAAAATTTTCATCTCTTCCAAAGCAAATGTAGTTATCTTATCAAGTCATCTCAAGAATGAAAGAGGTTATAAAAGATAGTTAATCAATCAAACTTCAATGCTCCACAATAATAAAACAAGCAAGTTTCATATCATAAGCAATAAATTCACCAATTTATCTTAATTTACTAAGAATAAAATGAAGAACACAAAGTCAAAGTTCTAACCAAGCTACTTAACCAAAATAGTTATTCTCCAAACTTATGATTTCTTAAAAACAAAAGCAACCTTGAGACAATGTTAAGCACACACATCAACTCACTCTTCTAATGGCATTTTTAGACATTTTATTCAATAATATATATTTTTTGAATGTATTCTTTCTGTATGAATGTGACTAAGGAGCATACTCAATTACACACAACTTACTCGAAATACATCTACTTATGATGTTGCACATTTCTTTCCGAATTAATGTAACTAAGGAGCATACTCAATTACACACAACTTACTCAAAATGAAAAATTCAAAAGCATTTGTTTTTCTTTTCTTTTTTTTTAAATCTTGTCCTCATCCATTATTGAAAAGTGAGTTTCATTAGTATTATGGCTATAGTTTCCCTAAGGTTACTCAAAATTCTAAGAAAACCTAAGCTTGAATCTTTACCACTTTAGTCTTAAGCATAGCTAGCAAGTTGACTAAATATTCTTTAGATCTTAGAAATAATAAAAAGAGATAAAAAGGAAAATTTATAACCTATACTAGATGAAACTTTCAACTTCTATTAATAGAGCATACAAAATCTAATTATCAACATTAATGATTAACCTTAATCAAAACCAATAGACTAAAAAGAATAACTACTTATTAAATATAATAAGAGAATGAATAATATAAATGCAAAATAGTACTAACAATACCCTAAATAAAAAATGCAATAATAACATAACATATAAATGCAAAACACACAACACACATAAAACATATAAACAATATACTACTAATATCCTACTAATATCACTTCCCCCACACTTAAAAACGTGCATTGTCCTCAATGTAATAAAAATGAATCAAGGGAAATGATAGAAGTACTCCCTTAATCATCTGTAGGGGTAGGAGGTGGAGACTCGATCGAATAGCCGGAGCGAGTGAAAATTTTATTCAATTTATACTCCATTTTGCGTTACCGACGAGCAAGTTGTTTGTTTTAAAACTCCATCTCATTGAGTTGATATTGCATAGTAATCTACATATCCAATATTTGATCCCAAATAGGAGGATGGACACTTGAGGATCCATTGGTGGTACTTTGAATTAGATAAGTGAAGGGAGGAACATCACTGAATAGTGTATATTGGGGAAGTTCCTCCTCTGGATCACTCTTCTCAGTAAATTTTGCATAGTGTTGCTCCATAACCAGTGGTGGTCCTTCAATTCCTCTTCAATAAGAATGGGAATGGGGAGGAATCAAACAAAACACAGCATCCACTACTTCTCCTCTTACAAAAGCTTGCTTAGTAAAATAAGAACACTTAATAAAATGCAAGGTTAATATTCAAAGCCTTTGCAACAATGGTAATCAAATGTCCATGAGTCGAAGGTGCATCCTTATAGGAAGCACAAGCTAACAATTGATTAAACATCCAATAAGCCCAACACACTTATTTCTTATTATGAATGCACCATATTAAAAATAGTTATTATGTAGAAACTCTATTGAATTCAGTTTTATGAAACATAACACATGCAATCACTTTATGTAGCAACCAATATTTCAATTCCTTAATAAACATAGCCTTGCCTTTCCTAAAGTCAAATTGTGTGTGCAAACTAGCAAAAAACATCCAGAATTCATTCAACCTAAAAGATGATGGGAGAACACATAGCCCATCTTTTTTAAAACCAAAGACACGATTCATGAACCTGTAAGTAAGTTGATGTTTCTTCCTTTGCATGCGAAATTATAGAATTTGTGAATTTTTAGCATTAACATCCAAAGTAGTATAAAATTTGGTAGTTAATTCCACATTGGTATCTTTATGAATAGAAACAAAGTTCTTAAGCCCACATTGAGTCAACAATTAATCAAAATATGCAAGCATACCCACATCATTCAAAAGAGAGTTAGGAATGTACTTACAACCCAAGATTCCCTTAAACTTGATTATTGTGAACTTGGCACCTTCTTCATGTGTAAGGATTAGAAACTTGGCTTTATAAGTTGTGGAAAGATCTTCCTCCTCTTAATGTGTTTCTTCAATGTGTGGCCTTTTATAAGATGATCCTCTAGTCTTACCTATAGTGATAGTCTTGCTCAAATGAATTAGAAATGTAGAAATATATAGGAAACAAAAATGGAAAAATAAAACAAAGAGGATAAAAAGAGTGGAGTGGTTAGATTAGGGCTGATTTAGAGAAGAGATTAAGAGAAAGTCTAAGTATATAAGGAATGAAAGAATAGGAAATGATAGAAGACAGTGTAGGTAAGTGCAAATTCATTTAGATATGAAGACATGTGAGATTGGGTGGTCAAAAGGTTGTATTTATAGATGTAATAAGGGTGTAAGATATAGGGGTGTAAGAGATACTGAAAGGGTGTGTAAGGGTTGGTCAAAAGGTGTGTCTATTCTTAGAAAAGAAACAACCTTTCAATTATAAAATTGTGCTTAGTTAAGTAATAAAGAGAATAAAACAAATAGATGAACAATAGAAGATGTGTAATATATATAAAAGCAAATAATGAAACTAAGATATTATATGTATAAATATATGATAATGCATTTATAGGCAAGATAAATGTAGTTGTATAAGTCGTTAATGTGGTGACGACTCGTCACCTAAACTCTCTGTGACAAGTCATCAATGTGTGATGACTCATCACCATGCTCTATGTTCTATATGATGAGTCATCCATTAATGATGACTCGTCATCCAACCTTTCTATTATGAGTCGTTAATGAGTGACAACTCGTCACTAGAATTTTAATCAGAAAACAAAAACTAAGGCATGGAGTTTTAAAAAAAAGTAAATACTAGCACATGACTTAAACTAAACACTAAATGAAACTAATCTAAAGTCAAAAATAATATGAAAAATAAGGCTAGGAAATGTAAAAATGAGAACTCATGACTCGAAACAAAACAAAATGGAATAAAATGAAATAAAAGCATAGAAAATGCAAAGATGTATATGAAAGTTAAGAAAGTAAAGATGTGTTAGTCTTATGATGCTAAATTTAAAAGTTAATAGCTTGACCTTACCTCAATTTGATTAGGGTGTAGATAGAGAGATAGAGCAGCTCAGATCAATTGCATCACCGATCAAGTAGGGCTTGAGACGATGTCCATTTACCTTAAAAATTTCCCCCTTTGCATTAGCAAGATAAACTGCACCATGAGGATAAACCTTTATAACTTTAAACGGACCCATCCATCGTGACCTCAACTTTCCTGAAAATAACTTGAGTCTTAAATTAAAAAGGAGAACAAGCTCACCCTCATAAAATTCCTTCTTAAATAAATGCTTATCATACCATAACTTAGTATGATCTTTATATAACTTTGCATTCTCATAAGCATTCATTCTTAACTCATCCAATTTATTAAGCTGAAGTAACCTCTTCCTACCAGCCTTCTTCAAATCAAAATTCAAAGCCCTTGTTGCCCAATATACCTTATGCTCTAATTCAATGGGGGAGATGACAAGACTTCCTATAAACTAATTGGTAAAGAGTAAGGCCAATTGGGGTTTTAAAGGCTGTCCTATACGCCCATAAAGTGTCATCAAGCTTTAATGCCTAATCCTTTCGTGAAGAAGACACCATTTTCTCTAGGATCCACTTAACCTCTATATTACTAATCTCAACTTATCCACTTATTTGTGGGTGATATGGTGTAGCAACCTTGTATGTTAGTCCATATTTTTTCAAGAGAGCCTTAATCACATGATTACAAAAATGGGAATCTCCATCACTGATCAATGCCCTAGGAGTACCAAACCTAGGAAAAATAGTTCTCTTAAGCATCTTTTTTACCACTTTAGCTTCATTAGTAACAGTTGGCAATGCTTCCACCCATTTTGAAACATAATCCACCATGACCAGAATATACTTGTAGCCTAAAGAGTTAGGAAATGGACCCATGAAATCTATACCCTAAACATCGAAGAGCTCGACTTTAAGGATTCCTTTTAAAGGCATCTCATGTTTCCTGGTGATATTACCCATTCTTTGACATCAATCACATGTAAGAACAAACTCTCTAGCATCTTTAAATAAAATTGGCCACTAAAAACTAGATGTAGTGCCTTAAATGTCATTTTTATTTCATCGAAGTGTCCTCCAACATCTAAGGAATGACAATGTCTTAAAAAATCTTGAGCTTCATCTTGAGGAATGCATCTCCAAATTAAACCATCTACACATCTCTTGTAAAGCAAAGGCTACTCCCAATAATAGAATTTAATATCATGTATAAATTTCTTCCTTTTGCCAATAATCTAACTCATAAGGAAGAACACCACTCACAAGATAATTTGCAATATCCACATACCATAGAAGTTCCTTTAATACCACACTTAGTAAATGTTCATCATTAAATGATTCATTAATTAGCACACCATCATCATTCCTTTTTAGTCTATCTTGATCAATCCTTGATAGGTGATTCATAACAAGGTTCTCACTTCCTTTCTTGTCTTTTACTTCCCAATCAAACTCTTGAAGCATCAAAATCCATTGTAAGAGTCTAGGTTTTACATCCTTTTTGCTCATAAGATACTTAAGAGTAGCATGATCTGAATAAACAATCACCTTTTTCCCTACAAGATATGCTCTAAACTTGTCAAATGTATAAACAATAGCAAGCAACTCCTTTTCCATTATGGTGTAGTTGATATGAGCATCATCAAGTAGTTTGCTAGCATAGTAAATCACATAAGGCTTGCCTTCCTTTCTTTGACCCAAAATAGCCCCTACCGCAAAGTTACTAGCATCACACATTATTTCAAATGGTTGCTCTTAATTAGGTGGTTGCAAGATAGGTGCAAAAACAAGAGCTCTTTTCAAAGTTGCAAATGCATCAAGGCATGCGTCATTAAACTAAAAAATAGCATCTTTAGCAAGTAACTTACATAATGGCTTTGCTATCTTGGAGAAGTCTTTGATAAATCTTCAATAGAAACCTGCATGTCCAAGGAAGCTTCTTATATCTTTAACACTCTTCGGAGGTGGCAAATTTTCAATTACTTATATATTTGCTTTATCAACTTCAATGCCCCTCTTTAAAACTGAATGACCAAGAACGATTCCCTCTTGTGCCATAAAGTGACATTTTTCCCAATTCTAGACCAATCCATGCTCAATACACCTGTTAAGAACTTTAGATAGATTGTCTAGACAATTGGAAGAACCAGTACTATAAACACTGAAGTCATCCATAAAAACTTCTACACAATCGTCAAGCAAATCACTGAATATTAAAAACATGCATCTTTGGAAAGTTGCAAGTGCATTACATAAACCAAAAGGCATACACCTAAAAGCAAAAGTACCTTATGGACATGTAAAGGTGGTTTTAGCTTGATCCTCAGAATGAATAGGAATTTGGTAAAAACACTTAGTCCATCCAAATAACAAAAATAAGAAAATTTGGCTAGTCTCTCAAGGACTTAGTCGATAAAAGGCAATGGGAAATGGTCCTTCCTAGTTGCTTTATTTAATTTCCTCTAGTCAATACACATACGCCATCCTGTGATAGTTTTAGCAGGTATAAGATCATTAGATTCATTCCTAACAATGGTTAAGCCTCCCTTCTTTGGTACAACCTGCATGGCGCTTACCCATTTACTATCACTAATGGAATATATGATTCCATTATCAAGCAACATAGTTACCTCTTTTCTCACCACTTCTTTGAGAGTGGGGTTTAACTGCCTTTGACCTTCAATAAAAGGCTTAGTATGGTCCTTTAAAAGAATTCTATGCATACATACATTAGGACCAATACCTTTCAAATCATTTATAGAATAACCAATGGCATTTTTATGATTAAGCAACTCATCATGTAAGGCATCAACATTATCACTAAGCAAAGATGAATTAACAATAAAAGTAAATTTAAGGTTAGACTCAAGAAATGCATATCTTAGGTTTGATGGTAAGGGCTTGAGCTCCATCTTGACTTCTTCACTTAATGTAGTATCTTTTGGATCATCCTCTCTACTTAAAGGTTCAATCTTGATGTCCTATGGGAAAATTGATATGGAGTCACCTCCAAAATTTGCTCATTAGCTTTTTGCATTCTATATGGCTCTATAAAATCTTGCCTCAAACATTCATGAATTACTTCTTTAATGCATTCATCAATAACATCAATAGAATCAATTCTACTTGCCATTTCTATAGGTGTTAACTTCATGATTTTCAGCACATCAAATTCCATACATTCATTATCCACCTCTAATATGATCTTTCCTCTCTTCATATCAATAATTGCTTTTTTTGTCATAAAAAATGGTCTTCCAAACAAAATTGGGATCTCAAGATCTTCCTCTATTTCCAACACAACAAAGTCAGTTGGTAGTATAAACTTCTCCACTTTTTTTAGCACATTTTCTAGAATGCCAAGTGGATATGTGGCAGATTTTTTCACCATGGAAAGACACATATTAGTAGGCTTAAGCTCATCCAAATTGAGCCTTTTGTAAATAGAGCAAGGCATAAGGCTAACACTAGCACCAATATCACATAAAGCTTTATAAAATGCATACGTCCAATTGTATAAGGAATCGTGAACCAAGATCCTTAAGCTTTGGTAGAGACTTGGAGTACATAGCCTTGAATTCTTCAACAAGAGATACTGAGCCATAATCTTCAAGCTTGCTTTTATGGCTAATAATATCCTTAAAAAATTTACCCCATGCTGGCATGTCTCTAATGGCATCCATGAATGGTATGGTGATAGTAATTTCTTTGAGATAATCAAGGAATTTTCCAAACTATTTATCTAAGTTACGCCTTATGAACCTTTAATGAAAAGGAAGAGTTTTAACATCTACCCTTGGTTCATCATTCTTCGATGGTATGGCATCTTCCTTATTAACTTTCTTCGCAAACTCATCATCATCTTTACTTCTAACATCCACTTCCTTAATTTCTACCCCATCATCATCATCAACCACTCTTTTTTTCTTATTAAGATCCTTTTCAACCTCCTTACCACTACGTAAGGTAATTACTTGACAAGACTCTTTTTGTACATCCTCCGGTTGGTTAGGAAGCTTTCCCAAAGGTTTAGTGTTGGAGGAAGAGGCTTGTTGGGCAATTTGCGTTTCAAGGATGTAGTTATGAGTAGCAAGTTACTCAAGTTTAGAGTTTAGCTATTTAAATTGCTCCTCATTTTGTTTGTTTATGGACATTTGTTAGTTGACAAATTGCTCCATGAGATTTTCAAGAGTAGGTTTAGGATGGGTAGGATTAAAGTTTTGTTGTTTCATGGAAAATCTTGGTGGGTTTTAAGGTTTGGTATTTGGGTTATATGGAGGGTTTAATTGAGAGGATGGGTTTGACCAGGAGAAACCAGGATGGCTCCTCCATTAAGGGTTATAAGTGCTGGAATTCAGCCCCATTCTTTGGTTAAAAGTCCCTTTCATGTAGTTCATATCCTCATTTGTACTTAAATTACATTGAGAATATGAATGAGATCCTCCACAAGACTCAAAAATAGCATTAATACTTTCTAAAGAATTAATTTGATTTATACTTACCAAATTGGTGAGAGCATCTACCTTTGCATTCATAATTTTAATTATGTCAAGCTCCAAAACACCTCTTGCTTTTGCCATAGTTGTTTCATCACCCATGTATCTTTGAGATGCAATTTCTTCAAACAAAGTAATGACTTCTTTAGCCATTTTATCCATCCATTTTCCACCGGTTGCTACATTCACAATATTTTGATTTTCATCCATCAACCCATTGTATAAAATTTGAGGAATCATCCATTCCGACAAGCCATGATGTGGACATTGCCTTTGAAATTCCTTAAATCTTTTCCAAGCTGAATAGATTGTCTCACTTCCATTTTTCTTGAAAGTAGTGATCACATTGTGAAACTTGGCCATTTTATATGGTGGAAAATATTTATGCAGAAATGCTTGCTTCAATTAATCCCATGTTGTGATTGATTCATTTGACAAACTAGCAAGCCAAAGTTGTGCTTTATCCCTAACCGAAAATAGAAAGAGTCTGAGCCTGAATGCATCATCCATTACACCATTGATCTTGAAAGTTGCACACATATTAAGGAAAGTTAATATATGGGTATAAGGATCTTCTCCTTGTAAACCTCCAAACTGATTGTTTTGTACCATTTGGATGATACTTGGCTTGATCTAAAATTTTTTGTTAGCAATAGCTAGAGCCATAATCCCTCCAAAACTTCCTAAGATGTCGGGCATTGCAAAATCCCCTAATGTTCTCCTTTCCGGTTGAGCCATGTTATTCAAATTCAGTTGGTTCTCTCTTCTTTTCCTTTGTTCCCTATGTAAAGCATGTATAGTTAAATCAATTTCAGGATCAAAGTTCAAATTCACTAGTACTTCTAGTAAGCATCAAAAAATGTAAATTCACAATCGAACAAATTAAACTTAATAAATAACAACAACAAATAATAAAAAATAAACATATAAAATAAAAAATAAAATAAAAATAAAAAATAAATACAAGACCTAAAACAACCTTTCTCTACCCTAAATTAATAAAAATTACAACACATTCCCTGGCAATGGCGCCAAAATCTGTTGTGAGTTAGATTTATATACCCTAGTCTCTAAGACTTAGTAGAGAGTAAGAAGGGTGTCGAACACTCGAGAATTAGGTCAATCTTGTATTAATTAGATAGATACTTAAATGGATAGGTAAATAAACCAGAATAATAATAATGACTAAAATAAATAAAGAAACCTAAATACTAACTAATTGCTAAAATATGAAGACAAGTTATAATAATGTATATATATATATAGGAGAATCACAAATCAGAATCAAACAATAACTTTAAACATAATTATCATAAAACATATTGATTGGAAACTAGTCTATAATATTTAAAAGCAACTCTCATTGTCAATTAAAGGTATTTCCTCTTAGAGTCTACATTCATTCTCATGGCAATGCAGAGATAAGAGAAAATCATAAAACATATTATACTAATTTTGTTTCCCTTAAGATGAATCCCTTGTCTCCAAGTCAAATTCCATTCTTAAATAATCTCAATTACTTTCCACCAAATTACTCCAATTCTCATTGTAAATAATTTGATTAAAAAGTTACATATAGTGATCAAACATACATAACACAAATTGCACTAATTGAAATTAAATCATGAATAATATAAGATAAAAATGTAGTTCTTATTTAATTCATCATTGTAATTCCCATTCAAAGACTTAGCATAGATATATGATTAAGAAGCAACAAAAGAAAAAAAATTCAACATAGAAAGAAAGATAAAGAGAGAAAGAATTGAATAAGTAAAACTCCCTTCTATGCCTTCTAAAGAATTCTTGATTTAGGATGATCTTCTCTTGCGCTTGGCTTTTTCTTCTTCAAATGTTTCTTACAATGACTCTTAAAACTAAAAGATAATAATTGTATTTCTAAAACACTATAGTAATTCATATATCTCTTCTATTTTAGACTAGAAATGATGCCTATATAGAGCTTGGAAGCTACTGGAAGTGACTAGAATATGGTTGGACTTTGAAAGGCACCACTTGACATCAAAGGTCACCCCCCTTTCACAGATTCTATAACTTAAAGGGCATTTTCGTCCATCCAGATGACTTTATCCCTAGAAAGTATCTTCATGAAAGTTGTAGATCATTCTGTTATCTTTCTAGAACAACTTTAATCACCTAATTTTGATGTTTGTAGATGGAGTTATGTCTTAAATTCAAAAACTACTCAAAATGAAAAAAGTTACAACTCTTGGGCAAGGCACAAGTGTGACAACTCGTCACTGGGTGACGACTCATCACAAAGACTCTCGGTGATGACTCATGCCCCTGGTGATGACTCGTACACCTTCTTGATGATCCAAGCTTGACTCTGTTTGCTTCCTAACTTGTTCCAATCAACTCTAAGTGTCTTAAATCATGCATAAAACTTACATAGTGAGTCCTAATGATAAAATAAGTAAAAACATCAATTCAATAACCAAACAAACACATAAAACATAATGAAACGAAATGAAAATAAACCTTAACTAGCCTAAATAGCACATTTGCATTATATAAACCGAATGCTAGGAAAATTCCAAAAATTCAAAAAAAAAATAAATATCATATTTAGTAAGATCTTAGACTCAATTTCATTTCATATAACTACAACATAGTCCAATTTAACTGAATTCAAACTTAATTTCACAAATCATACATAAAAACCTTAATATCAAATTATCCAAAATTGAAGTTGTTCTCGGTGTTACCCAATCAAATTGACTTAATGGAAATAAAGCTTAGGAGAAAAGGATTCAAATGACATTGGCGGCACATCCATAGGTGGTCAGAGTCGACACTGGCAAGCTTCTTCCCAATCCAGCGAATGAGGAAAACTGAGAAAGGAGGAGAAAGCAGGAGGAAGGAAGAGAGAAGAGAGCTAAGCGACGACATAGGGAGCTATCCGGTGGTGGCTGGTGGTGCTGGAAGTGAGGGTGGTGGTGGTTGGTGTGTCGAGTAAGGAAAGGAAGGAAGAGAGGAAGAAAGAAAAAGAAAAAGAATAAAGTCACTTTTTTTTAAATATACATATATAATAATAAAAAAAACTCCCAAATATTTATATATATAAGTATACATATATAAAATAAACTCTTAAAAATCAATAAATTTACTAAAATACTCATTTAACAATAATTCTATAAATTTAATATTTAACACTTTAAAATCTACATTTAATTTAATAATTAAAAATACGAGTCATTACAATCTTCCCCCCTTAAAAAAATTCATCCTTAAATTTTAATAAATAGAAAGGAGTACAAAGTTTCATTAAGGAAAAAGATATGGACATGCCACCCATATCTCTACCTCAATCTGCCATGTGTGCTCTTCAACATTGTTGTTCCTCCACAAGACTTTGACCATCAAAATCTATTTAGAATGCAACTAACAAACTTGATAGTCAATGATTTCAACTGGTTCTTGCTCATACATCAAATCTTCATTCACTTCCACACTCTAGGGTTACAAAACATGCAAAGGACCCGAAATATACTTCCTGAGCATCGAAACATGGAATACTATATGCACTTGAGATAAATTCAGAGGCAAAGCAAACTAATATGTAACCATGCCAACTCTCTCTAAAATCTCAAAAGGCCCTATGTACCTCAGTGCCAACTTTCCCTTTTTACCAAATCTCATAATACCTTTCATTATCAAGATTAAAATTAATGAACTTTCCTTCATAAACTCTCTCTATAAGCTTTACCAAATCAAGATCTTGGCTCTGACCTTTTTTAATCCTATTCCTCAATATCGATCTAACTTTGAACTAAGCTAATAATCCCCTTGACCTAGTTATCTGCATCATCAACCCTTGGTCCACTGCATCTCTTAGATTAAAGGTCTCCTTTCCATACTAATATGAGCAAGATTACTGGAGGACTTCCTACTCAAGGCATCTGCTACCACATTAGCCTTGTCTGGGTGGTACAAGATATTATAATCATAATCTTTCAAATGTTCTAGCCATCTTCTCTATCTCAAATTCATATCTCTCTGCTGAAAGATGTACTTCAGACTCATATGAATAGTTTAAATTTTGTATGTCACCCTATATAGATAATGCCTCCAAATCTTGAGAGCAAAGATAACAATGTCCATCTTAAGATCTTAAGTAGGATAGTTCTACTCGTGCTTCTTCAATTGTTTAGAAGCGTAAGCTACTACCCTATCATTATGCATCAACACATACCCTAGGCCAACTTTAGAAGTATCACAGTACACAATGAACTTGTCTCCTCCATTAGACCAAGTCAACATTGGAGCTACAATCAACTTTTCCTTTAGTAGTTAAAAACTATTCTCACATGCTTTTGACCAAACGAACTTCACATTCTTCTGAGTTAGGTATGTCATAGGTGTTGTAATCCTTAAGAAATCTTGAACAAACCTCCTATAATATCTAGTCAAACCCAAGAAACTCTAAATCTCCATGATTGATATTGGTTTAGGCCACTTAGATACTACCTCAATCTTCTATGGATCAACCTAAATGCCATCCTTAGACACTATGTGCCCAAGGAATGCCACACTTTCAAGCCAAAAATCACACTTCAAGAACTTAGCATAAAGCTAATGATCCCTTAGTGTATGTAGTATTGTCCTTAAGTGATACACATGCTCTTCAAATACACCAGTATATTATCAATGAATACCACTACAAATTGACCCATAAATAGTTTGAAAACCCTATTCATCATATCCATAAAAGATGTTGGTGCATTGGTTAATCTGAATGACATCACCATAAACTCATAATGACCATATATAGTATAGAATGCCATTTTAGGAATGTCGGCTTCTCTAATTTGTAACTGATGGTAGCCTAATCTCAAGTCAATCTTAGAGAAGAGCTATGCACCTTAAAGCTGATCGAATAAATCATCTATCCTCATAAGGGGATACTTGTTCTTAACAGTCACCTTATTTAATTCTTTATAATCAATGCACAGTTTAAATGTGCCATCTTTCTTCTTCACTAACAAAACTAGTGCACCCCCCAAGGAGAAGTGTTGGGTCTTATGAAACCTTTATCTAGCAACTGTTGCAACTACTCCTTTAACTCTTTTAACTTTATAGAAACCATCTTATAGGTGGCATAGAGATAAGAGTTGTTTCTAGAGCCATATTAATGCAAAATTATATCTCCCTGTGAGGTGGTAAACCCGGTAATTCATGAGGAAAGACATCAAGAAATTCACATGCTATAAGAACATATGAGATGGATGTATGTTATGCTATTATATTCCTAACCAATGCCAAGTATCCTTGACACCCTTTTCTCAGTATCTTTCTTGTCATAATAGTGGAGATGAGTTTCTATGGTGGAGAACTCTTATCACCCATGAACTTGAATTCCTCTTCACCTGAAATTCTAAAAATCACCTATTTGTTACAATAATCCACAGTGGCATAATGTTGAGACAACCAATCCATTCCTAGGATTACATTAAAGTCCGTTACATCCAGCAACACCAAATCTATTGGTAACTCTCTACCTCCTACCAACATAGACCCAAGAAGAATAACATCGGTGTCTAATGAATCACTTAGAGATGTAGCAACTGATAAAGGAATTGCCATCCTCATAACTTACTAACTCAATTTTAAAGCAAAAACAGGAGATATAAAGGAATGGGTAGCACCCAGATCAATTAAAACTCTAACATTTAGATAACATATTGGGAGTGTACTTACTACCACTGCATTGGATGCCTGAGGATCCTACTGTATAAAGGTGAAAACTCTAGCATGTCCTCTGCCTCCATACTGACTAGTAAAAGCCTGGCCAAATCCTCTAGCACTACCTCTACCTCCTCTACCTTGTCCCTGCTAGGCTATAAACTAAGAAGTGCTCAAGTACTAAAATGGTGGTGACTGAAACTGAGCTCGAGCTACACTAGTTGAAGATGACTAAAGGAACTACTGCTGAAAACTAGAATAAGGGCATGATCTAGCAAAATGCCTTTTCTGACCATATCTGAAACACGCTCCCGGAGCCATATAGCACGGTCCCTGATGGACTCTCCCACATATCTAACAAGCACTAGCTATAGATCATGTGCTACTATATCTGAGTTCTAACCACTACTATTGCTAGTAGCACCTAAACCAAATCTGATAGGTTTATGGGCTCCACTGCGGCCATGTCTACTACTCATATGAATCCTATGCTAAGGTCTCTGGCCTTGCTAAAAGATCCTCTAGGTTGACTACTAGAGCCTTTCTGAAACATCGTATATGGAGTACCCTGATATCCTCTTGCTCCAGCACCTCTAATCTGATAGTAGTCAAGTATAACTCCCTCCCTGATGAGCCTGAGCTCAATCTCCTTGGCTAACTTAATCACTAACTTAAGAGTTAAGCCCACAGTAGGCATCCCAACAAATGTAGAACTCAAACTAGTGACATAAGTGGTGACAGTGAAGTACTGATCCTTTATCATATCCTTAGTATATCTAGAAAATCTGAGAAACTCTTTGGTATACTCCTATACTGACCCATCACTTCTGGAAATATTGGTCGATAAAAGTCTGTAACTCATCCTCATCAGCTCTGAGTAGAATTGTCTCATAAACCCCTTTTTAAATTGAGTCCAAGTGAGCATAGTCATATGGGCTGAATCACATATTGGCCCCTCAACTGATAACTCGACAATGAGTATCCTCTAATACTTTGTGTGAGTAGTTCGAGTCCTCGACTCAATCGCATGGAGAAAATCTAATGGGTCTGAAGTCCCATAAAAAGAAATCTTGCTGAATCTAGCATAAAATAATATTGCCTCTAGGTCTAACATACCTTAAACTCCCCATTGAAATAGAGGCTGCATAGGCGATATAGCTTGAGGCATAGCTGTTGTACCTTACTGAACTCCTGGTCCATATGCAACATCATCATAATCTTGACCCGCAGGCTCCTCATCCTTTTGTTCTCGCTGTTTATAGTGACCTACCGCACCTATAGGTCTACCTCTACCACTACCCTTATGCCTAGCTAGCAGCATGAGGGGTGGAATCTCATCCTGGCAAGACTCTCCATCTTCAGCCTCATCGGCTAATGGAGCAGTTCATGCTCTCCTCATTCTAAAAGAAAAGAAAAAATAAAACACATAATTCAAACAATAACAGATATCCTAACAGTTACACGAAAATCTAAAAGCAAGGAAAACTATTCAAAGACATAATCAAACCTAATTGCTGCAGTAGTTTCAAAGAAAACTCAAACTTTACCAACCTAGGTCACACAATACTAAACCTAGGCTCTAATACTAACTTTGTCACGACACAAACCCAGGAGTCATGAACGACACTAGGGAATGGGAAGTCACACGAATTTGGAACCCATAGCAAGCCTAAAACACCAGTTCATACCAATCATAATCATAAATATACCAAAGAATTAAAACTTTTTAAAACATACGAAAACTTTCTATATCATATCATAATAAAATATTTTTTCAAATATTTGAGTACACAACCACTGATAACTTAACATAATATACTACAACAAGTATAAACTACTGCTGCAACATCTAATAAATACAAAGAAATTGATAGTTTAAAATTTACATAAATCAGTCAATGAAGAAAGGGTCCGGCGAAGAGGATAACTAGGGGAGGTTTGTAGAAAGGAATCTTGAAAAATAATTGAGGGGATCAGACCTCACTGAGTAAATTATTATTATATATATGCATGCAACCTAAGCATACAAGCATACAAGCACCAATATAATGTTTTTATATTTATAGTTATATAATTTATACATGCATATGCTTAAAAGCAGTTTTTATATCAATACAATAAGTGAAAAATAAATGGAGGATCATAGCAAAAACCTAAGAATTTTATAACCTCAATTACAATACCTCACTAATGAATAGCCTTTCTTGAATCCAAAGTATTTCCCTTTTCTAATTTGGTAGTGGACTGGCCTTGAGACATATAAAGGTCAAACGAGCTACCGTAGTCCTCCTGCTCATATGATTAGCCCCGAGACATAAGAAGATCAATCGAGCTATCGTAGCCATACCACTCATTATCCACAAATCTTAATAATCATTTATCTGTATCTTAGACCATATAATCTCATATCAATGAACATATTATAACCTAGCAACTAGCATACTGTTGCATAGCAGTCCTAGTGTAGCCCACTCGGTAGCACGTTCTACGGCTATCCTCCAAAATATTATATCAAAAATAAAATGAAAAAATCATCTTAAAATATACACGACATCCAATAATCACAATTAACATTCACCTTTATATATATGAAAAAATATATATAATAACAATAATAATTAACATTTAATAGAATATAGCATAATAAAATTCATATTTATTCAAAATATGGATACCAATAATATTTTCTACATGCAATGCATATAATAATAACTCAAAGGTAGGATGCACTCCTTAATACTAACTCGATTGGCCTCAACTTGAAGACCTTGCTCTTGGTGTGGCTATAAGAAAATAATAAAAATAATTAGGATTAAAAATCCTAACCTTAAACATTCTAGATTTTTAAGGAAAAACTCAATCTAAGACAACAGTATAATAAAACTCAAAACTCAACACAAACCTAATGTCACATTTTATGAGAAATCTAACAAAAATTTAGCAAAGTCTCCTTTGTAAAACGAACATCTCTCTACTAAAAGTAGAGTCATTCCTGCACAAAATTGTACTTCAATACTACCCACAATTCCCAACCTTTGAACTACACATTATGTCCAACCGAGAACCAACACAATAACACATATAAAAACAATATAATTTGTTTTTCAAATCCCAATATATCATAAAAATTTAGTTTACGACCAAAAATTTAGTTTATTTATATAATAAAAATTTAAAAGAATTTATTCCAAAGAAATAATAAAAATCCTTGTTTATAAATAAAATATCGCTAATGGAAATCAAATTTTCATTTTCATAGCCAAATTAATATTAATTATAATAACTATTAAAATCACTCAATTATATCATAAAAATAATAAAAGACTCATTTAAACTTGAAAATAATAAATAAATTTATTATTCATTTATTTTTCCCAAAATTACTATTAATTAACTAATAATTGAAAATTAATTATACAAAAATATTTTTCATACTTTTATTATTTAAAAATAATCTAAAAAAATAAATAACAATTTAAAATTAAATAATTTACTAATTTCTAATAATTTTTCAAAAAATACATATTTAAACATAACCTTTAAAAATTCATAACTTAAATTCTATAAAGAATTTTATAAATTAGAATTCTATTATTTATTTTGAAAATAAATATCTCTTATATTTTATTATGGAAATCAATTGAATTATGAAGGTTAAATGAATTTGTATGATTTATCGATAATTTTAATGAAAATTATACTATTTTGTTATTGTTGTGAAATTGGTTCTCGGTTGGGCATAAGTGTAGTGTGGGGGCCCAACTCAAGTTATTGAACTGTGAGACTGTTAGAAGTGTCATTTTCATGTAGGAATGGCTCTATTTCGATGGAGAGATGTCCATTTTACAAAGGAGACTCTATCGATTTTTTGGTAGATTTCTCATAAAACATGACATGGTATTTGTTAAATTCTGAGTCTATGTAGCATTTTGTCTTAGATCGAGTCAATATCATCATCCCATGTTTTTAATAATTTTGAGAATTTTATAAATTTATTTATATAGGCATATTTTAAATAAATATTATTTATTTTACATAACTCCGGAACCAAAGCTGTAGCATTTAAGCAGTAGAGAACATGTCGCCCGGCACGCTTGACATGTGAGTTGATTTTATGGAATGGTTGTTATGGAATTTTAAGTTATATTTTCCCATGATTAAAATGATAATTAATTGATTATAAGAATTTATTTATAAAATTCATTTATATTGCCATATGCTTGATTAATCTATTTATAATCATGATTTATATTCAAGAGCATATTTTATGGAATTTATTTTATCTCGCTTTAATTATTTATTTATTTTATTTATTTATTTATTCAATTATGATTCAAATGATTTGGAGAAAATGGTAGATTGTGCTACCTAGTTGGTATCATTGGGATGTGTGCACGAGTATAATAATGTATTGTGTATGTGAATGAGCTCGATGGAGACTTGTGCTCTCGGGCAATGTTATGATTAAGCTCGATAGATACTTGTGCTCTCTGACTAGAAATAGGATGTAACTCAGTTGAGCTTACTCTCGAGACATCAATATTGGGTTGAGTGATTAGACTACGACTGTAACTTGGTTGAGCTTGCTCTCGAGACAGAAGTCATTTGGACTAAGTGAGCCAAAAGACTATTAGAATTTGATGGTTTAGGTGTTCTACCAGGTTTTCCACCTAAACTGATATTTATTTGATTTTGTGTTAAAATTTTATAACAGTCAATTGTGATTTTAAAAGGTATTTTATATCTTAAGAATATTTTAGGAAAGTAAAGGATTTTAATATTTATATTTATATTGATTTTATTTTATTTTATCTTTAAAAAGGGACTTCATAAATGTTTTCAAACCAGCATGCATTTCATAAAATTGATTCACTAAGTGAGATCTGATTCCCCTCAACTTATTTTTTTCAGGACCTCATTGTCAGTCTGCCAGTAGTCACCATCTGCATTGGGTTTCTTCTTTACCGACTGCTTTATGTATGTTAATTAATTTTTTTAGTGTATAATCGTACTCTAGATACTGCAATGGTTGAGTATGAACTTGTATGATTTGTATTGGGGATTGTTTTAAAATTGTGATACTAATGTATTTGGAATATTGTCTTCTACATTTGATATTGATGGATTTATTTTGATATTATTGTTCTGTTAATTTTTTTTAATTCACAAAAATTTTCAAGGCTTACTACAGGTTTCAAATGCATTATTGCATTTCTCATTCCGTAATGTTTGTCATGTACCTTTAGGTTTGGATTGTGACAAATTTCACAAAACTTCCTTCACAAAGTTTACTCTACATAATTAATAGAATTTATTAAAAATATAAAAATTTCCTGAGCTTGGAATAGTAACGTAAACAATAACCGAACACCCAAAAAATTTTAAAAATTCAGAAAAATAAATAAAAATCATATTTAGAAAGATCTCAACCTCAATTTTATTTCATATAACTACAACGCTGTTGGGATTCGTGATACAAACGCAGCGAAAAATTAAAATTTTATCACGTTCCCAAGCCTGGATCCATGTAATTCAACTACTTGATTAAATCTAGGGTTTTAAAAATCTTACCAAAATGTAGAAGAGGCAAGATTCTCTGGAAGGATGAGAGGAGGTTCACACCGGTGACACCTTACCTCGAGCTTTCTTTTTTTTGGCTTGGTTGTTCGGATCAAGACGTTTCCAAAAAGATGCGTCCTCTATAGGTATCCACACAAACAACCCTTCACAAAACGAATTTGAGTGTGTGTGCTAGCAACCTCCTTGACTGTCTCACAAATCAAGAACAAAAGGAAAAACTCTGTCTTTGTTTTCTAAGAGAAAATAAAACGAATTTGGAGGCAAGAAAAACAAGTGTGTGAAACCCTAGAGAATATAACATATTTATAGACTCCAAATTAGGGTTTCACTTACCAATGACCTTTTGGTAATTTTCCATTTATTATATTCTGATTTTGTTTAAAACAAATCAAAAATAATATCTTATTTATTTATTTAAAATAACATTTATCTTAAATAAATAAATAAATAAAACACTTTAATTATTTATTTCCACAGAGTTTATTTTGGACTTAATAAACCCATATCCGTTTTGGGCTTGTTCTAAGTGTGTGACCCTGTAGGTTCACATAACATTGGCAGTGAGCTTAAATCTCTATTTAGGCCAACAAGTCATAAGTGGCCTCTAGTAAGACATTATGACTACCCAAGTCATGTGAAGTCAATAATCCGACATAACCTAATTACAGTGAATTTTATTGTCCCTTTATCATATGATTAATTGAACATAAGGCATAGAATGTCATCCTTATATAGTTCAATATTATGACTTGATTCCAAGTAGACTAAAAATGATAACTCTTTATCAATTCATTTCAGCATGGCCATGCATTTTCCTTCAGTCTATCTCATCAAAGGGCCTTTAGATATCTTTCTCATATTAATGAGGGATAAATTCCTTCTAAATCACTCACATTCCTCACATAACTAATTTTATATCCAACAACATCCTTTTAATCGTTCGGTTAAAGACAATGTTAGAATGTGTCAAAACATAAAATAGCTATGTAGAAATCCATGATGATTTCAAGGTCAAAGGACCTAAATAAAATTACTGTGATAAGAAATACTTATGACAATAATCTATATAGCATTCTCATAGTGGGTCAATCCAGTACATGATCTCTCATCATGTACCTATGAGTTGACTTAATATCTCATATTTATGATTAGTAAAACATAACCATCAATCAACATCATACTAGCCTTAATACATTAATATTCATATAATGAATAAATGGCTAGGGATAATTAGAATAGAACTCTTATTTTAATCTAAGGGTTTTACTATCAAGTCACATACTTGATGGCCTTAGTAAGAATTAACCATTCATGTAATTATCATAAAATCAAATGATAATATAATACCTCTTTATTAACAAAATAAGAAAGTCAATACATAATAAAAAATGATTGACCTAGTGCATATCACTAATAATAACACAGTCCAATTTAATTGAATTCAAACTGAATTTCACAAATTAAACATAAAACCTTAAAATAAAATTATTCGAAATTAAAGTTATTCTTGATGTTACCTGATCAAATTGACTTGGGGAAATGAAGCTTAAAAGAAGAGGATTCAAATGACATTGGCGATAAGTCCAAGGGCTAATGGAGTCGACGCCAGCAAGCTTCTTCCCAATCCAACGAATGAGGAAAACCAGGAAAGAAGGAGAAAGGAGGATGAAGGAAGAGAGAGGAGGGCTGAATGGCAATATAGGGAGCTATCCAACGGTGGCTGATGGTGTTAGCAGTGAGGATAGTGGTGGTTGGTGTGTTGGGTGGGGGAAGGAAGGAAGACATGAAGAAAGAAGAAAAAGAAAAAGAAAAAATAAAGTCACATTTTTTATATAATAATAATAATAATAAAACTCCTCCCAAATATTTATACACATAAGTATACATATATAAAATATACTCTTAAAAATCAATAAATTTACTAAAAGACTCATTTAACAATAATTATATAAAAATAATAGTTAACAATTTAAAATACATATTTTTTTAATAATTAAAAATACAGGTTATTTCACGTACACTCATCATCGAGAGAGTGTGCTTCCATGATATAAAAACTTTAAGGAACCGATGAGAATTAAATTTCCATGCTTACCACACCAATGATAAAAAGGGTCTCCTTAAGCTCCTACCTTAATGGAAGATGGATGAATATGATTGGCTGAAGAGAGTGATCTTCAAAAAAAAGAAACATCATATGGGATCTTGATCATCCCACTCCAATGCTTAAATTTGTAATAATGTTAGAATAATAAAGGAATTCATAAATTGAGAGAGAATTATTTACCTTGTTTAAGTTGGACTGGGATTCTATATAAAGATGAAGAGATTACCACATGAGTGAGTAATTTTAGGATTATAGGAGAGTGGTTACATGGTTGTATGATTTTAGGAGAGTCAACTAATAATTAAGGACGTGGGAATCATATGCAACAGTAATGGAGAAGTGGGCAATATTTGCGCTCTGCAGACTTCAGGTCACAGGCCTTTTGCCTATGGAAGTTCATAGGTTGCAGGCTTGATCAATGTTTTATTGACTCAGCATGTGACTAGGACTTTGACTCTCGTTTATAGAAGTTGAATTTTCCATATGTTATCAGATATTAATTAAAAGTAATGAGGTAAATAATATTATTAGCATTATTACTATTATTGTGTGTGTGTGTCCATATAATAAAAAGCCAA
Organism: Mallotus nudiflorus; assembly: GCA_947683625.1. Taxonomy (NCBI): domain Eukaryota; kingdom Viridiplantae; phylum Streptophyta; class Magnoliopsida; order Malpighiales; family Euphorbiaceae; genus Mallotus; species Mallotus nudiflorus. The sequence goes on along the minus strand of CANTUR010000595.1, from coordinate 734,048 downwards.
TATATTTGTATCCAAAATTATGTCATTTTAATTTATGAATAATAAATATAATTTTTAATTTATTTGTAGATAATAAGTATAATTTTAGTTAATAATATAAATTTATCTATTATCTAAATTTTTGAATTCCCGTTTTGGACTGTACCATACTGATTCATTCCGGTAGAACTAAATCTCCATACCGAACCATCCCAAAAAATGGGATGTACTGGTATGGAGGTTTTTAAATTAGGTACTGAAGCTAGAGATTTTATTTTAAAATTTTCTAAAATATGGTATGATTCCAGAGATGTTAAATTCCCAGATTTTCCCGACTCGTGCTCATCCTTACTCCTTAGTATCAGTAATTTCCTTAACTTTTCCTCACATTTTCACCACCTTTCTCCACGACTACCTTTCTTATCGTGTTTGCTATCTCTTCCTTATCAAGATTTCCTCCATTCTCATTATTCCTTTACACCTCTATACCCACATCAACCTCTTCAACAAATCTTGCATTTAATAATTGATCATGATACATTGGCATGGCTATTATTGGAACTCCAAATTTCATACTTTCTATTACAGAACTCCATCCGCAATGACTCACAAATCCCCCAATGCTACTATGCCTTATCCCTTACTAGGTTCAATTCCACTAAGAAATTTATTTTAGTTGCTAATAAATTTTAAATAAAATTCATTTAAACCAAATGTAATTCATTAATATGAATTGATTTAAATTCAAAAAATTCCATAAAATTAAAAAGTTGGAGCTCAAAATGAATTTTATAAGTTTTTCATTTAAACTAAATATATTTGGATTTTCAAATAAATTACACAAAATTTTATAAAATATATTTGAATCAACCAAACCCTTAATATTTTGGTTTGTGGAAGCCAACACTAAACAACAATTCCTTTCTCTTGAACCCTTCCAAGATATCCTTTAGCTATAGGTAGTGCATCTTCCAATCTTATCTTCTCTCCAAGAGGAAACTTAATAACCCATATGAAATTTACTTTTACTGAGCTCTAATCCATAAGCTATCTCTTCCCTTTCTTCCTTGGCAAGAAAATATTCACTACCAAATGAAGTAAACACAATTGAAGAATTTTGCTTCTCCTCGAGCCACTAAATAACCTCAATGTTTTTGTCTTCATAAATTGTTTTAGTGTCTTCTTGAAGAAGAGAACCAATAGGAACTATCTTCATCATAAACTTAACCTAAATGTTTTTTCCTTTAAGTTCTCTAACATCTTTGCCAAAATCACTTGAGGAACCTTATATTTGTATCTATGCGGGGTTAATGAAGGTTTTAGCATTTGTAAATCCTTTGTTTCCAAATACCTTTTAGGGAGACTATTTGGAAAAGGGAAATTATTGCTCCAATATTCATTTTCACACAAATGCTTGCAAAAAAGTAAGCATAGCCACTAAAGTACACACAAACACTACAGCCGGTATATTAAAAGCCCGAGCAAGAGTCGCTGCCCATGGCGGAATGAAATCATGGATAAGCAAATCTGGTCTTAGAGTTTCAAGAATGTTAGAGAAGCTAGGGATGGCCATATTAAAAGCTTTCCTGAGAGTTTCCATGAGATAAGGTGGTAATGTGTTTATAGTATGGCATGGAAGAGGAAGGTCAGCCACAAATGGAAGATGGAGTTCAACTAGATGGACTAAGAGCAAGAACTTAGATGATAGATTTTGCTTAATGAAATTTAGGCTTATAGGTGTAAAATAGAAGTAGATGCAGAAGTTTTTGCTCGTGAGCTTCTTGGCAAGTTCTAGGAAAGGAGATATGAGCCTATAAGTTAGCCATGGAAACATTAACACATTACTAACTTTTCCTTTCTGTCTTCTCTCCATAGGTTTAGATGAATAATTCTTTCTTTCTTTCTATATATTTATTGAATACAAGATGAAGAGTTTCATTTGAATTTGTGGTGGCGAGATGCATGGAAAAGAAGAAAATTGTGTGGAAGCAAGATAAGGTGATTGGTGTTACATTATGGAGTTTTCGTACATCTCTCATTCTTCTTCTATTATTTTGAATATGCAATAATAGAAAATTAAAAAAGTGTAATTACCTTAAAAAAAATTTATGCAATGGTACAATTTATAATATTTTTTATCATAAAAAATTTGTTTATAAAATTTAAACAAATTCAATTAAATCCTTTTAAATTATATAATGAAACTTTAATTATTAAATTTTTTTTTTCATTTTATCCTAAAGGGGCATAATCAATTAACCCTTTTTAACTTTATTCGGTAAACTTTACAATATTAACATTAACAGTTAATCAGCTTAATAATTTTCTCATTTTAAGTGTTTTTTTGTTAATTTGGGTTACAGAGGATAATAGTCTATTAAAAAAATAATAGAAATAACAATAAAACCTTTTGTAAATTTTTTTAATTTTTCTACTAGATTTATATGTATATTTTGTAATTACTTTCATTTTTTACATTAATAAGCTACAAATTGAAAATATATAAATCAATTAATTTTTTTATATTTTGATTATTTTTATATTGAATTCATGATTTTATTTTCTTGTCACTTGTGTACTTTCTTTAATTTTTATATCAATTCTTATGAAAATACTAATAAATTGATCATTTTAGTGCCAATTAAACATTATTTTCATTGTTTTAAATTTAATATATAAAATATTTTATAAACTAATCGATATATGTGTCTCTATGAACAAAAAAAAGGATCAATACTAAATAATAGTTACTTTAGCACACAAAAAATATTGTTTATGGAGAAATTTACAAAATTTGACCAGTTTTTTTTTATTGATTTACAAAGAAGTATCCTATTTTTTATAATAATTATAAGTTTACTTTTTTTTTTTTCCAAAGAGTGTCTTGTTTTTCTTTTTATTTTCATTTTTACCCAGTTTTTTATTAGACTTAGTTTTAAATGTGAATTTCTCCATTTTTATTTTTATTTTTTCTTATTTTTTCCTCCTTCCATTATTTTTTCCTTTCCATTATTATTCTTTTTTTTCTTTCATAATGTATTTTCGTTTTCTCATTGATTTTTTTCTTTATTTCTTTCATTTTTTTTTCCGTATTTTTCTCTCCTTTTTCATTTTCTTTTCTTTCTTTTCCTTATTTTTTCTATTCTCCCATTATTTTTTCCTTTCCCATTTTTATATTCTTTCCTTTTTTATTTTTATTTTCTCCTTTTTTTTTCTTCTTTTTTCAACTTCATTTTTTCCTTCTCCCCTTCTCTTTTCATTCTCTTTTTGCATGATGATGTTTATAATACTCAACAATTGCTTTATAATTTTTATGAACAGTAATGTGAGACCCATTAATAAAAAAAATTACATAATAATAATAATAATAATAATAATAATAATAATTGATGTTGTTACAATTAAAAAATTGTAATTGCAAAAAGTAAAAGAAAAAATTACAATTAAAATATTCAAATTATAAAACTAAAAATAAAATTTAATAAATTTCTTAAAGACTGTTGAGAAAGAAAAGAATTAGTCGAAGTTTTGCAAGTCATCCATCCATGTATGTGTGTGTATATATATATATAACCTAATTGTGTTTAACTTTTCTTGAATTCTTTCTTCAATTTGATCTTTAGATAAAAAATAAAAATAAAAGAGCAAAAGCTGATAATAGTAGGGGTGAGCATCGGTCGGTTTCGGTTCAAATCCGACCAAACCAACTAACCGAAGGCATATAAAATTTCAAACTGAACCGAATTGATTTATGTTCGGTTAGGTCGATTAACCTACTTATTAATTATATTTTTGGAAAATAATTTCTAAAATTTTTATTTATTAATTTAATATTTTTTTTGTAAAATTTATTCATTAATAATATAACTAGAAATATTTGTTTTCTTATAATCTGAATATTTACACATATTTATCTAAATTAATATATTTTATATAATATTTTATAATATATGTAAATATTTTGGTCGGTTTAGTTTTTTCAGATGTTTACCTTCAAAATTGAAACCAAACTGATTAACCAAATTTTATATTTATAAAAACCGAAAATAAACTGATCCTATATATAACTGATGGTTCAGTTAATCAATTTTGACCGATTTATGCACACCCCTGCATAATAGAGGTATTTATATTTATATTTATTTATTTTTAATATATGAATAGTGTTTTATTTATTTATTATTTTAATTAATTTAATACTATTATTTTTCATTAATTAACTACATGTTGAATGCCAACTATTTCTTTGATAATTTTTCTAACAATATACTTATGCAAATTATCAGATTTTTTTTTAATGTTTTAAAGTGTATAAAAAATTTAATCACATAATCCATGTAATTCGGTTAAATCAATAAGAGGGATTCCAAAAACTCACCAAGATTATTTCAAGGCAAGAAGGATGGAAGGAAGAGATGGGGTTCATACCAGTGACACCCTACCTCGAGCTTTTCATGTCTTCTTGTTAAATTAAGACACAGCTTATTATGCCACGTCCTCTACTGGTAACCATACGAACAGTATGTCTAAGATCAATGTTGGTGTGCTACAACCATGTCTCTAAGACTCTTCTTATTTTTCTCTCTATGTATGTTTTTCTTTTCTCAAAATAAGTAGAAGAAGGTGGAGAATAATATTAGATTATAAAAACCATAGAGAATGAGATGTATATATACATTCATTCTAGAGTTTCACTTACCAAAACGATTTTGGTATGTTTAACCTTTCTATTTTTATTTTGATTCTAATTCCAAGAATAGAATTATTTTCAATTTATTTAAGATAACACTTACCTTAGATAAATAAGGAAATAAATATAAACCAAAATAGAATTCCTTCCTATTATATTTAAGATAACACTTACCTTAAATAAATAAGGAAATAAACTAATAGAATTATAAATATATATCCACATGTATATTTATATACACATTTATTTGTTTATTTATTTATATAGAGAGAATTTCATTTGGTGGATTCAATAAAGTCCACTTTGGGCCTATTTAAAGTGTGTAATCCTATAAGTTCAGCAACATTGACAATAGCCTAAAATTCTCATTTTAGCCCATAAGTCATACGTGGCTTCTAATAAGACATTATGACTACTCAAATTATGTGAAGGTTGATAATGTGACAAAATCTAATCCACAACATGTATTATAGTCTTTTTGTCATGCTATATCTTGATTAAACATAAGACATGACTTATGTCATCCTTATATTATTCAATCATATCATTTCTCGATCCTAAGTAGACTGATACTAATAACACTTTATCAATATTGATAACTCTTTATCAACTCATTCTAGTATTGCCATACATTTTTCCTCAGTCTAACTTATCGAGGGGCCCACAAGTATCTTCTTATAATAAATGAGGGACAAATTTCATCTTAATCACTTACATTCCTCTTACAACTCATTTTATTTCCAATCATAACCTATTTTACCATCTAGTTAAGGATGATGTAAAAATGTGTCAAAATACAGAACTTATTATGTAGGAAACTATGGTGATTTTAGGTTGGAGGACTAAATAATACTATTATGATGGGAATCATTTATGACAATTATTCATGTAGTATTCTCATAGTGGGTCGATCTAGTACATTATTTCTCTAAATACATACCTATGAGTTTGACTCAATATCTCATATATATAATTAATAAAACATAATCATTAATGAACCTTATACTAGTCTTTATTCAATGTTGTTCCTACAACAATGATCAATAGGGATAATTTATAATAGAATTCAAGTATCACCTAAGAGTTTTAGTATTAAGTCACATACTTGATGACCTTCGATAAAATTAACTATTCAAGAAACTTATTAAAATTAGCCAATAATAATGAAAATGCCTCTTTATTAATAAAATAAAAATATGATAAAGTCAAAGTATAACCATTACATAATTGGCCAATAGTGTAATACCCTACATACATATATATAATTATTTTAATATAAAGGGACATATTTTTCTCGAGTAGTACTAGTAATAGTTAATTTGCATTATATTAAAGTATAAAATTTTGTTAACATTATATTTTAGGTTAAATATTAATTTAAATGTGCATATCAATTCACATGTGTGTATATATATATGTATATTTATATATGATATATATATAGTATATATGTATATAGTCATAATGTAGTATAATAAGCATAGTATATATATGTATACATTAACTTATACTATAGTATATATATATATAAGTATATGTATATTTTGGGAGAAGAAGAAATAGAACCGAGCTCCCTCCTCCCCATCCTCGCCCTTTCTCCTCACTGTGCCGCCTCCATCACTGCCTGAGAGTGCCATTTCCGCCGTGGGGGAAGCTTGCTGGGTGTGCAGTAGCTGCTCTCCTCTTCCTTGCGAAGCAGCTTCTTCCTCTCCTCGCGCAGCAGCAACTCTGCATCTCCTCGTTCTGCCCAACTTCGACGTTCTGTTGTGCCATCTCCTAGAGGTGTCAAGCTGCCCTTCGCCTCCACCTGAGCAGCTTCATCTCCCCCATCTTCTCCGGTGGCAGCAGGTTCCTTCCCCTCCCTCTGTTCCGTCCAGCAGCTAGGGGTGAGTAATGCTCACCCGATGCCCTCATTTCTTCCTTGATCTTGAAATTTCCTTCGGTTGAGAATTCTATATAGGGTGTGGTTGTGCTATGAGGAAGATAATTGCCCATTTGAATTATTTTTGGGCATTTTTTTGAATTTTCAGAATTTTATTTGAAATTTTGCCATTTTAATTACTTGATTTAATTTTATTCTTAAGTGAAATTAGTGATTAAGTTAAATATAGTTAAGTGTTTTTGAGTTTATTAATTTTATTTAGGGTTTTAGAAATTTTTGGATTTAATTATAGATTTTATAAAGTTTAGGTATTTAATTAATATTTATGTTAATTTCGAAAGTTATTGTCAAATAATTATAAAATTTTAATAATTGAGGTTAGTATTAATTGTTGTTAATTTTAGAACTCAAATTATAATTTTTTTTGAGATTTTTATACTATTTTTATAAATATATTTGAGTTTATGCCAAAAATTTGATTTTTTGTAAATAATACTTTTGGGAAAAATATTGTTGGTTGATTAAATATTTTTATATAATATTGGGAGGAATTATCTTGAGAAATTAAAAAAAATTAAAAATTAGTTTTAGATGATTGGATAATCTTAAGGAAAATTTTGTGTATATATATAGCATTATGTAATTTATATATATACTAGGGGTAAAAATGTAATTTTACACTAAATATGATGAATATATATATATTTTAGTTTTATTAGTATTTAAAGGGTTTAGATAAATTTTATAAATTAATTGATATAATTTCCTAAGTAGTGTGAAATTTTAAATGTCCAATTTTCAATATATGTATATATATATTCATATAATATATTACTAAGGTTTTCATTTGGATAATAATAATTATAATTATACTATTAGTAATGGAAAACAAATTTAATTGTTTAATTTTGAATAATTGAGATTTTACACAATTTTATTTATTTTAGTATGTGTGTAAATGGAGAAATAAATATTATTAATTTTGATACTTTTTGAGTTGTGATCTCGGTCGGGGCAAATTGTAGTCTTGGGAGCCCGACTCGAGTGTGAATGGTTGTGCATTTTGGAAGTGCATTTTCTATGCAGGTCTGGCTCTACCTTTGGTAGAGAGATGTCCGTTTTATAGAGGAGACTCTGTCGAAATTTCGGTAGATTTTCTCGTAAAACGTGATATCCGTAAAAAAAAATTCCTTCCGTTAGTTAGGTTAAATTCTGTCTGTCGACTCTCGTCCGGTTTTCATCGAGTCAGTCTGAAATTTTATTATTTTGTTGATTCCTGATTTCGATTCCTTAGTCATGTTTTAAAAGTCGATTCATTATTTTTCTTTTAGAGCATATCGGAGCATAAGCTGTGAGACCTAGGCAGACGCGTGGTCGTCAGCCTTCACATTCATCCTGTAAGTCGATAAAATGATCTGTGCGTGTGTTTATTTAAAGAAATGCATGCGCTCGTATTTCTATTATATTGATTATATGATTTATTCAATTTAATGCTATCATTTACGATTTAAATGCAATTTATTTATTCAAAATCGATTTAAGAAATTTTGGTAGAACGAGCTACCTGGTGGGCCTCACCAGGACTATGTGCACATGGTAAAGATTGAGAGATGGATCCGAAAATTGTATGATTGATGAATGTTAAACTGGGACGAGTGCCTCGGTAGAAGCCTTTGCTCTCGGGGACCGCCAGTGATTGGAAAGTCAATAATGGACTGGGATGGGTGCCTCGGTTGATGCCTTAGCTCTCGGGGACCGCCAGAGCCATACATTTGGATTAAGTGAATGACTACGGCTTGGTGCCTCGGTTGATGCCCTTGCTCTCAGGGACCGGTAGCCTAGTTGGAATAAGTGGGCCCAGCTGGCCATTTAGATTTTGGGTTTAGGGTTCTACCGAGATTTTTCAAAAGCTATACTTATATGTTCTAAATTATTTTCACTATAAACATATATAGTTTTCAAAAAGGTTTTCAAACCGTACAGCTCTTTTATTGACTTACTGAGTGAGGTCTGATTCCCCTCAATTTATTTTTTTAGGAGCTTGGGAGTTCGACCTCAGACTACCTCCACGCCGGGTTTCTTCTTCACCGGCTATTTTATGTAGGTCATTGTAAGCTGTACTGTGTATGAATCTAGGTTGCTGCAATAGTATATGTATTAAGGATTTGTATGGTTTAATCATAATTATGTAACCTATTTATGTAAACCACGCTTATGTATGAGATTAAATTTGATTTATAATATGAGATGTTAAAACACATTATTATTTAAGCGGTTGAATTTGTGTATTCTGAGAAAAATCAGTTTGATAATGTGTTCTGTCTTCAAGTAAAGTTTAATATATGAATGGTTTTATTTTCTTTTTCCCTTTAGGCTTACTACGGGTTTCGGGGGCCTTATGCTTACCCATTCCTTAGTGCCGGTCACGTGCCCTCGAGTTCGGGTCGTGACAAAGTTGGTATCAGAGCATAAGTTCGATTAATTATCCATGTCTGTCTTTCTGTGTAACTACTGCAGCTTTAGGATTGATAATTGTCTTTGAGATGTTCTTGTATCTAATTCCGCGTTGCTTTAAATATTCTTACCCCGTTTTAAATTCAATTTTCCTTGTCTTCCTTTCAGAATGAGGCGTGTGTGTACCGACCCAAATGTTGATCCGACCCTTAGGCTAGATGAGCAGTCTGTGCACAATGAGGCTCCCCTTCCTGCTCCACGTCGTAAGGGCAGAGGTAGAGGTAGAGGTCGAGCCAGGGTAGCTGCAGCTGAGATTCCTGATCAGCAGCCAGTCGAGCCGGAAGCCCCAGCTGTTGACCCTACAGCCTTTGCAGCTGGACTGGCAGGGATTAATCAGGGTTTAGCAGCATTGAATTAGGCAATGCCCCTTGTACAGCAGATGCTTCAGCAGAGGAACCAGGGTATGTCAGACACTGAAGCAGCCCTCCTTTACTCTCGGATTGGTAGAGTTTCTTTTGACGGTATGGGCGATGCCTTAGACTTCATTAATGCGATTGAGGCACACACTAGGACTGGACATACGGATTATTAGAGGATTATGATTGTGGAGTTGTCGGTACAGGCAGCCGCTCAGGATTGGTTTATGCAATTGATTCAGCCATCGATGCACAAGTTGACTTGGCCAGAGTTTAAGGACCGCTTTTTGAGATTTTTCTGTCCTCCAGCCACCAGAGATGCCTACAGGTGGCAGCTACTCCACATCACTAGAGGCGATAGGTCAGTGGAGGATTATACTAGAGAGTTTAATAGACTGTCCCGATATGCATATGATATCAGGAGGGACCCTTACAGAGCAGTGGAGCTGTATGTTACTAGATTAGGACCCGCTTTTATTGGTATGCGTACTGAGGACCGCACCCTAAAAAGTGTGATTGAGGAGGCCCGTTTGATTGAGAGGCGACATATCCGCCACGGCACCATGATGGATCCTTATATGATCGGGGGCAGTGGTTATAGTGTAGCTCCCGGGTACCAGCAGCCAGCATTTCACATCGGCAGTTCGAGTCAGCAGGCTGCGGGTAGTTCTCAGCAGAGTGGTAGGAGGTCCAGGACTCACAGAGTGGGCCGACATGGATATGCCTCAAATAGGAGAACTGGCAGGAGTCACAGATTCGGTGCAGGAGTTAGTAGCAGCAGTAGTGGGCAGAGTAGTTCTGGGTCTGGAGCTAGTGCTTGTGCGAGTTGTGGACGATTTCATCAGGGCCCGTGTCATATGTTGACAGGCGCTTGCTTTAGGTGTGGGCAGGTTGGACACCTTGCCAGAGCTTGTCCCCACTCAGGATACCAGCCACAGTACGTTCAGGGTTCGTCTTCCTTAGTGGCTCAGCCCTACTATCCGATGCCTCAGCAGTATTGAGCACCCATAGAGCCACAGCAGAGACCGCCTCAGCCTATGAGTCAGTAGGGTCGAGGTTCAGTTGGTAGACCTAGCGGACGTGGTTTTGCGCAACCTTCGACTTCTCAGCAGGCAGGTCGTAGTCAGGCTCGAGTGTTCACTTTGACACCACAGGATGCTCAGACTTCGAATTCAGTGGTAGCAGGTATTCTCTCAGTCTGTGCATGCGATGCTAGAGTGTTGTTTGACCCCGGTGCTTCACATTCCTTCATTTCTCCTGTGTTCGCTTCGAGAATAGAGTGGCAGCCTTCTAGGTTGTCCTTTCCTCTATCTGTTTCAACTCCTCTTAGTGACGAGTTGGAGACAGATGTTTTCTTTCCTTCGTGTCCGATGACAGTTGATGGTAGAGAACTATTGGCGAACTTAGTATTGCTCGACGTACTGGAGTTCAACGTCATTTTGGGCATGGATTGGTTGTCAAGGTATTATGCCTTTGTAAATTGTAGAGAGAAAGAAGTAGTGTTCAGAATTCTAAGTGAAGAAGAATTCTGTTTCAAAGGTGAAAGGAGCTCTATGCCTCGTAATCTTATTTCTATCATTACAGCTCGAAAGATGCTTAGAAGGGGTTGTCAGCGTTACTTGGCAGTGGTAAAAGATGTTGAGAAGGAGAACATGGCAATTGAGCAAGTGCCAGTGGTGTGTGAATTTCTGGATGTCTTTCCTGAAGAATTACCAGGATTACCACCAGACAGAGAGATAGAGTTCTGTATCGATGTCATACATGATACGGATCCTATTTCTATGCCACCTTACAGAATGGCACCAGCTGAACTACAGGAGCTGAAATAGCAGTTGCAGGAGTTGCTTGATAAGGGTTTTATCAGACCCAGTACATCGCCTTGGGGTGCTCCGGTGTTGTTCGTGAAGAAGAAAGATGGTAGCCTTCGACTTTGTATCGACTACGGGCAGTTGAATAAAGTCACCATCAAGAACAAGTACCCACTTCCGAGGATCGATGATCTGTTTGATCAACTTCAAGGTGCTACATGCTTCTCTAAAATAGATTTGAGATCTGGGTATCATCAGTTGAGAATCAAAAGAGGTGATGAGTCTAAGATAGCTTTTCGAACAAGATATGGCCATTATGAGTTTTTAGTAATGTCCTTTGGGTTGACTAATGCTCCAGCAGCCTTTATGGACTTGATGAATCGGGTATTCAGGCCATACTTGGATCGGTTTGTGATAGTTTTCATCGATGATATCTTGGTTTATTCCAAGAGTGAGGCTGAGCATGTGATGCATCTGAGAAGAGTACTTCAGACTTTAAGGGAGCACAGGTTGTATGCTAAATTCTCAAAGTGCGAGTTCTGGTTGTATCAAGTGGCATTTCTAGGCCACGTGGTTTCTCGAGATGGCATACAGGTGGACCCTAAGAAGATAGAGGCTATTATAGAGTGGTCAAGGCCGACTACAGTTAAGGAAGTACGGAGTTTTCTGGGTCTAGTAGGTTATTACAGAAGATTTATGAAGGACTTCTCTAGAATTGCTACACCTTTGACTAGGTTGACCCAGAAGAATGTTAAGTTTGTATGGACGGACAAATGTGAAGAGCATTTTCAATTATTGAAGAATTTGTTGACGTCGGCACCAATTCTAACTTTACCCTCTGGGAATGAAGGCTATACAGTGTATTGTGATGCTTCCAGAGTAGGATTGGGCTGTGTGTTAATGCAACATGGCCAAGTGATTGCTTATGCTTCGAGGCAATTGAAGAAGCACGAACAGAACCATCCTACTCACGACTTAGAGATGGCAGCCGTGGTGTTTGCTTTGAAAATATGGAGGCATTACTTGTACGGAGTGACGTGTGAGATATACACAGATCATAAGAGCTTGAAATATATTTTCCAGCAGAGGGACTTGAATTTGAGGCAGAGGAGATCGATGGAACTCCTTAAGGATTATGATTGCTCCATTTTATACCATCCAGGCAAGGCGAATGTTGTTGCGGATGCCTTGAGTAGAAAATCTATAGGTAGCCTTGCCCATATTAGCACAGAGAGAAAGCCCATTATTAAAGAGTTACATGGATTGATTGACCAGGGGTTGCAGATGGAAGTTACCCGAAAGTGCCTTTTAGCTCAATTCAGTGTATGATCAGTATACTTGGATCGGGTTAAGGCAGCTCAGAGCAGAGACCCCCAATTGCAGAGAATCATGTATGAAGTGCAACAAGGGCAGTCACGGGACTTTGTGATTGACAGGGAAGGTATATTGCGGTTGGGCACTAGGATTTGTGTGCCAGATGTTGATGACTTGAGGAAGGAGATTATGGAAGAAGCACATTTTTCTGCATATAGTGTTCATCCGGGTTCTACCAAGATGTATCATAACTTGAAGGATACATACTGGTGGAATGGAATGAAGAAGGATATTGTAGATTTTGTATCCAGGTGCTTGACTTGCCAACAAGTAAAGCTTGAACATCAGAGACCCTCGGGACTGTTGCAACCTATGCCAATTCCTGAATGGAAATGGGATATGATAGCCATGGATTTCGTGACTGGACTACCTCGAACTATTGGAGGTTATGACGCTATTTGGGTGATTGTTGACAGGTTGACTAAGTCAGCACAGTTTCTACCTATAAAGAAGACGTACTCTACTAATAGACTGGCAAGACTTTATGTCAATAGGATTGTTTGTCTACATGGAGTACCTGTGAGCATAGTGTCGGATAGAGGAGCCACCTTTACCTCAATCTTTTGGAAAGAATTACACAAGGCCTTAGGTACCAGATTGGATTTCAGTACGGCCTTCCACCCTCAGACAGATGGTCAGTCAGAGAGGACCATCCAGATGTTAGAAGATATGCTGAGGATGTGTGTAATGGATTTTGGGGGACAATGGGATTCACACTTGCCACTGATTGAGTTTGCTTATAATAACAGCTATCATGCTAGCATCGAGATGGCTCCGTACGAGGCACTATATGGTAGGAAGTGTAGATCACCTTTATGTTGGGAGATTGGTGAGAGGCAGTTAACAGGACCAGAGTTAGTGCATATCACTTCAGAGAAAATCCCCATTATACAGCAGCGATTGAAGACAGCCTTTAGTAGACAGAAGAGCTACGCTGACCCTAGGAGAAAGGATGTATCCTTCATGGTTGGAGACATGGTGTTCCTGAAGGTGTCTCCAATGAAAGGAGTTATGAGATTTGACAAGAAGGGTAAGCTAGCTCCTAGATACATTGGACCGTTTGAGATTCGGTCTAGAGTGGGTGAAGTGGCGTATAGGTTGGTGTTACCACCAGAGCTATCGAGAATCCATCCTGTGTTTCATGTGTCCATGTTGAGGAAATACGTCCCTGATCCGTCTCACGTGTTGCGACCTCAAGCCGTAGAGCTTAGCGATGATTTAACTTATGAGGAGTACCCAGTAGCGATTGTGGATCGCCAAATTCGACAGCTGCGGACTAAGGAGATACCGATGGTGAAGGTGTTATGGAGTAACCATTCTGCAGAGGATTGTACCTGGGAAACTGAAGCTGAGATGCGAGTTTCGTTCCTGTATCTCTTTTCTTCTTAGCTTTGTAATTCCTCTTTTCTTTCTTTTCTTGAATTCGAGGACGAATTCATATAAGGAGGAGAGACTGTAATACCCTACATACATATATATAATTATTTTAATATAAAGGGACATATTTTTCTTGAGTAGTACTAGTAATAGTTAATTTGCATTATATTAAAGTATAAAATTTTGTTAACATTATATTTTAGGTTAAATATTAATTTAAATGTGCATATCAATTTACATGTGTGTATATATATATGTATATTTATATATGATATATATATAGTATATATGTATATAGTCATAATGTAGTATAATAAGCATAGTATATATATGTATACATTAACTTATACTATAGTATATATATATAAGTATATGTATATTTTGGGAGAAAAAGAAATAGAACCGAGCTCCCTCCTCCCCATCCTTGCCCTTTCTCCTCACTGTGCCGCCTCCATCACTGCCTGAGAGTGCCATTTCCGCCGTAGGGGAAGCTTGCTGGGTGTGCAGTAGCTGCTCTCCTCTTCCTCGCGAAGCAGCTTCTTCCTCTCCTCGCGCAGCAGCAGCTCTGCATCTCCTCGTTCTGCCCAGCTTCGACGTTCTGTTGTGCCATCTCCTAGAGGTGTCAAGCTGCCCTTCGCCTCCGCCTGAGCAGCTTCATCTCCCCCATCTTCTCCGGTGGCAGCAGGTTCCTTCCCCTCCCTCTGTTCCGTCCAGCAGCTAGGGGTGAGTAAGGCTCACCCGATGCCCTCATTTCTTCCTTGATCTTGAAATTTCCTTCGGTTGAGAATTCTATATAGGGTGTGGTTGTGCTATGAGGAAGATAATTGCCCATTTGAATTATTTTTGGGCATTTTTTTGAATTTTCAGAATTTTATTTGAAATTTTGCCATTTTAATTACTTGATTTAATTTTATTCTTAAGTGAAATTAGTGATTAAGTTAAATATAGTTAAGTGTTTTTGAGTTTATTAATTTTATTTAGGGTTTTAGAAATTTTTGGATTTAATTATAGATTTTATAAAGTTTAGGTATTTAATTAATATTTATGTTAATTTCGAAAGTTATTGTCAAATAATTATAAAATTTTAATAATTGAGGTTAGTATTAATTGTTGTTAATTTTAGAACTCAAATTATAATTTTTTTTGAGATTTTTATACTATTTTTATAAATATATTTGAGTTTATGCCAAAAATTTGATTTTTTGTAAATAATACTTTTGGGAAAAATATTGTTGGTTGATTAAATATTTTTATATAATATTGGGAGGAATTATCTTGAGAAATTAAAAAAAAATTAAAAATTAGTTTTAGATGATTGAATAATCTTAAGGAAAATTTTATGTATATATATAGCATTATGTAATTTATATATATACTAGGGGTAAAAATGTAATTTTATGCTAAATATGATGAATATATATATATATATATATTAGTTTTATTAGTATTTAAAGGGTTTAGATAAATTTTATAAATTAATTGATATAATTTCCTAAGTAGTGTGAAATTTTAAATGTCCAATTTTCAATATATGTATATATATATTCATATAATATATTACTAAGGTTTTCATTTGGATAATGATTATAATTATACTATTAGTAATGGAAAACAAATTTAATTGTTTAATTTTGAATAATTTAGATTTTACACAATTTTATTTATTTTAGTATGTGTGTAAATGGAGAAATAAATATTATTAATTTTGATACTTTTTGAGTTGTGATCTCGGTCGGGGCAAATTGTAGTCTTGGGAGCCCGACTCGAGTGTGAATGGTTGTGCATTTTGGAAGTGCATTTTCTATGCAAGTCTGGTTCTACCTTTGGTAGAGAGATGTCCATTTTACAGAGGAGACTGCCGAAATTTCGGTAGATTTTCTCGTAAAACGTGATATCCGTAAAAAAAAAAATTCCTTCCGTTAGTTAGGTTAAATTCTGTCTGTCGACTCTCATCCAGTTTTCATCGAGTCAGTCTGGAATTTTATTATTTTGTTGATTCTTGATTTTGATTCCTTAGTCATGTTTTAAAAGTCGATTCATTATTTTTCTTTTAGAGCATATCGGAGCAGAAGCTGTGAGACCGAGGCAGACGCGTGGTCGTCAGCCTTCACATTCATCCTGTAAGTCGATAAAATGATTTGTGCGTGTGTTTATTTAAAGAAATGCATGCGCTCGTATTTCTATTATATTGATTATATGATTTATTCAATTTAATGCTATCATTTACGATTTAAATGCAATTTATTTATTCAAAATCGATTTGAGAAATTTTGGTAGAACGAGCTACCTGGTGGGCCTCACCAGGACTATGTGCACATGGTAAAGATTGAGAGATGGATCCAAAAATTGTATGATTGATGAATGTTAAACTGGGACGGGTGCCTCGGTAGAAGCCTTTGCTCTCGGTGACCACCAGTGATTGGAAAGTCAATAATGGACTAGGATGGGTGCCTCGGTTGATGCCTTAGCTCTCGAGGACCGCCAGAGCCATACATTTGGATTAAGTGAATGACTATGGCTTGGTGCCTCGGTTGATGCCCTTGCTCTCGGGGACCGGTAGCCTAGTTGGAATAAGTAGGCCCAGCTGGCCATTTAGATTTTGGGTTTAGGGTTCTACTGAGATTTTTCAAAAGTTATACTTATATGTTCTAAATTATTTTCACTATAAACATATATAGTTTTCAAAAAGGTTTTCAAACCGTACAGCTCTTTTATTGACTTACTGAGTGAGGTCTGATTCCCCTCAATTTATTTTTTTAGGAGCTTGGGAGTTCGACCTCAGACTACCTCCACGCCGGGTTTCTTCTTCACTGGCTATTTTATGTAGGTCATTGTAAGCTGTACTGTGTATGAATCTAGGTTGCTGCAGTAGTATATGTATTAAAGATTTGTATGGTTTAATCATAATTATGTAACCTATTTGTGTAAACCACGCTTATGTATGAGATTAAATTTGATTTATAATATGAGATGTTAAAACACATTATTATTTAAGCGGTTGAATTTGTGTATTTTGAGAAAAATCAGTTTGATAATGTGTTCTGTCTTCAAGTAAAGTTTAATATATGAATGGTTTTATTTTCCTTTTCCCTTTAGGCTTACTACGGGTTTCGGGGGCCTTATGCTTACCCATTCCCTAGTGCCGGTCACGTGCTCTCGGGTTCGGGTCGTGACAAATAGATATTCAAACCAAAGTATCTAAAGAAAATATGTAAGCGAATTTCAATTTTTCCTCTGCCACTATGTAAGTGTTTGGTAGTAAATAAGTGTGTAGCTACTTTGTGCATCAAATGTGTAGCAGTGAGTAATGTAAGTGTGCAGTTGATGAGAGAGTACATATATATTGGTTATAATGTTTCTCTAATTTAAGTAATATAGTTGCTAGTAATTATTTTATTGAAATCATATTAAGGCATACTATTGGTAGCAATTATATTGTTTAAATTAGATTAAGACATATAATTGCTTAATTGTTAGCAATTATGTTATTTAAATCATATTAAGGCATATAATTGTTAGCAATTATATTATTTAAATTAGATTAAGACATAAAATTGCTAGCAATCATAGTATTGAAATCCTATTAAGGAATATAATTGCTAGCAATTATATTAGTTGGTTGGTGGAAGAGACCAATAGATATTCATACCAAAGTAGCTAAAGAAAATTGAGAAAACAAGATCATTGATTAAGTTTTAAGTTAATTTGAATAGAAGCATGTGAATTAAAGAAATAAAAGTTGAAATCAAAAGAAATTTGAGAAAACAAGACCATTGATTAAGTTTAAGTTAATTTGAATAGAAGCATGTGAACTAAAGAAATAAAATTTGATCAATTCTAATAAATTAATAAACCATTCAATTGGATATACTAGTTCTAGAATTAGTTGAACATCTTAAGAAGTTAAAATTTTTTAAAAGACTAACAAAATAAGCAAAATAATAAAAATTAAAAAAATATGAATTCAGTAAAATGTTTTTGTAATTTTTTGGTCAAAGAAAACAAATATTAAAATTATAATAATTGTAACAGTTCATAAGCGAGATTACATACCCAATTAGATGGTAATTTATGCAAAATTACAGCCTTAGAAACCTACTCAAATCTAACATATGCCAGTAATTATATATAAATTATTGATGCAGGCTTGTCTTCATATCATTGCTCACAATTATATGACTATAATATAGCCATAAATTATATTAGTCAGAGGGTTGCTGTGATGTTGTTCTATTGTTGTTGTAAAGTTGTTATGTGTATATTTTGATTGTTTTGGGGTTGTTGTAAAGTTGTTGTTTCTGCTTTTTTTTTTTTTTTTTTTTGAAAAATTAATAATTTTTTTTTTTTTATGGTGGGTTTGTTTTTTAGATGTCATTTTCAAAACCTAATTTTTAATTGGCTAAAAATCATAATTTTGATAAAAATGAAGACATGCTATTTTTAAAACATGGAATGGTGATTTTGGAAAAATAAATCTTAGGGACGTATATTTGACAAATTAGATTATTTTATTTAATATAAACCAGTAATTATACATAAGTTATGGGTTCTTGCTGGGCTTCATAAAATTGCTATTTAGATAGTACAGGAAAAATTCCAATTTTTTATTTAATAAGTTTTAATTTCAATTTCAATTTTTACAGTTTCAGATTTTATGGAATTTTATAATTATTGTAATTTAATATTCACATAGATGGGAAAGATAAAATTTCCAATTTTATCTTCACCTAATTGCTAGTTGCAATTTAGAATTGTAAATTTTTTTAATAAATATATGTAAATAATTTAACAAAATTTATATAATACAATATCACATAATATAATTGCAATCCAAGCAATTATATGTCTTATTGTAATTTTGGCCAAATAATTGCTGGCAATTATATAAAGTTGAGCCACTCATAACTAATTTTTCCTACTTATACAGGTGGCTACGGGGCAGTTTTGGCTCAGTAAAACACAGATTTTGATAATAGGGTTTCCAATTTATGGCTTCCATTGGTTATTTGACTATATATATATATATATATAATTTTGGTCTTATAATTGCTATTGATTAGAGAAAGAAATTTGATGCACATAGGCAAAGGAGGATTAGTCCTAACCAATATTTGAATGCTTTTGCTCTAAGGGAAGTATGTTTATTTGATGAAGTCATAATGTAGGTGAATAGGTTATGGTAGGTTGAATTTGTATGGATGCAATATTCGACTTACTCGGTACCTACTTGTGAATTTTTGTTTGCATACAATTTTGATGACAAGAGTGGAACTCTCACTTTCAGCTTAGGAAACGAAAATCATAGATTGAATTTGTTTGATTTGAATGATGTGTTTAAATTCTTTAAAGGTGAAGCTGCGAATACACAGTTCGATAGAGAATTTTGGCAACAATTAACCGATGATAGATAAACTCAATATAAGGCTAGGTCAGTAAAAGAATCTATAATACAATCTCCTGCTATGAGATTTTTGCATCAACTTTTGTCACACACTTTATTTAGTATAAAAGAAGGTGATGTTGTAGTTAACACATCTGAGTTAACAATTTTTTATTGTGTGGTCAATGATAAAAAAATTGGATGTTTATCATTCAATTGCTATCAAATTGAGAGATGTGGCAACAAAAACTAATGATGCTATAAAAGCAGGTGGTTTAGTGACAATGAATCTAAATATGTTGGTTTTGATTTGGAGAAAATGCCTTATTAGAGGGTGAAAGGTTGTGAGATGATTGTTACCAATATGATGGAATATATATGTCACACTTTAACTCATATGACCCGAGATGGATATTTAAAACCAATCATTAGCAAATAATTTAGTTTAGTCTAAATATATTATAAATATCATTATGTTTGCAAAAGGATTGAAATAAATCTCTTATAAATATTTGATATTGTTCATACATTACATTTAAAGAATAAGAACTTTTGAAGTAATATGTGTTTACAAATAGTGATATATGTATAAGGCAATTTGGTAATATAGAAAATCTCATTCTTAAACTAGATTGATATTAATCGTTGTAAACTAAAAACATAGTAGTGAAAAATATCATTAAAGCAATATAAGACATATTTTTAAACAGTTGCTTTACATATAATCTAGCCACCAACGTTTAACTTTAAGATATTTCTATTTACAATACATAAAGAAACAAGGTTAAGAAATAAAAATACAAGGCTTCCCTAATAAAGATGTTGGCCAACCTTAATTTCAACTTCTATCTACACTCACTCAGCTTAGGCCGCCCTCTAACAAGCCCTTTTATTTGAAAAATTTAGGAAATAGAGTAAAATAAGTATAAAAATACGCTACAAGCATAAAACCATTTAACTAAATTTAAAATAATAAACACCTCAAATCAAAATACAAGAGTATTTATAATCAAATGATAGTTCACTTAAAACATCGAGTTTGTTCTTACTTACAAACTTGTGCAAACTTAGCCAAGTTAAACACATATGCTCTTGCAAACATCAATACAACCTTTTAGGTGTATTAACCAACCCTGTAACAAACATCACAACCTAGCCAAATTGTACATGTCATCACAAACTTACTCTCTAGGTGCACTTGAAGGCTAACCATTCGACTATATTAGCACGAAATGGCCCTTCTCCCTTCACTATCCTTCAATCAAGTGCTAAGTTATTTATTGTGCAATAACAACCAACACAATTTTAAATGTGCATATATCACCTTAGCACATTCACATAACTCATATAAGGTGGTAATACACAAACCAAATACCATTTTCAACAAATAACTAGCTAAAACAATGCTAACACATTTATAGTTTAATAAGTATTCAAAATGAAACCATCTATTATCATAATCTAAAGGTGACAAACCAAGCTGATTTTAGAAACTCAATTAAAGTAGCAAGTATATAAAATAATCTCAAATAAGATTATAAAAGAAAAGCATAAAGTAACAACCATTTTAGCTTGTGAACTTGTAAATATTGTTGTTTCAAGGCTTAAATACTTTAAGTAATTCAAGTAATAACCAAGCTAAATTTAAACAATTATTATACATCATTTCAGCTTCATGAAACATAATTAAAATTTTCAATTTTTTTTTTACTATTATAAAAAGTGTTTAAGGGGTTGAACATTTACTCACCAAAATAACCTATATAAATACAATCGATTCTCCATTTTGTTATGTTTACACTAGCACCTTCCTTTCCTTTTCCAGTGCCTAAAACATGTCATTTCATTTATAAATCATCAATATAATATCCTATATGTTGCTCTAATCATGCAGCCCCCAACTAATGTGCAAAATATGGAATTGAACTCAACTATACAAATTAGGTTCATTAGTTCCAAAAGGGTTATTTTCACGCTTAACTTTGAAAATTTGTTGTAACTTGTAAAAAGGGAATTTCAACCTCAAATTCTAAAAATCCTTAGATCTATGTATCTAGTACCTTCAGTAAAAATTTTACTTCCATTTAATAACCACAAATAAAGTTATAAAGGTCGCATTACAACTAACTTAATTACTCTGACATATTGAGCAATAAAATGCTTCCTCTTATTAGACTAGCTTAAAGACTGAATCAGCTCAAGCTCACAAAAATAAATTTTTAGATAACCCTTTCAAGTTTCTAGATCATTAGAGAAAACTCAATTTAAATCTTGCTATCCTAGGATATGATCAAAACATAAAGACTATAAAACTAGAATTTTAAAACCCAAAACTGGTAGCTTATAATGTTAGAAATAGTTATGCTACTTAGGCATCAAAATTAGTGTGGTGAGCACAAACCTAAGTAGAGCAAATTTTAAAAAATTTTACTCAATATAACTCTTCATCATATGAATAATTCCAATCCCAAGGATCCAATTTGCATTTAAACACATAGCAAAATATAAAAAAACAACATGTAAACAACAACCTAGGAATTATAAGTTTGAGAATACTTACAAATTCCTTAGCTTTAGATTAGATTTCTTTAGTTCAAATCTTGAATCAAATGCTTAGCCTTCCAAGTGTTAAGCCTCTAACTTGAAATACCAAAGCTTTGCCAACTACCTTTTTGCCTTGATTAAGCTTAGTAGCAAGTACCCTCTCTAAGTGACCCTTGTAAACTTGCACTAACTTATTTCACTTGCAAGAACTTAGATTTTATTTTGTGTATATGTTGCTTTTACATTTAGTTCTCATATATTGTGAGTAACCCCTAGTATCGATATCACAACTACCTATATATGAATGCATATATTGATGCACACAAATCCTTATGGTCATAATTACCATACACTAAAATCCCTTTATTAGAAGATCCTGATATAGCCTAGAGTCAAGGTTTAATCAAACTCTAATAGCTTTATCATATGACCTCATCTCAAGTATTGATTCTTGATAAAAGATAACTAATACTATAAACACTTTCTAGTATTGAAAATCTTTCAAACTGTGTTATATTTGTCCTGGCCAGGAACTTGTTCATAAAAAATAAACTTAGATAGCATAAGATATATCCCAGTTCACTCTAGGCAATGAATCCCATCATGGTAAAACTATCATCCCTAAATTCAACTGACTAAATCCACCATAAATAAACTTTAACCACCCAAATATGGATAACCATGTTACCTTAGGTCAAAGGACTATATGCACCATTATGACATAGATTATGATTATTGATTATAAGTGAGTATCCTTGCAATCACAAATCTAACGTCATTGTTCAATCCACCCATCACATGAGTATCCACATGTCTATTTGGATATCTCATAGGAAGTAGCATGAGACTCGCTACCTCTCACTATTAGAATCACATACTGATAAGAGATATAGACAGAGCTGAAAGTCTAATTAATGTTACCTAAATATTAATTATTTTACTATGAACAATTTATAGCATATGTACTAAATAAATTTGTAACACATATTATCAACTTTTAATAATAAATTTATTTAAAATATTACTAAAGGGTAAATATTCAAATAAACAAACTCTTTATTTAAATGAATATTTTATTGCCATAGGGATAATTTACAATGTCATTATTTATTATAAGAATGGCACTAGGGCAGATATACACTAACATATAAACCCTAAGTTAAATCAATCAAAAGTCTTAAAATACTTACCAAATGAATCACTAAAGCCTTTAGGGATGATGATTGATGGCCTGAAATGGGTTTGCTTCATCGAATTTCACTTGCATAACTAGCCTACACTTGGAGAATCAAGCAACCCCTTCTAATTCTCTCCTTTTTCTTTTCTTTGCTTTAACATATATGGTTGCCCACCATAGGACCACAAATTATGGAGAAGAATCTAGAGTCTGCTAGAATAAATTAAAAGGTAAAATATCCATTTTGACCCTTAATCAAATCGTTAACTTCTTATAAACCCTTAAGCTTCCAATTATTCATTATAGGATGACTATTATTTCAATTGAGTCCAAATCATCCTAAGCTTTTTTAATTCCCACTCTTTACTTTATATTTATTCTTAATCCTTTTTATTCTCATAATTTCACTCATTTTTTAGTGTCATTAAAATTCAAAATTTCTTGCTTTTTAATTAAGTACAAGTCATGGCCAGATTCAATACACTAACCTAAATATATATAACTTTTGACATAGATTTAAGTGTCTATAACTATATCCAAATATACTAACTTATACTTAAATTCAGTCAATATATATGTAAATGCAATGCATAATGAATGAAAATGTACCTAGAGTTAGGGTACGGGTGTGACACTATAGGGTTGTGTAAGAAATTTAACGACAAGTATACATCAATCATAAGGGAAACCTCACAATAGTATGATATTGTAACAATAGTGATGCATGATGATTCTGATGAAGAAGAGCCAATTTTAAGTGATGTGATCAATAAGATTAAGGATTTAGAGTGGCAAGTAGCAGTCTTAGATGTCAATGTTACTTATTTGAGTAAAAATATGTGGTTCATAAACTGCAATCTCATGGGCTACTTTGATCATCAAGGTTTTATTCCTCCACCCCAATTAAAGCAGATATAGGATGATCCACCAACTGATCCTTAAGCTATTTTCATGTTTTTCTCTTATTTCTTTTATTAATTGTTTAGTTTATACAAATAATTAGTGGATTTCAAGGATGTTTTTATTCTCTACTCATTGAAATGTTAATAGTGGTTGTATATAAATTATGATGATAATAACATTAAACTTGTGATCTTGTATAATGTTGGTTATAAGGCAATTGTAATTTGCTTTGAGATTATTAAGTTTCTTATAATATTTTGGAGTGCATAGTTATAACTAAACTTATGAGTTTTAGTCTTCAAATGGCACACATCTATATACTTGTTTGGCATAATTGTGCTTGCTTGTGATAGAAATCAGGTGTCCAAGCTCTTATCTAGCATGATTATGAATAACTCATGCATAACCATGTGTTAAGAGATGGCAACTCATATTTTAAAATCACCATTCTGTATGTCAAAAACAACATCTTTCATTTTTTTTCACAAGGAAAATGATACATGTTGCTACTCATGACATGTACAGTCATTTATAAGAGAATATTAAGATATATTATGGTTATATTTGAATTATAAACATACATGGGTATGACTGTTAGAAAATTAAAATGATAGTATATGAATCCAATATAGTTGTGCCTAAGCCAAATAGTTTCAGTCTTCAAATTATGCATGGTATGTATCCCTTTAGCATGGTATGCCTATTTATGATTGAAATTAAGTGTCCAAGTTTAAATTGGGCATGGCTGTGTACAAATCCTACACAGTCGTATAAATTAGAAACCTTGTTCCTAAAAATCTGGGTTTGACCATGCCAGTTCAAGGCCCAAACCAATATATGACCACCTGTCAAAAGAAATGGGAATGTTTAGTGCAAACTAACAGTTAGAGCTTTTATAGTAACTATATTGTTTTATAAACATTTTAGATTCCATTGAGATTTTTTTTTTCTTTTTTTTTTTTGCTCTCTGTCTCTGTCTCTATTGTGGTTTTGTTATTGTTAGGAGCTTTTTTTTTTTTTTGCTACTAATTAATTATAGTGGCTCAAGTTCTAATTTGTGCATTATTTTTAAGATTTTGAAAAAATTAAAAGAAAGTGATACAAGTAAAGTTGAATAAATGAGATTTTTTTAGTTTAAAGAAGGGTGGAGTGAAAATGAGGAAGAAGTATTATGGAGTGAAAATGAGTAAGAAGAAGAAGGCTGCTCTTTCTGCTTATGATTGTGAGAAAAGTAGTTATCCTCTTTCTCCTTACGCTGATGAGAAAAAGAGCATTAAGATGTTCTTAAGCAAATTACAGTAGCCAAGAACTCTAAAAATGAGAAACATCAACTAATATATACTCTACCTCAGTTATAGACTAAGCAACAACCTCTTGCTTATTACAATTCAAACAAATGACATTTAAACCAAAAGTCAAAGCATAACTAGAAGTGCTCTTCATATCATCTACACTACTGGCCCAATCATTGTCTCTGAACCCTATCATCTTTGTATTTCCTATCATATACATTGTATGTTAGTATTGTTAAAAGTATCTCCACATGCTGCACTTGTAAGTGCTTAAACTAATTGATGCACAGAGCAGTTGTTGCACACTTGTTCACCATTACATAATACTATACACTCACACTACTCACAACTATAGAATCGATGCACAAATCAGCTACATATTAATTCACTACCGAACTCTTACATATTGGTAGAGTAAAAACTGAAACACACTATGAAAGGCAAAGGATTTCAAAACCAAATAAAACCATAAGAAAGGACTAACGAATCTAAGGAATGGACTAGCGTTGATTACATAATGACTTCATGGATTCCCAACTTGATTTAAAAAAACATTAGGAAGGTGTTTCTTTTCACCACTTCAATAAATGAGTAGTGGGATGGGATTTTACTTGCCTCAATTTCCAAAATTGTACTATATAGATTCCTAAAAGAATCTGATTCTGATATGGTTGGTTAACCAAATGGATTTCTCATAATATACTCTTGAACATTTTTAGCCTCAATTAATTTTTCTAGATCGAGCATATGTTCACCTTTTGGTCGTACATGAAACAATGTGTAAAAATATCATTAGGAAATAGTCATACTTGAAATAATAAATTAATTAAATGTTGCTAAAATAACAAAGGTAATAATGGCAACTCACCTAATAAGTAATCATTTTTATCTTTATAACTGAATGGAGTAGCAAATATTGTAATATAAACCTACGAAGAGAAATTAATAGAGTACAAATAACAAGCATATGCACAACTAACTATATATTCAAAATAAGGAGTTAATACATATTAGATTGCATAAGGCCTTATATGGATTGTCATCTATCAATAATATGTTTAATTCATTATCCTCTATCCAAGGTCACTAAATTTTTCATTTTTTTTCAAAAGCACAGGGTTATTACCATTCAAAGTTTCCCTACTTTAGAGCAAGATGATTGGTCCTGCACAAATTAATAAGAATAAAACCATTACCACCATACTCCAATGTTGAGAATTCATTCAAAGCCAATAAAGCATAATCACTTATAATATATACATAAACAAAAAGGAACCATTGCCTAAAGTCTGAAAAAAGAACATCAATAATTCCTAATTTCCCTACAAATCATGAACAAGCATTAAACTGTTAAATGTGAAAGAATAGAAGTGAAATAACTGTAAAGTACAATAACTCAAGAGTTCAACAACACTTAGTTCTTAATGTCCAAATGATAACTTCAAATTTGTTAAACCATTATTCTAGAAAATTAAAATAATGGGGCCTCAAAAAACTAAAAATAAATAAATAAAATGACATCAACTATTATGCATCAAATTATAATGAGATCAATATAAATAAACTAATGACTATAGTATATATGCACCATTTTTATTCTTTATCTTGATATTAGGCCAATATCCTTTATTATATTTCTAAACCATATCAACTAAAAGTCCATTTAGATAAAGTATAAGAAGTTTCTACTTAGCATGTTGAAGAAATGGCAACTTCACAAAATGGCTAACAATGGAGGAGTTGGTTTGTATATAAGACTGGTTAGTTACATCTTGAACATAAGATTGCTACACGAGATGGCTAGTGATGGAGGGGATGATTTTGATATTAGGAAGGCTGGTTGGGTTTTGGGAAGTATTAGGGCCTGCAATAGGTGGAGACTAATCAAAAGAGCTAGCTTCGATATCTATTGGAACATTGATAAAATAAATTGATGGTTCAATGTTTATTAGCTTGCTCTACCAGCAATTATTCCATTGCTCTACTACTTTCACAAGCATAAGTTTATAATCTCTACCTTTATTGCCATGACGAGAAGTATTCTTTAATTGAATTCTCTTTAAACAAATGAAATTAACCTTTTGGGATGTGTAAGTTTTTCAACCATATGCACAAATGTGGCAGGTCATAGATGCTTTTTCAAAGCAAATAAACATTGTCTATAACCAATAAAGATCTATGTGGTTGTGAAGTGTCTCTAAAAGGTAGCTAGTCCCAATTGTCGATAAGGCATATATTCAATCTATTAAAATAAAAAAACAAGTTTAATATAAAAAGTAGAAAGTTATCTTAAAACTTATTAAATTCCAAAACCAGTTTATACCACAATAATGATACATTCCTAGTTTCCTCATCATGTAATTTAGTTTCCAAATTAATCTTCAAATGGTTGTTTTTGGATGGTGCCTTTAATAAATCCATATATTCTTTAATGATTGGGAACATTTTAGGGACACCATCATTCAAATTGGGATAATACTTCTCTAGGTACTTCTTATCCATAATTGGGCATGGATGTGTATAAATCCTACTATGCAAATTAGAAACCTTGTTGTCATAAATCCATGTTTGACTGGGCCAGTTCAAGGCCCAAACTGACATGTGGCCAACAATCAAAAGAAATGGGAACATTTAGTGTAGGCAAACTAGCAAAGGGTTTGCAACAGCCGTATTATTTTTACAAATATTTTATATTCCATTAAGATATTTTTCTGCTTATTTTTCTTTTTTTTTTTGCTCTCTCTCTCTTATGGTTTGGTTATTATTGGAGGCCTTTTTTTGCTACTTATGAATTCTAGTGGTTCAAGTTCTTATTTTCTCATTATCTCTGAGATTTTGAAAAAATTAAAAGAAAGCAATATGAGTAGAGTTGGAAATAAATGAGGTTTTTCTACTTCAGGGAAAGGTCGAGTGAAAATAAATAAGAAGAAGAAGGAAAAGAAGTGTGGAGTGAAAATGAGTAAGAAGAAGAGGGCTACTTTTTTTCCTTTTAATTGTGAGAAAAGTAGTTCTCCTCTTTATGCTGGTGATAAAAAGAGCGTTAAGAGGTTTTTGAACAAATTGCAATAGCCAAGAACTATGAAAACCAGAACCCTCAACTAAAATATACTCTACCTTAACTTTTAATTGAGCAAAAAAACTCCTGTTTATTGGAAGTCTGATAAATAAAACTTGAACCAAGAGTAAAAGTATATCTAAAAGAGCTTTTTATATCATCTACACTACCACCCCAATCATTATCTACGAACCGTATCAACTTTGCATTTCCTATCCTATACGGTGTATGTTAGTGTTATTAAAAGTATTTACACCTAGAATTGCTTAAACTAACGAATGCATAATGCAGCAGCTGTAGCAAATCAAAACTTGAGCCACTAGAATTCATTAGTAGAAAAAAAAAGCCCCCAATAACAACCGAACCACAATAAAGAGAAAGGGAGTAAAAAAATAAAGAAAAATAAGCAAAATAATATCTCATTGGAATCTAAAATGTTTATAAAAATAATACATTTGTTGTAAACCCTGTAATAATTAGCCTGCACTAAACGTTCCTATTTATTTTGATAGGTGGCCACAAGGCAGTTTAAGCCTTGAAATGGCCTAATCAAACCTAGATTTATGAGAACAAGTTTTTTAATTTACATGGCTGTGTAGGATTTATACACAACCATGCCCAATTATGGCTAATAAGTACTTGGAGAATTACTATCCAAATTTGAATAATAGTCTCCCCAAAATGTTCTTAATCATTAAAGAATGGATGGATTTATTAGAGGTACCATAAAAAATAACCATTTGAAGATTGATTTGGAAACTAAATTACAAGATGAGGAAATAAGAAAGGTATCTTTATTATGTTATAAATTAGTCAGGCATGTTGGTTGGGTCTTAGGAACTGCTAGGACCTATAATAGGTGGAGACTAATCAAATGACTTGGCTTTAATATATGTTGGAACATTGATAGAGTAAATGGGTGGTTCAATGGTCTTAAGCTTGCTTTACCATCGGTAATCCTATTGCTATATTACTTTTGCAGGCACTAGTTTATAATCTCTACCTTTATTACCATGATCAGAAGAAGTATTCTTCAATTAAATATAGTTAGTGGTAACATGCCTTTTCAAAGAAAATAAGCACTATATGCAACCAACGAAGATCTATATGACTACAAAGTGTATGTTGTACTTTACAGTTATTTAACTTATATTCTTTCACATTTAATAGTTTAATGCTTATTAATGATCTGTAGAGAAAATCAAGAACTGTTGATTGATGCTCTTTTTCAAAACTTTAGGCAATGATTCCTCTTTGTCTTTGTATGTATTATAAGTGACTACTCTTTATTGGCTTTGAATGTATTATCAACTACTCTTTATTGGCTTTGAATGAATTCTCAATGTTAGAGTATGGTGGTGATGATTTTATTATGATTAATTTAGAGGCTTTTTTTTTTGCCACTTATGAATTCTAGTGGTTCAAGTTCTTATTTTCTCATTATCTCTGAGATTTTGAAAAAATTAAAAGAAAGCAATATGAGTAGAGTTGGAAATAAATGAGGTTTTTCTACTTCAGGGAAAGGTCGAGTGAAAATAAATAGGAAGAAGAAGGAAAAGAAGTGTGGAGTGAAAATGATTAAGAAGAAGAGGGCTACTTTTTTTCCTTTTAATTATGAGAAAAGTAGTTCTCCTCTTTATGCTGGTGAGAAAAAGAGCGTTAAGAGGTTTTTGAACAAATTGCAATAGCCAAGAACTATGAAAACCAGAACCCTCAACTAAAATATACTCTACCTTAACTTTTAATTGAGCAAAAAACTCCTGTTTATTGGAAGTCTGATAAATAAAACTTGAACCAAGAGTAAAAGTATATCCAAAAGAGCTTTTTATATCATCTACACTACCACCCCAATCATTATCTACGAACCGTATCAACTTTGCATTTCCTATCCTATACGGTGTATGTTAGTGTTATTAAAAGTATCTACACCTAGAATTGCTTAAACTAACGGATGCATAATGCAGCAGCTGTAGCAAATCAAAACTTGAGCCACTAGAATTCATTAGTAGAAAAAAAAAGCCCCCAATAACAACCGAACCACAATAAAGAGAAAGGGAGTAAAAAAATAAAGAAAAATAAGCAAAATAATATCTCATTGGAATCTAAAATGTTTATAAAAATAATACATTTGTTGTAAACCCTGTAATAATTAGCCTGCACTAAACGTTCCTATTTATTTTGATAGGTGGCACATGGCAGTTTAAGCCTTGAAATGGCCTAATCAAACCTAGATTTATGAGAACAAGTTTTTTAATTTACATGGCTATGTAGGATTTATACACAACCATGCCCAATTATGGCTAATAAGTACTTGGAGAATTACTATCCAAATTTGAATAATAGTCTCCCCAAAATGTTCTTAATCATTAAAGAATGGATGGATTTATTAGAGGTACCATAAAAAATAACCATTTGAAGATTGATTTGGAAACTAAATTACAAGATGAGGAAATAAGAAAGGTATCTTTATTATGTTATAAATTAGTCAGGCATGTTGGTTGGGTCTTAGGAACTGCTAGGACCTATAATAGGTGGAGACTAATCAAATGACTTGGCTTTAATATATGTTGGAACATTGATAGAGTAAATGGGTGGTTCAATGGTCTTAAGCTTGCTTTACCATCGGTAATCCTATTGCTATATTACTTTTGCAGGCACTAGTTTATAATCTCTACCTTTATTACCATGATCAGAAGAAGTATTCTTCAATTAAATATAGTTAGTGGTAACATGCCTTTTCAAAGAAAATAAGCACTATATGCAACCAACGAAGATCTATATGACTACAAAGTGTATGTTGTACTTTACAGTTATTTAACTTATATTCTTTCACATTTAATAGTTTAATGCTTATTAATGATCTGTAGAGAAAATCAAGAACTGTTGATTGATGCTCTTTTTCAAAACTTTAGGCAATGATTCCTCTTTGTCTTTGTATGTATTATAAGTGACTACTCTTTATTGGCTTTGAATGTATTATCAACTACTCTTTATTGGCTTTGAATGAATTCTCAATGTTAGAGTATGGTGGTGATGATTTTATTATGATTAATTTAGAGGCTTTTTTTTTGCCACTTATGAATTCTAGTGGTTCAAGTTCTTATTTTCTCATTATCTCTGAGATTTTGAAAAAATTAAAAGAAAGCAATATGAGTAGAGTTGGAAATAAATGAGGTTTTTCTACTTCAGGGAAAGGTCGAGTGAAAATAAATAGGAAGAAGAAGGAAAAGAAGTGTGGAGTGAAAATGATTAAGAAGAAGAGGGCTACTTTTTTTCCTTTTAATTATGAGAAAAGTAGTTCTCCTCTTTATGCTGGTGAGAAAAAGAGCGTTAAGAGGTTTTTGAACAAATTGCAATAGCCAAGAACTATGAAAACCAGAACCCTCAACTAAAATATACTCTACCTTAACTTTTAATTGAGCAAAAAACTCCTGTTTATTGGAAGTCTGATAAATAAAACTTGAACCAAGAGTAAAAGTATATCCAAAAGAGCTTTTTATATCATCTACACTACCACCCCAATCATTATCTACGAACCGTATCAACTTTGCATTTCCTATCCTATACGGTGTATGTTAGTGTTATTAAAAGTATCTACACCTAGAATTGCTTAAACTAACGGATGCATAATGCAGCAGCTGTAGCAAATCAAAACTTGAGCCACTAGAATTCATTAGTAGAAAAAAAAAGCCCCCAATAACAACCGAACCACAATAAAGAGAAAGGGAGTAAAAAAATAAAGAAAAATAAGCAAAATAATATCTCATTGGAATCTAAAATGTTTATAAAAATAATACATTTGTTGTAAACCCTGTAATAATTAGCCTGCACTAAACGTTCCTATTTATTTTGATAGGTGGCACATGGCAGTTTAAGCCTTGAAATGGCCTAATCAAACCTAGATTTATGAGAACAAGTTTTTTAATTTACATGGCTGTGTAGGATTTATACACAACCATGCCCAATTATGGCTAATAAGTACTTGGAGAATTACTATCCAAATTTGAATAATAGTCTCCCCAAAATGTTCTTAATCATTAAAGAATGGATGGATTTATTAGAGGTACCATAAAAAATAACCATTTGAAGATTGATTTGGAAACTAAATTACAAGATGAGGAAATAAGAAAGGTATCTTTATTATGTTATAAATTAGTCAGGCATGTTGGTTGGGTCTTAGGAACTGCTAGGACCTATAATAGGTGGAGACTAATCAAATGACTTGGCTTTAATATATGTTGGAACATTGATAGAGTAAATGGGTGGTTCAATGGTCTTAAGCTTGCTTTACCATCGGTAATCCTATTGCTATATTACTTTTGCAGGCACTAGTTTATAATCTCTACCTTTATTACCATGATCAGAAGAAGTATTCTTCAATTAAATATAGTTAGTGGTAACATGCCTTTTCAAAGAAAATAAGCACTATCTGCAACCAACAAAGATCTATATGACTACAAAGTGTATGTTGTACTTTACAGTTATTTAACTTATATTCTTTCACATTTAATAGTTTAATGCTTATTAATGATCTGTAGAGAAAATCAAGAACTGTTGATTGATGCTCTTTTTCAAAACTTTAGGCAATGATTCCTCTTTGTCTTTGTATGTATTATAAGTGACTACTCTTTATTGGCTTTGAATGTATTATCAACTACTCTTTATTGGCTTTGAATGAATTCTCAATGTTAGAGTATGGTGGTGATGATTTTATTATGATTAATTTAGAGGCTTTTTCTTTTGCTACTTATGAATTCTAGTGGTTCAAGTTCTTATTTTCTCATTATCTCTGAGATTTTGAAAAAATTAAAAGAAAGCAATATGAGTAGAGTTGGAAATAAATGAGGTTTTTCTACTTCAGGGAAAGGTCAAGTGAAAATAAATAAGAAGAAGAAGGAAAAGAAGTGTGGAGTGAAAATGAGTAAGAAGAAGAGGGCTACTTTTTTTCCTTTTAATTGTGAGAAAAGTAGTTCTCCTCTTTATGCTGGTGAGAAAAAGATCGTTAAGAGGTTTTTGAACAAATTGCAATAGCCAAGAACTATGAAAACCAGAACCCTCAACTAAAATATACTCTACCTTAACTTTTAATTGAGCAAAAAACTCCTGTTTATTAGAAGTCTGATAAATAAAACTTGAACCAAGAGTAAAAGTATATCCAAAAGAGCTTTTTATATCATCTACACTACCACCCCAATCATTATCTACGAACCGTATCAACTTTGCATTTCCTATCCTATACGGTGTATGTTAGTGTTATTAAAAGTATCTACACCTAGAATTGCTTAAACTAACGGATGCATAATGCAGCAGCTGTAGCAAATCAAAACTTAAGCCACTAGAATTCATAAGTAGAAAAGAAAAGCCCCCAATAATAACCGAACCACAATAAAGAGAAAGGGAGTAAAAAAATAAAGAAAAATAAGCAAAATAATATCTCATTGGAATCTAAAATGTTTATAAAAATAATACATTTGTTGTAAACCCTGTAACAATTAGCCTGCACTAAACGTTCCTATTTATTTTGATAGGTGGCCACATGGTAGTTTAAGCCTTGAAATGGCCTAATCAAACCTAGATTTATGAGAACAAGTTTTTTAATTTACATGGCTGTGTAGGATTTATACACAACCATGCCCAATTATGGCTAATAAGTACTTGGAGAATTACTATCCAAATTTGAATAATAGTCTCCCCAAAATGTTCTTAATCATTAAAGAATGGATGGATTTATTAGAGGTACCATAAAAAATAACCATTTGAAGATTGATTTGGAAACTAAATTACAAGATGAGGAAATGAGAAAGTATCTTTATTATGTTATAAATTAGTCAGGCATGTTGGTTGGGTCTTAGGAACTGCTAGGACCTATAATAGGTGGAGACTAATCAAATGAGTTGGCTTTAATATCTGTTGGAACATTGATAGAGTAAATGGGTGGTTCAATGGTCTTAAGCTTGCTTTACCACCGGTAATCCTATTGCTATATTACTTTTGCAGGCACTAGTTTATAATCTCTACCTTTATTACCATGATCAGAAGAAGTATTCTTCAATTAAATATAGTTGGTGGTAACATGCCTTTTCAAAGAAAATAAACACTATCTGCAACCAACAAAGATCTATATGACTACAAAGTGTATGTTGTACTTTACAGTTATTTAACTTATATTCTTTCACATTTAATAGTTTAATGCTTATTAATGATCTGTAGAGAAAATCAAGAACTGTTGATTGATGCTCTTTTTCAAAACTTTAGGCAATGATTCCTCTTTGTCTTTGTATGTATTATAAGTGACTACTCTTTATTGGCTTTGAATGTATTATCAACTACTCTTTATTGGCTTTGAATGAATTCTCAATGTTAGAGTATGGTGGTGATGATTTTATTATGATTAATTTGGTGTATGGCCAATCATCTTATTCTAAAGTAGCGATATTTTTTAATAGCACTAAACTCGGGCTTTTGAAAAAAAAGGAAAAATTTAGCAACCTTGGATAGAGTATAATAAATCAAATACATTATTGATAGATGATAGTCCATACAAGGCCATGTGCAATCCAGTATGTATTGACTCATTAGTTTGAATATGTGGTCCATTGTGCATATGCTTATTATTCATACTCTATCTGTTTCTTTTTGTAAGCTCAGACTATAATGTTCCCTACTCCATTTAGTAATAAAGATAAAAACGATTGCTTATTAGGTGAGATACCTCTATTACCTTTGTTATTTTAGTAGCATGTAAAATATTTATTGTTTTAAGTATGACTATTTTTTGAATGATATTTTTACACATTATTTCATGCAAGACCATAATATGAACTTCTGCTCTATCTGGAAAATGTTTAAAAGTATGTTACGAGAAATCTATATGGTCAACTAGCCGTATTAGAATTAGATCCTTATGGGAACCTATATAGTACAATTTTGGAATCCAAGTCAAGTAAAATCTCATCCCATAAATCCTTTATTGAAGTGGTGTAAGGAAACACCTCTATAATGTCTTTTGAAATCAAGTTAAGAATCCATGAAGTCATTATATAATCAACGCTGGTCCATTGCTCAAAGCCTTTAGTCCTTCATTTTGGTTTGGAAATCCTATGCCTTTCATATTGTGTTTCAATTTTTCCTATGCCAATATGCAATTGTTGGGTAGTGAATTAGTGTGCAGCTAATTTATACATCAATTGTATAGTTGTGAACAATGTAAGTGTGCATAAGTATGTGCAATATTATGCAATAGTAAACAAGTGTGCAATTGCTGCTTTATGCATCCATTAGTTTGAGTAGTTACAAATGCAGATACTTTTAACAACACCAACTTATTTTGTAAAAGACAGGGAATGTGAAGTTGATAGGGTGTGTGGACAATGATTGGGCTAGTAATGTGGATGATATGAAAATCACTTCTGGTTATGCTTTTACTCTTGGTTCAAGTGTTATTATTGGAATTCCAATAAGTAAGAGGTTATTTCTCAGTCAATAACTAAGGTAGAGTATATTTCAATTGAAGGATCTAGTTTTAAGAGTTCTTGGCTACTATAATTTGTTTAAGAACCTTTTAATTCTATTTTTCTCACTAGTAGAAAGAGAAAGAAAAGAACTACTTTTCTCACAATTAGTAGGAGAAAATGCAGCCCTCTTTTTCTTATCATTTTCACTCCACACTTCTTTTCCCCTTTCTTCTTACTCATTTTCACTCCACCTTTTTTAAACTAGAAAAACCTCATTTATTTTCAACTTTACTTGTGTCGCTTTCTTTCAATTTTTTTCAAAATCTCAGAGATAACAAAGAAATCAGAACTTGAACCACTGGAATTCATTAGTAACAAAGAAAAGCCTTAAAAAACAAACCAACCACAACAAAAAGAAAGCAAAAAATAAATATCATCTATCAATAATGCATTTAATTCATTATACTTTATACAAGCTTTCTATTTTTTTCTTATTTTTTTAGAAGGGTTTAGTACCATTTGGAAATGTCCTTACTTTGGAATAAGATTATTAGTCCTGCTCCAAATTAATAATAATAAAATCATCACCACCATACTCCAATGTTGAGAATTCATTCAAAGTTAATAAAGAGTAGTCACTTATAATACATACCTAAACAAAAAGGAAATGTACCTAAAGTCTAAAAAAAAAAAATAGTAATCAACAGTTCCTAATTCTCTCTACAGATCATGAACAAGCATTAACTATTAAATGTGAAATAATAGAAGTGAAATAATTGTAAAGTACAATAGGTTAAGAGTTCAATAACACTTAGTTCTTAATGTCCAAATACCAACTTTAAATTTGTCAAAGCATCATTCTAGAAAACTAAAACAATGGGGCCTCAAAAAACTGAAAAGAAAAAACAAATTAACATCAAATATTGTGTATTGAATTATAATGAGATTAATATAAATAAACTATTGACTATGGTATATATGTACCATTTTTATACTTTATCTTGATATCAGGCCAATATCCTTTATCATATATATCCATCATATCACATAAAAGTCCATTAAGATAAAGTATAAGTAGTTTTTTTTAGCTTGTTAAACAATATATAGCTTCACGAGAGGGCTAGCATTGGAGGGGTCAAGTGGTACATGAGTCTGGTTGGTTACATCTTGAATAAGTGATTCCTCCATGAGATGGCTAGCAATAGAGGGGATGATTTGGATATTAGGCAGCCTGGTTGGTTCTTGGGAAATGTTAAGGCCTGCAATAGGTGGAGACTAATCAAAGGAGCTAACTTTAATATCTACTAGAATATTGATTGAGTAGATAGGTGGTTTAATGTTCTTTAGCTGCTTTACCATCGGTTATCCTATTGCTCTACTTCTTTCATAAGCACACGTTTATAATCTCTGCCTTTATTTCCATAAGTATTCTTCAATCAAATCCTCTTTAAACCAATGCAGTTAGCCTTTAGGATGTGTAAATTTTTCAACCAAATGCACAAATATGGTAGGAGGTACCATGCCTTTTTAGAGCAAATAAGCATTGTCTATGACTAACAAAGATCTATATGGCTATGAAATGTCTCTAGAAGGTGGCTCAATCCCAATTATTAGTAAGGCATATATTCAATCTATTTAAATAAACAACAAGTTTAATAAGAAAAAATAGCAAGTTATCTTAAAATTTATTAAAATCCAAAACCAGTTTATAGCACAATAATTATACCTTCCTAGTTTCCTCATTCGGTAATTTAGTTTCCAAATTAATCTTCAAATGGTTATTTTTGGATGATGCCTCTAATAAATCCACCCATTCTTTATTGAATAGGAACATTTTAGGGAGACTATCATTTAAATTAGGATAGTACTTCCCCAAGTACATCTCAACCTCAAATTGGGCATGGCTGTGTATAATTCCTATATAACTGTGTAAACTAGAAATCTTGTTATCATAAATTTGGGTTTGACCAGGTCAGTTCAGGGCCTAAACTGCCATATGGCCACCTGTTAAAAGAAATGGGAACATTTAATGTAGGGTAATTATTAGAGGGTTTGCAATAGTCCTACTATTTTTGTAAACATGTTAGATTCTATTAAGATATTATTTTGCTTATTTTCTTTATTTTTTGCTCTCTCTCTCTCTATTGTGATTAGGTTATTATTAGGGCTTTTTTTTTACTACTAATGAATTCTAGTGGTTCAAGTTCTAATTTGTGCATTATCTTCGAGATTTTGAAAAAATTAAATGAAAGTGATACGAGTAAAGTTAAAAATAAAGTAGTTTTTCAATTTCAAAGAAGGGTCAAGTGAAAATGAGTAAAAAGAAGGGGGGAAAAGAAGTGTGGAGTGAAAATGAGTAAGAAGAAAAGGGTTGCACTTTCTCCTCCTGATTGTGAGAAAAGTAATTATCCTCCTCCTTCTACAGGTAAGAAAAAGAGCATTAAAAGTTTTTTAAACAAATTACAATAGCCAAGAACTTTAAAAACTAAAACCTTCAACTGAAATACACTCTGCCTTAACTATTAGCTAAGCAACAACCTCTTGTTTGTTGGAATTCCAACAAATAACACCTGAACTAAGAGTAAAAGTATAACCAGAAGTGCTTTTCATATCATCTGCTCTACCAGCACAATTATTGTCTGTGAACCCTATCAGCTTCACATTTTCTATCATATACAGTGTACATTAATGTTATTAAACATTTCTGAACTGCTACACCAACAACTACTTAAACTAATTGATGCATAAAGCATTAGCTACACACTTGTTCACCATTGAACATTATTGCACATACTTCTACACACTTACATTGCTCACAGCTAGATAATCAATACACAAATTAGCTTCACACTGATTTACTAACGAACACTTACATATTGATAGAGGAAAAATTGAAACACACTATGAAAGATATAGGATTTTAGAACTAGAAGAAGGGACTAAAGAATTTGAGCAATGGACTAACATTGATTATATAGTGACTTTATGGATTCTCAACTTGATTTTAAAAGACATTGTAGAAGTTTACACCACTTCAGTAAAGGAGCCATGGGGTGAGATTTAACTTGAATTGATTTCTAAAATTGCACTATATAAGTTCCAATAAGGATATGATTATGATATGGCTCGTTGACCAGATGGATTTCTCAAAACATACTCCTGAACATTTTTAGCCTCAAATAATTTTTCTATATAAAGCGTAACTTTACCTTATGGTTGTACATGAAACAATATGTAAAAATATCATTAGGAAAACAGTCATACTTAAAAACAATAAATATATTAAATGTTGCTAAAATAACAAAGGTAATATAGGTATCTCACCTAATAAGCAATTATTTTTATCCTTGTAACTGAATGGAGTAGGAAATAATACAATATGAGCTTACAAAGAGAAATTGATAGAGTATGAATTATAAGCATATGCATAACTAACCATATATTAAAATAAAGGATTTAATACATAATGGATTACACAGGGTCCTATATGGACTGTCCTCTATCAATAATGTATTTGATTCATTATATTTTATCCAAGCTTGCCAAATTTTTCTTTTTTCTTCAAAAGCACGGATTTAGTACCATTCAGAAATACCCCTACTTTAGAATAAGATGATTGGTCCTTCACTAAATTAATCATAATAAAATCATTAACACTATACTCCAACATTAAGAATTCATTTAAAGCCAATAAAGAATAGTCAG
This sequence comes from Mallotus nudiflorus, assembly GCA_947683625.1. NCBI lineage: Eukaryota > Viridiplantae > Streptophyta > Magnoliopsida > Malpighiales > Euphorbiaceae > Mallotus > Mallotus nudiflorus. Next base: position 694,558 of record CANTUR010000595.1, on the reverse strand, counting down.
TTATAAAACATACCTAGACAAAAAGGAACCATTGCTTAAAATCTAAAAAAAGAGCATCAATCAATAGTTCCTGATTTTCTCTACGAATTATAAACAAGCATTAGATTGTTAAATGTGAAAGAATAAAAGTGAAATAACTATAAAGTACAACAGCTCAAGAGTTCAACAAAACTTAGTTCTTAATGTCCAAATACCAACTTCAAGTTTATCAAAGCACCATTCTAGAAAAGTGAAATAATGGGACCTTAAAAGCCCAAAAAGAAAAAACTAAATAACATCAAATATTATGTATTGAATTATAATGAGGTCAATATAAATAAACTACTGACTATAGTATATATATGCCATTTTTATTCTTTCTCTTAATATTAGACCAACTTCACAAGATGGCTAGCAATGGAGGGGTTGGTTTGTACATGAGATTGGTTAGTTGCATTTTGAACAAAAGATTACTCCACGAGATGGCCAGCGAAGGAAGGATGATTTGGATATTAGACAAGTTAGTTCTGTCTTGGGAAATGCTAGGGCTTGCAATAGGTGGAGACTGATTAGAGGAGCTGGCTTCAACATCTACTGGAACATTGATAGAGTAAATGGGTTGTTCAATGTTCTTTAGCCTACTCTACCACCAATTATCCCATTGCTCTACTACTTTTGCAAGCACAAGTTTATAATCTCTGCCTTTATTGCCCTAATGAGAATTATTCTTCAATTGAATCCTCTTTAAAATAATGCATCTAACCTTTAAGATGTGTAAATTTTTCAACCATACACACAAATGTGGTAGGTGGTAGCATGCCTTTTCAAAGCAAATAGGCACTATTGTGACCAACAAGATCTATATGGCTGTGAAATATCTCTGGAAGATAGCTCAATCCCAATTGTTGATAAGGCATATCTTCAATGTATTGAAATAAATAGCAAGTTTATTAAAAAAAATAGCAAGTTAACTTAAAACTTATTAAAATCCAAAACCAATTTATAGCACAATAATGATACCTTCCTAGTTTTCTCATCCTGTAATTTAGTTTCCAAATCAATCTTCAAATGGTTATTTTTGGATGATGCCTCCAATAAATCCATCCATTCTTTAATTATTAGGAACATTTTGAGGAGACTATCATTCAAATTAGGATAGTACTTCCCCAAGTACTTCTCAACCATACTTAGGCACAACTATGTATAAATCCTACACAACTGTGTAAATTAGAAACCTTGTTCTTATAAATCTAGGTTTGACTGGACCAGTTTAGGGCATAAACCACCATGTGGCCACTCGTCAAAAGAAATAGGAATGTTTAGTGCAGGCTAACTATTAGGGAGTTTACAATAATTGTATTCTTTTTATAAGCGTTTTACATTCTATTGAGATGTTATTTTTCTTATTTTCTTTATTTTTTGCTCTCTCTCTCTCTCTGTTGTGGTTTGGTTATTTTTAGGGGCTTTTCTTTGTTACTAATGAGTACAGTTGAAAATAAAAGTGGTTTTTCTAGTTTAAAGAAAGGAAGAGTGAAAATGAGTAATAAGAAGGAGGTAAAGAAGTGCAGAGTAAAAATGAGTAAGAAGAAGGGGGCTGATCGTTCTCCTTCTAATTGTGGGAAAAGTAGTTCTCCTCCTTCTCCTTTTACTAGTGAGAAAAAGAGTGTTAAGAGGTTCTTAAACAAATGCAGTAGTCAATAACTCTTAAAACCAAAACCAACAACTAAAATATACTTTTCCTCAACTATAGACTGAGCAACAACATCCTACACAAATGTGGCAGGTGGTAGCAGGCCTTTTCGGAGCAAATAAGCAATGTTTATAACCAATAAAAGATTTATATGGCTATAAATTTCTTTGAAAGGTAGCTCAGTGCTAATCATTTATAAGGTATATATTCAGTCCATTGAAATAAACAGCAAGTTTAATAGAAAAAATAATAAATTATCTTAAAACTTATTAAAATCTAAAACCAGTTTATAACACAATAATGATAACTTCCTAGTTTCCTCATCCTATAATTTAGTTTCCAAATCAATCTTCAAATGGTTGTTTTTAGATGGTGCCGCCAATAAATTCATCCATTCTTTAATGATTAGGAACATTTTAGGGAGATTATTATTTAAATTGGGATAGTACTTCTCTGGATACTTTTTAGCCATAAGTGGGTAATGCTCCAAAATAAAAATCTGTAAAAGAAAATTAGGAACATAAATTAATCACTTTCTTAAAAAGTTCCAATGTTGAATAACTTGGAGATTTTCACGTAATAGCTTATTGTAATGTTATCTTATTAGAGAGTAGCCTCAACAAAGTAATTTTATACAAGTTCAAAATGAGAATTTATTCTCGGCAATTGGAGTTACAATTGAGAAAAAGGTTGAAGTTTGGTTCATGGATACGTGCACAAGTCCTACGACCAAGGATGCAGCTTTCATTCACTCATCTGGATAGAACTTTTAAAATTGATATTAAGCTAGGAAATTGAGAACTAAATTAGGTAGAAGGAAAGGGATTAGTTGCTATTCAAATATAACAAGGTATGAAGCTAATCTCATATGTCTTGTTCATACTATCTTTATAGCAAAATTTGCTTAGTGTAGTTTAATTGCTAAAGAAAGGTTATTCTATTATATTTAATAATCAATCCTACATTATCTTTGATCAAAATGATTATGAGACAGTTAAGGTTAAAATGGTTAATAAGAGTTTTCAATTAAGTTTTGATTCTCTTAGTTTAAATGCTGATAATGACAAGGATAGTGAAGTTAATGAAAAGAAAAAAGATTGAGTGAAAGGAGGAGTTTTAACATCAGTATTTTTGAAAGTTTCGATACCTACTCTAAAATTTCAAGTATTGTTGATAATTGAAAAATGCAAAGTTCTATAAGTTCTAAAATATGAGAGACAATAACAAGTCAAGAAAAGTTTCATTTTTCTCTTAACAATATTTTAGTTTCAGTTTCCATATTTCTTAGGTTTTGATAAACTTTTCTAAGGTTACATTTCTTGCATTTATCTTTAAGCAGTTGTAAGAAATTATAGTAGGAGTTTGAAGGTTTAAAGAATCACCTAGAGTTTTTTAAGGCAGTGCCAACAATAACATTTAGTGATTTACCAAAATATTAAATGAGCATTTTAAAAAATAAATAATACAGGTATTATATCAACATTCAGCCTCTTCGCCCCACAAAAGCCAACGTGCATAAAGGATAAGACTGCAGCACCCCAAGCATATTACTTTATTTAATTTTCTAAGGAGTGGGAGAAAAATGATAGAAACATTACCACCACTCATGTCTGCAAACAACAGTGTCCTAAGAATGTATGGAAGGTACGCTTGGGAATATTGTTCAATCACCTCCTCACCAGGATTTTCGAGCAGCACTTCGACATTCTTTCTTAACCATATTAGTTTTACTTTACTACTTAACCCATGTCACCCCCATCTTTTCCTAGGAATTTAAGGCATGTTTTTGAACCTTTGACCTCACCACCAATCACTGGTCTTCCATCCACTGGAAGTCTTAGTTTGTACAATATATCAATCAAACTAATGTAACTTTTTCTGATCCAAATGAGAAAAAACCATCATTAACATTATATTGGTTTTCCAAAAATTTAAGTAATTTATTATCTTGTTTGACTGCCTTCAAACCCATAAAATGTTGAAAACCTATTTCTTCTATTTTTAAAAAAAAAAATTGTTGGATGTGGTTTTAATTGGTTAAATGTAGTTATATGTGTTAGTGATTTTACTGCATCAAATAAACATGAATGTAAACACTATAAGCAAACCTTAGGATAATGGCTAGCAATTAATCTACATTCTTGCGGAAAAATATTGACTTTATGATCTAAACACATTTCAAAAAGTTTGTTCAAGAGGTAAGAACAAGGGATTACCAAATGTTCTTTCTTTGATGGTTTAACAATTTTTGGACTTCTCTTCTACAAAGGCAATCAAAACGATCAGAACAGGGGATGACTGATTGATAAGGGACTTCTCTTAGTCTATTTTGTCATTTTGTTAAAAGTGTAAGCAAAAGAAAACAAAAGGTATAGAAGGCTATCCTTTTTTAAGAGAGAGGGAGAGAACCATAACTGACTGGAATTGGTGGGACAACAACACAACACGATGACCAAATTTTTTTTTAGAACAGGGTTTGTCACTTATGTTTGATTAAAAGTAATAAAATTTTTGACAATTACATGACTTACATCGATTTATTCATATAATTGCTAGCTATTATATAAAACCGACCCCACACTTCAACTTATCTAAACTTACTAGATTCATGTTAAATAACATGATCTTCTCATTATTAATTTATGGCTTCCATTATTTCCAAAAAAAAAACTTATGGCTTCTATTTGTTATAAAGTAATAGAATAGCTAGCAATTATATGTATCGTAATGCCTTCATCATTAATTGCTGGTGACGATTTGAAGCCCAACCTCCACCATAACTTATGTAAAATAAATAGGTTTATGTTAAATAAAATAATCTTTTTTATTTATGTTAGCCTATAATACTAATTTTTTATAACATTTTTCTTTTTTATTAAATTATTTATTTTTCATCTATACCATTAATTGAACATTAAATTATATAACTTACATAATATAATTGAATAATAAGTTACAAAGTTTTTTATTTATTACATTTTTTTTGTCGTTATCATTAATTGTATATTGAATTTCACAAGTTCCATAACATAATTAATAAAAAAAGCTAAAAAATGTATTTTGGTTGTTTTTTATTTAAAGAATAAATTATGTATTTTAATTGTTGTGGGTTGTTGTAATTAATAACCAAAAATTAAATTATAAAATAATTAATAATAAAATTAAATGATTTTATCATGAATTATTTATATATTGTTTTAGATTAATGGTGAATGATTTTATGTATTTATTATAATTTAAATTTTTATATGTACAACAATTATAATTCTGTTATCCTCTCTCCTTATTTGTATGGTTTTCTATAGCCATATCTGTTTGTATGTTTCTCTATTTTCCATTTCTATTTCCATGCGATATAGATAAAAACGCGATTTAACATTAAATTAAAGTCATAATCATATTTTAACTACTTTTTTCCTTTATTATTTTTTAATTTTCTCAAGAACTCGTTCAGAGAGAAGCACCTATTTACATTTTTTTTTGGGTTCTAAAAGTAGGTTTGAAATTAAAAAATTAAAAAATATTTTTACTGAAATTAAAAAATTAAAAAATATTTTTACAATCTGAATGTCTTGACCAAAAATTGGTAAAAGATAGTCAATCCACTAAATATTAGCGTTAGAAGTAGTGTATACTATTTATTTTACTCATTGACTGCCATTAAAAATATCTAATTTATTCTTTATTATTATTAAAAAGGGTAAATCCACCCGGATATAATCTATTCAAAACTTTTTGATAGAAAGGGTAAATGCCAATTACTATTTAAATTTATGAGTTATTGTACAGTTACATATGTATCTATACAAATAAAATTAGAACTATTAGATTATAAATAAATTAATTATAATCATTGATATATTTTATAGGTATTAGTACATAAAAATAATCAATAGTTATAATTAAATAAAAATAAATCCAATGCCTCTAATTTCATTTATATCAATACAAACATTGTACCATAATAAGAGCCTAAATTTACTAATATAACCTTATATAATTAAAGAGAAAATAAATTGTTGGTAAAGGAGAAAATAAATTGTTGGTAAAGTGTTTCAAAGGGAAAAAGTTATCTTTTTATTATGTCCATATATACATATGATTATTTTTATATTTTAGACAAGAAGTACAAAAAGAATCCTTAAACCTTTTCCTAAATTTTAAATATCACTTTAATTTTAAAATATTATCTAATTGGTTTGAGGCTTTTGGCAATTTTTTGTTAGTCCACTTAAACTCCACATTGTCAAACCATAAGCCAATATGCTTATATATGAATTCAAATCAGTCTCAACTCTATAAGAAAGGTAGATTGCTTCGCTTTGAGGTCATGTGGTTGTCTCATGATGATTGTGAGAAGGTTGTTTGAGAAGCATGGAGTTCAATAGATACTGTTATAGATGGGCATTCTTTTTTATTAAAAGTTACTGGTTGTACTCAAGCTCTTCAGGTGTGGAATGCTACTATTTTTTGGTGCCAAGGTACAAGGTTAAAAAAGCTCAATTTGACAGTAAATAAGTATGAAAATGGCCTCACCATCCACCAATAACTTTGCAGCATAACGAAGCTTGAAGAATGAAATTAATGTTATCTTTACTCTTAATGAGACTATATGGCGTTAAAGGTCTAGGGTCTTGTGGTTAAATAAAGCAGATAAAAACATGAAATACTTCCATTTAATAGCATTTGACAGGAGAAGGGTTAACATAATTTCTAAAATTAAGAATGCTTAGGGTGATTGGCAAGTTGGTGAAGAGAACATCACAAAGGTGGTGTCACAGTATTTTTAGAATTTTTTTTCTTAGAATAGCTTGATGGATTTATCAAACTCCTTGAAGGCTATCTCTTCTTACCTTACACTAAACCAATCTAATTTTATTTTGGCACCATTCCAATAGGCCAAAATTGTTGTTGCTCTAAAACAAATGAACTCGTTAAAGTCTCCCGGTCCTTATGGCTTATAAGGCTTATTCTACTCTAAATTCTAGCATATAGTAGGGGATGATGTCACTCACCTGGTCCTTCATTTTCTAAATTTAGGTATTATGCCACCATCCATTAATCACACTTTCATCACTTTGATCCCCAAGGTCAAAAATCCATAATCTATGAAGGATTTTAAACTCATTTCTTTATGCAATGTCATTTATAAATTAATAAGTAAAGTTTTAGCTAACTGGGTTAAAAAGGTGCTTCCTTTTATCATTTAAAAAATTCAGAGTGCTTTTGTGGAGAATATATGGATTTTTGACAATGCTCTTATAGCTTTTGAAATCCTTCACTACTTAAAGTTGAAGCGTAAAGGTGACCTAGGGTGTATAGCCTTAAAGCTTGACATGAGCAAGGCTTTCAATAGAGTTGAATGGGATTTTATTTTGGGTGATATGATAGACATGGATTTTTTTAGCCGTTTTCTTATGTTAATTCACCAATGCATATACACAATGTTATATTCTTTTCTTATTAATGGTAGCCTGAAAGGTTAAGTCTTGCCTTCAAGGGGTTTTCATCAAGGGGACCCATTATCCCCTTATTTATTCATCATTTTGTGCCCAAGTGTTTTCATCCTTAATAGGAAGAGAATGTGAATCAGGCAAGCTATATGGAATTAAGATTAGTCAACACTATCCGAAGGTATCCCACTTATTATTTGTGAATGATAGTGTCATTTTCACAAGAGCAACTCTTTCTAAAGCCATAGTTCTTAGAGGCATTTTTGCTCAATATAAGAAAGGTTTTGGTCAATGCTTAAATTTGGATAAGTCTGGGATGTTATTCAGCTCTAATATAGACAAATACCATCGAACTCTTTTACCTTGATGTATTGGTAGCAAAGAGGTTAATAATCATTCAAAGTATCTTGGTTTTCCCTCAACTATTAAATGATTAAAGAAGGTTGTGTTCTCTTCTATTAAGGATAAAATGTGGAATCACTTAAAGGGTTAGAAAGAAAACTTCTTATCTTCCGCTAGGAAAGAGGTATTGATTAAATTGGTAATTTAAAGCATCCCTACTTATATAAAGTGTTGTTTCAAGCTCTTGCAATAGCTATGTTTGGAACTTCAAATGATGATTTCGAGATTTTGGTGGGGAAAAAATAATTCCAAGCATGGTCTCTATTGTATTAGTTGGCAAAACTTGTGTATATTAAAATAGGATGCTAGTATAGGGTTTAGATGTATTAAATCATTCAATGAAGCTTTATTGGCAAAATAAGCCTAAAGAATTTTGATGAGGCCTTCCTCTTTGGTTGCTTCAATTCTTCAGTGAAAATAATTTTCTTATTACTTTTTGCTTGAAGCTATAGCTCCTCTTTCGACAAGCTATACTTAGAAGAGTATTATGAGCTATTTGCCAATTCTGAAGTCTAGCCTTGCTTAGAAGGTTAGGAATGGTGAGAATGTTTTTAATATGGAGCTCAACTTGGATCCTAGGTATGCCATCTAGAAGAATCTTATCTCCAATTCCTCAAGTTTGTTTGCCTAATAATGCTATAATGTCTTATGGGAATCTAAAACGTGGAAGACTAAGTTAATATATTGTATCTTCTTTTCCCACAAAGCTGATTGTATTCTTAGCATTCTTATCCAACTTTATTTGCCTTATAATTCGGTTTATTGGAGTGGGGAAAAAAGAAGGCTACTTTGTTCGAAGTTCATATCATGAAGATTTTAAATTAGCTTTTGGCGGTCTATCTCCAAGCTCCTCTAGTGGTTTACTGTCAACCCCTTGAAGCTGTAAGCATAGGATAGTGTGAGGATTTGGGCATTATTCCTTAGCATAGCCTTGACAAGATGCAACCGACATAGAACAATGCATGAGGGTTTAATGACAACATGTAGCTGCATAGTTTGATTAGGGGAGATAACTACTTGGACAACAAAAAGAGTGTGCAACACTGACATTGGAACTTAGCTAAGTAGTTGTGTGATAGGCATGTAGAATTAGCATACAGACATTGGTTAGTTGAGCAAGGATTCTAATTGGCTGATCAGGCTTAGCAGTTGAGGGTGATTATGGCTGCTTCCTGATATTGTGGGATTCAAATTTGACACATGTATAAATTGCCTAACTTAGCAAAACAAGCTGTAAGGATGTGTTTAAATTATCCCTATAGCAATTAGCGGTGTCAACTGCCAACTTAGGATAAAGGGGAAGCAAAATTGCCCCTATGTAAATACCTTTATGTAATTGTCCCTTATAAAAGGCAATATGTGTGCATGGAAAATTCTATAAGAGGAGTCCTATTGTTGTATGATTATTGTGAATTTAATAGCAGGTTGGAAGTGATTTCTGTAAAGATTTATGTTGCTTTTAATTCAGAATGAATTGTGACTTAATTGTGTTCAAACTAAATAACCTAAAAATTAGTTAAATAATTAAACCTCTATGTGTTTGTGTGGCTAAACTAAGTGCGTGCAGACTTAGTGCCTTATAGGCAAGATTTTGTTGGCTTAAAATTAGCCCTATAATAACTAGTATCAAAGCCAGGTTGAAGATGGCTAGGGGAAACAATGAGATTTATGAGCGGGTGGCACAACTTGAGGCATTGATTGGTGATGTTCTAGAAGTGGAAGATGATAAACCACTAATGGACAAACTTACTGATCTTAAGACAGAGATTGAAGGGATCCATAAGACTCTGATTTATGAGGCTTCAAATTTTTGCAAGGATCATAATGATCTTTTTAAAGAGTTAGCAATAATACAAAGGGCCATGGGCATTGCTGGGGAAAGCAGTGAGCAATGACCCAAGGTAAAAGTTCCGGACCCAAAGTGCTTTAGGGGTGCAAGGAGTGCAAAGGAACTTGAGAATTTTCTATGCAACATGGAGCAGTATTTTGTGGCTGCAAAGGTGCCTAATTCGAAGAAGGTGACAATAACCAGTATGTATCTATTCGAAGATGCTAAACTATAGTGGAGAAATCACTGACAAATGACTCTAATGTTGGTAGGCCTAAGATTGATTCTTAGGAAAAGTTGCAAAAGGAGATGAAGGGTCAATTTCTTCCTAACAATGCATCTTGGGTTATTAGGGATGGTTTGAAGTGACTCAAGCATACAAGCACAGTGTGGGAATATGTTAAGGAATTTACTTCTTTGATGTTAGATATCCAAAACATGTCAGAAGAGGACAAACTATATAATTTTATCTTTAGGTTACAGCGATAGGCACGAATGGAGATTCGAAGACACAATGTCCATAATCTCCCAAATGCAATTATTGTGGCTGAGTTTTTGGTCGACTATAAAATTGATAAAGAAAACTATGATTCCCCTTCTTCTTCAAACCTTAAGAAAAATAAAGGTAAGGGGAAGAAAGGGAATTGGGGGAAAGAGGGCAAGAAGCAGAAGGGTGATAAGGGGAAGGGGAAGGCTGATGCTGATTTCTCTAAAATAAAAAACAACTCCAAATTCCAAGGTTATTTTTTGTGCAATGGCCCTCATTGTGCCAAGGACTACCCAAAGAGGGAGAAGTTGAACATTATCATTGTAAAGGAAAGGCAAAGGGATAAAGAAATTTGATAAATTTCTAGCCTTTATCAATCCTTTGTAATTGATAAATTTGATTGTTAATGACTTGAATCACATTGAGGAAATAAGTAATATTACTAATGATTTACTTTCTGCTCATGCTCTTTTAATGCATATTTTTATGAATGTCAATGGCAGGCAGATGAATACAATGCTAGATACGGGGATGACACACACATTCATAGCCTCTAGAATTGTGCCTCAATATAGGTTGAGTCTAATTGTCCAAGTTTCACCAAGGCTATGAATGCCAAGGTGCAGGCTATGGAGGGAATGTCTTATAATGTGCCTTTGACTATGGGTAATTAGGATGGTAAGGTGAACATGTTTGTGATTTGATTAGATGATTTTGACTTGATTTTTGGCATAGATTTTATGCATAAGAACTAGATTGTCCTTATGACACATCATGATTGGGCGATAGTGATGCAAGAGTCGAGGCCCTATTGTATTCCATATGTACATCCCTTTGGGAAGGAAGGAAAGAGAAAGGTTGCAAAAGTCTTAAGTGTTGTTATTGAGAAAGGCTTAAAGCAAGGGGAAGAAACATAACTTACTGCCTTGTTGGAAGTCAAGGAAGATTAAGTCATTGAAGTACCTAATCAAGTGGCAGATGTGTTGAGGGAATTTGCTTATGTGATGCCTTTAGAGCTGCCTAAAAATCTGCCACTAAGGAGGGCGATTGACCATAGGATTGAGTTGTTGCCTGGGTCTTCTCCACCTTCTCGCCTACCTTACAGAATGTCTCATCTTGAATTGGCTAAATTGAGCAAACAATTAAATGAGTTGGTAGAAGTTATGTTCAACTATCCAAAGCTCCCTATGGTGCCCCTGTTCTGTTTCAGAAGAAGCAAGATGGTATTTTGTAAATGTGTATGGACTATAGAGCATTAAACAATATGACAATAAAAAACAATTGCCTAGTCCCTTTGGTGTAAGACTTAATGGACAGGTTATGCGAAGCAACATGGTTCATAAAGCTAGACTTGAAAGCAGGTTATTAGCAGGTTCAGATTGTAGAAGGGGATGAGGCAAAAATAACCTGTATGACTCGATATAGCTCATATGAATTCCTATTGATGCCATTTAGTTTGACTAATGCCCCTGCCACATTTTGTAATCTTATGAATGATGTTTTGTATGATTTCATTGATGACTTTGTAGTTTTTTACTTAGATGATATAGTCATCTATAGTAAAACTTTTGATGATCATTTGTTATATTTAAATATGGTGTTGCAGAGATTATAGGATCATCAGTTTTATGTGAAGATGGAAAAATATGAGTTTGTGATGTAGGAAGTAACGTTCCTTGGTCATCTGGTTGGCAACCATGAGGTGCGGATGGACCCTAAGAAAATTAAAGCTATTGTGACTCAACAAGCTCCTATAAAAGTTGAAAAGTTGAGATCATTCTTGGGGCTGGCCAACTATTATTGTAAATTCATTGCTGGATACACAAAAAGGGCTACTCCTTTGACAAACTTATTAAAGAAAGATGTTAAGTGGGTGTGGACTAATGTATGCCAAGAGGCTTTTGATAAGCTAAAGGTCGTCATGGCATCGTAGCCTATTCTGAGGTTGCCTAACTTTGAGTTACCTTTCAAAGTGCACACTGATGCTTCAGACAAGGCTGTTAGAGGAGTTCTTGTGCAAGATGGGCACCCTGTGGCTGTTGAAAGTCAAAAGTTGAATCCAGCAAAGCAAAGGTATAGTGCTCATGAGAAAGAGATGGTTATTGTAGTACATTACTTGCAAATATGGCGTGTGTACTTGTTGGGTACTAGGTTCATTATGTGGACAGATAATGTGGCTAACACTAACTCAAAAGAAGTTATCGCCAAAATAGGCCCAGTGGCAAGAATTCTTGGTAGAATATGACTTTATGTGGGAACATAAACCTGACAAGCACAATCAGGTGGTTATTGCCTTGAGTTGAAGGGAAGTGTTTGTTGCTTTGTATATTATTTCAAGGGTGGAATCTGACATGATAAAATGCATCAAACAATGTGTTGCCACCAATAGTGCCTATGTCAAACTAGTTACCCAAGACAAGGAGGGGATAGTCCATCGATACTGGATCGAGGATGATCTCCTCATAGTCAAGGGGGAGAGTTTTTATGCCTTCTCTTAAAGGATTACGAAGGGAATTTATAGACAGCGGGGTTTAGCGCGCGTCCAAGATTTTACCAATCGCGACACTTTTAAGCTCAAGGCTCTAGAGAACACACTAACCACTATCATAAAGCCATGGCATGGAGATGAGGAGTCGCCACCCAAGGTAATAAATGAGATAAATTAAAAGGTGGTACTCAATTCCCTAAAAGAAAGCTAGCACTATAACCAGGAGATTCTGGATATGAAATACCAACTTCTTTCAGTCTCATGTTCATTTAGAATTACTTTATGAATTACTATATTATCCTATATTTACATGCAATTTCATATAAACCCTTATTCTAGCAATTAACTGCAAGGCAAACCAGTCATGAAAATACAAGTAAATAATGCATTCAATCAAACATATAATTCCTAAGTTAGTCTAATATACATGGATTTTAATTAAATGAGCTAAATCTTCATGTTTTAATTTACAAGTGAGCTAAAGACTAATGAGCCTAATTCCTTTTAATTTTAATTAAATGAACCTAAGTTTATTTATTTTAATTCTAAAAATGGGCCTAAATCTACAAATTATAAAGTATTTAAATTAAGTGGGCCTAATTCTACATGTTTTAATTCTAAGGTGATCTTAAATCTACAAATTATGAAAAAGACTTAAATTTAATGGGCTGAGTCTAATTAATTAAATTAAATTAAGTGGGTCTATGTCTAATTTACTAATAGGACCTAAGTTATCTCTACCTTGATTTCTAATTAAGTATGGGTCTAAAATGAATTTAATTAATTAAACCTAAAAAACCTATATTTAAATGGGTTAGAACCTAATATGGGCTTAAGACTCAAAACACATAAAAATAAACAAGCCCAAAAATAAATAAAACATATTAAGACAATTAAATAAAAGATCAAACAACTAATTAAATCAATTCCTTCTAAAACCCTAATTTCCATTAACATGCAACCTAAATTGATCTACTCCTACCATTGATTTTAATTAATTATCCAATTGAAACCCTAATTTTACTAACCAATTAATTAAAATAAACAAGCAATCACACACATAATTCCAGTATTCCCACCATTGAGGCTATTACAATAACCTATTGAAAATAATAATAAAAATAATTAATACAACCCTAAAAATAAATTAAATAAAGAAATTAATTAAAAAAACCTAAAAATTAAATTTACAAGGTCTTATCCATGGCATCCCATGGACTTCTCATGAGCTTAGTCCTCCATAATCACCATAAAAAGAACAAAAAATTATGATTAGTGAATAAATTATAACAATAATAAAATTAAATTAAAAATAAATAAATCAAATAAATAAATAAATAAAATAAAGAGAAGATGATACTTATGGATGATTTTAATGGAGGGCTCCTCAGATTTTGTAAAATCACCATTATTGATAGTTCTTCGAATATTGTTCTTAAAAAATCCTCCAAAGATCTTAAATTAATTAATTCAACAAAAGAATTTTTGTAGAGAATGTAGATGCTCATTTTCCTTTCTTTTTTCTCTTTTTCGTTCTGCCTTCTCTCTTTTTTTCTTTTTTCTTTCATTTTTTTCTTTTTCTTTTTTTCCCTCTCTTCTTTTTTCCCGTTCTTTCATTTTTTTCTTCTTTTCTCTACTCTACCTCCTCTTTTACCTCCTTTCATTTTTTTCTTTTCCTCTTTTCAGGAGCCAAAACACTCCTTATATATGGAGACGTCTTCAAACCTTAGTTCTAAATTGATTTCTAAAAGACTTCTATTTTCTTAAAAATATTTTAGGAGAATTTTATACAAATTAGGGCTCAAATTTTTCTTGGAAAATTCAAGAACCAAGCGGGAAAAGGTCTAATTCTAATCGAAATTAGTGTAATTTCAATCAGAATTATACAATTTCAATCAGAATTATACAATTTCAACCACTTTTTTTTCTTTTAATTACAGAAAGGTCCTTGAAAGAATTTAAGTTTTATAATTAGGTCCTTAAAAAGCATTGCAATTTAGTCCATGAAAACATTAAATCCTTTCTTTAAAAAATACAATTAGACCCCTAAAGTTTCAAATTTCAAGTATTGAAGACCTATTCATGACATTTTCATTATTGGAGTCTTTTGTCACATCCATAACTCATTATCCCGAAATTGGGTGTCTAAAGAATTGTCAAAAGAAACTCATGATCCGATGAGGGTTGGACACCCTGGTGTGGAAAAAATGCTTGCTTTATTGTCTCGTTCTTATTTTTGGCCTAAGATGGAGTTTGATGTAGAGGCTTATGTGAAAACTTGTTTAGTGTGCTAGTAAGACAAAGTGGAGAAGAAGAAGGAAGCAAGTCTGCTTCAACCGCTTCCAATTCCAAAAAAACCCTTGGAATTTTATGTCCATGGACTTCATTGGTGGGTTTCCCAAGGTTGATGGTATGTCTTCTGTCATGGTGGTGGTGAACAGGTTCTCTAAATATATTATTTTTATCACTGCCCCTTTAACATGTACTTTTAAAGTTGTTGTAACTTTGTTTTATCGCTATATGGTGAAATACTTTGGTTTGCCTAATGATATTATGAGTGACAAGGATGTGAGATTTAAAGGCAGGTTTTGGACCTCATTATTCAACATGATGGGGACTGACTTAAAATTCTCCATAGCAAATCATCCACAAACTGAGGGGCTGATTGAAAGAATCAACCATTTGCTTGAAGAGTACTTGCGACACTATGTTACATCAAGTTAGAAGAATTGGTTAGAGCTATTGGACAATGCACAACTTTGCTACAACTTGTATAAATCCTCAGCCACCGAGATGAGTCCCTTTAAGCTTATGTTGGGACAACAACCTATTACCCCTATTGAAGTTGCCAAGTAGTAAACAGGGGGAAAGTGCCCATCAACATATAGATATACTAAAGGAAAGCAAGAGATGCTTGAGGAAGCCCTAGACAGTTTGAGAAAAGCTGCCAAGAGGATGAAAAAGTATGTTGATCGAAAGCGACATCCACTTGAATTCGGTATGGGAGATAAGGTGTTGTTGAAACTAACTCCCCAAATTTGGAAGAAGATCGGTAAAAAGACAGTGCACAAAGGGTTGATCCCAAAATATGACGGCTCTGTTAAGATTGTGTCCAAAGTAAGTAATGTTGCCTACAAGCTAAAGCTACTAGAACGATTTAAGGTGCACCTTACCTTCCATGTGAGCTTTTTACATCCATTTTATAAGGATGTAAGTGATCCTATAAGAAGCTAGGCCAAGAGAGCTCCATAAAATAGTTCATTGAGGATTTGGAGAAGATTCTATATCATATAATTTTTGGCCAAAGCAAGAAAAATCATAGGACTGAGTTTCTAGTTCTTTGGAAGGGCTAACCCGAGGTTAATGCTACTTGGGAGAGGGATGTGAATCTTTGGCAATTCGAGAAGCAGATTCAAGATTACCTCATTAACTCAATGAGGACGTTAAATGTTTCAGGTGGGGGTAGTTTGTCAGCCCCTTAAAGCTATGAGCATAGGCTGGTACGAGGATTTGGGCATTGTTCCTTGGCACAACCTTGACATAATGTAGCAAATATAAAACAATGCATGAGGGTTTGATGGCAGCATGTGGCTGCATAGTATGATTAGGGGAGATGACTATTTGGGCAACACAAAGAGTATGCAAGGTTGACATTGGCACTTAGCTAAGCAGCTTTGTGATGGGCATGCAGAATTAGCATATAGACATTGGCTGGTTTAGCAAGGATTCTGATTGGATAATCAGGCTTGGTAGTTAAGGGCGGTTATGGCTGCTTCTTGATATTATAGGATTCAAATTTGACACATCTATGGATTGCCAACTTGGCAAAGCAGGCTGTAAGGATGTGTTCAAATTATCCCTATGACAGTTGCGTGTGTCAACTGCCACCTTAGGATAAGGGGAAAGCAAAACTACCCCTGTGTAACCACCTTTATATAACTCTCCCTTATAAAAGGCAATGTGTGTGCATGGAAAATTCTATAATAGGAGTCCCATTGTTGTATCCTGACTATTATGAGTTTAATAACAGGTTGGGAGTAATTCCTATAAAGATTCGCGTTGCCTTTAATTCGGAATAAATTATGACTTAATTGTGTTCAAACTAAACAGCCTAAAATTTGGCTAAGTAATTGAACCTCTGTGTGTTTGTGTGGCTGAACTAAGTGCGTGCAGACCTAGTGCCTTGTAAGCGAGCTTTTGTTGGCCTAAAATTAGCCTTGCAACATTTACTATGGCACAAAGTGTGGAATTTGCAATTTTTCCAAAAATTCAAGTATTTGTTTAGTGCGCTTTATAAGATATCCTCCCAGTTCAATCAGCATTGCAATCTAGAGGCATCAATTCCATAGTGCCTTGTGCTTTTTGTGGAAATCGGGAAACAGTTCATTATGCCCTTCTTGACTGTCATTTTGCTCAAGAAGTCTAGTCTCACTCTAATTTTATCTCTACAATTGCTCATGCAAATAGTTTGTTATTTAGGAATTAGTATTGGGAAGCCTTAGAAAAGCTTCAAGTTCAAGAGTTAGAGCATCTTTCCATGATTCTGTGGAACATTAGGAATGCTAGAAACTATAAACTTCACTCTTATAATTTGTAGAGTGCAATGGATGTCTGCACTAAAGCTGATTGCCTTTTATGCTCCTTTAAGTTTTTGTGACAACAAGCTCTAAGTTCCAGTCGACATCAACCCTCGAAATAGTCTCCTCCATAGCTTTCCTCTTGGAAAATTAACATGATGCCAGTGTTTGCAATGTCTCTGGAGCGACAGGTGTAGATTGTGTAATCAGATATCACAATGGTGTAGTTTTGGTTTCTGATGGACGAAGATTGATAGGTAGTTGGTAAGTCTCTAATGTTGATGCTGCTACAGTCCTCCTTGGTATGCTACTTGTAAGTCAATTAGCTCTTCATAGAATTAAAGTTGACAGTAATACTCTCAAAGTTATTAATATGCTGCATGACTCACTATGTGTTTTGGCTCCCATTTTCAGTTTTCATTTATAGTATCAAAGCGGCTATAAAAGACTTTACTACTATTTCTTTTCGTTTTGTTGCTAGAACAGGGAATAAAGTTGCTTATCAATTAGCATGTTGGGCTCGTTCTCTTCATTCAAATGCAATTATGTATGAATCTTGCCCTCCATGTGTCCATGATGCAATCCAGGAGGATCTATACTTCCTTTCTTAATTTATAAAGTTTCTTTATGATAAAAACAAAAATATTATATAATAACATAATGACAGGCGATAATTTTTTATTATATTTTAATAAAAATAAGAATTTAATAATTAAATAAAAAAATTAGAATGTATCCCAATATTATTTTTTTTATCTTTCACCATTTTTTTTATTATTCTTCAATATTAATTTTTCAGTATAATTTATTTCTCTAATATCGCCAAAATTTAAAAAAATAAAAATTTAAGTTAAGGGACAATAAACCCACAAGTCCTATAAGTTATCCAAAATTTTAATCAAATCTTAAAAAAAAAAATTTTGATTGAGTCCTAAAAGTTTTGAAATGTTATCACGTTAATCCACTTCCGTTATGTCAAACGGAATGGACTGATATGATAATTGACCCCACCCAAACACAGTCCTCAACATTTTGAGAGTGGCCTAATCAAACCTAAATTGTTTTCCTCCTAATTAACATGAAACAAAACCATTGCACAGTATCCCTATTAATTAACATCACCGATTATTATCAACATATATTGAAAAATCTTCCAAAAATTACAAAATCTCTATTTCAGAAATTTCATTGCTCAATATCCAAGAATTGTAAAGAGGATTTCATATTTAAAAAAAATAATAAGAATAATAAAAGTGAAAAGAAAGACACTCAACTCACTTCATATTTAAAAAAATAAAAAGAACAATAAAAGTAAAACAGAGGAAGCTAAGTTAAAAATTGATAATAACCTTATTCAATTTTCACAAATTGAAACTGCACCAGTAAGATTACCCTGTTTAGCTACAATTATTGCTTATGACATCGACTCAGCTGCTTGAAGTCTATTACATTGCCTATCCACTTCAATTGATACTACTGCTTCTCTACATATTTTAGGTCTCTTTCGCATAACTTCTTCACTTCTAATGTTGCCATTTCCTTAGTCAAAAGCATCATGGTATGTACCAATGCCAAAAGCACGCACTAGATTATGGAACCTTATAGTGTCACCATCATGGTATGCACCAAAGCCAATAAATTAGACTCCTTCTTGTATGTAATGAGAAGTTTTAATTCATAGTAGGAGAGGTAAAATTTGAATTCTATGATGCAAACCCATATATTCTCAATGCTCTTAGAAACACTAAGACTTAAGCTTCTATCATGGTGCCAAATGAGATCATTCCCAACATCTCCAAATCCCAATATCTTTCAAATCAATGGGTTTGCAAGAATGCACCACCACCATCAACATGTCAAAAGAGGGAGAGATTGTATACATAATTGGAGGAAGCAACTGTATTGGTTCATGGCTCATCCATCTTCTTCTCCAACGCAGCTATACCATTCGTGCTACTGTCCAAATTGACTTTCTTGACTATAACTCCATTATCCCTGCCATTAACGGTTGTGTTGGCATTTTCCATTTGGCCTCTCCTTGCATCGTTGATCAAGTTAAAGATCCTCAAGTATGTTTTATTTTATTTTTTGAAATAGAACAGAAGAGAGAAAAAAAAGAACCGAGGAGAAGAGAAAGGGAAGAATCAGGGAGAAAAGCTCCTTTAATCACATACTTGGTTTTTTTTTTCAATTGATTCAAATAAACCCCAAAGAAAAGCTAAGCTAGACACATTTTGTCAGCATCATTGATGAGTTGGTTACACACATCAGTTCATTGGATGAGGTTTATTTACTTATGCCAGACTATTCCGTTTGACATAAAGGAGATGGACTAACATGAAACACTTTGAATGCTTTTAGTACTCAACTAAAAATAATAATTTTTTTAGGATTTAATTGTAATTTTTAACAACTTAGAGGACTTGTAGAGTCATTATCCCTTAAGTTAATTATTGACATTAAAGAGGCAAAGACCTAAAAAAGTAATCACATATTTTATGAAATAATGCTCAAAATCTATGTACAAAATAAAAATTCTAGATCAATATCTACTAATTAGTTGATGAATGAATTTTTTTAATTAAAGGTATAAACGAATCGAGTCGAGCCTAACTTTAATTATTTCAAAATTCATTTATAATTTAGTTGAACTTGTTATGCTATTTAACATTTGCGAGTTCAAATAAATCTAAAAAAATTGTAAAAAAAATACAAACTATAAAGTAAAATTATACATTAAAAATTTAATTTATCAAATAAAAATATGTTTAATAAAAATGATGATATTATTCTATGATTTTTTTCAAATATTGTTTACATTAAAAATTTATATATATATATAAACTTTAATGGAGTTGAGCTTAAAGTAGAGTTTGATTTGTTTATAGTCCTACTTTTTAATCATGACACTGACATAAATATTTTCAAGGAATGGATTTAAAATTGATTTTTTTTTAATGATTGTTTTTCCTTTCATTTACCTTTTTTTTTTTTGGCGGCTGTAATTTACATAAAAATCCTATAAAAAATCTCAATTTTGTAAGATTTTTCGAATAAGATGGTAATAGGCCTCGTATCAACTCCAAGTAAGGGAATTGACATGCGTTGCACTAGAAAGTAAAATGATGATTAAATTATCATGAGCTGGACAAATTATCACGAGTTTTCCACTACCAATTAGCTTGGAGGAAGTTGATTGCTAAATGTACTTTTTTTTTTTTTGAGCTAGATTGCTAAATGTACTTTTAGTTTTGTGAGTTCCAATTAATTAAATAAGCAATCGTAACAGGGAATCAAGGTGTGTGTGTATATATATGGTATAAATAATTTTTAATTATATATATTATTATGAGAAATTTTGAGTGAATAAAAATGAGTGTTTTAAATTCATAAAGTGTCTATATGTATATTTTTACATATTATAAGGATGGATTTGTAGCTACTTTAATACTATATTCTCATACACAATTATTTTTATACCTAGTGGGTGATTAAAATCAAATAAAGATATCAAATTCACTCTTAATCAATTATATAAATATAGAAGCAATTAGGGATATATAAGAAGGGGTGAGAAAAATAACTGAAAATTGAATAATTGCAATGAGGTTAGGTTTGGTTAGGTTTCTATAGCAAAAAATATAATTAAATCGAATCGAACTGAATTTTAAAAATATTTTAAAATATATTTATGGTTCTAGTTTGATTTGATAGGTTTATCACTGGTATATCAAAACAAATTAAAAATATCAGTTTTTAATATATAAAACTCTTTATAGAATTATTTAATACCAAACAATTCAAACCAAAATTATTTAAGTTCATTGTAGAAAATCGTTTTGGTAGATTCTAAAACATTAATGAATAAAATAAATGTAAAAAATTAGAAATAATAGATCTCACAAATATTATTAAAATAGTGTAAACTTACATAAATCTAATAGATTTAAAAATTCAAAAATAAAAAAGTTCAACTGAATAACCAACCGAACTGAATCAAACCAATATAGGAAATAGAAATATGGGAGAAATTTATAAATATTAAAAGTATAAAGATATATAATTAAATGTTAAATTTATATGAAAAATATAAAATTATTTCTTATGTTAATTAATAGTATAATTATAAAAATTATTTTGTTTAGTTAAGAAAAATATAAAATAATTTTTTAATCAATTTCCTTTCTTATTTAGAAACATACTATATAAATATATTTTTAAATTGAAAACATGTTTTTAAGTAGGTGATATTTTTTTAATTTTTCATATTTGCAGAAACTAAATGTGTAATCAAGTAAAGTCAAGTCGAGTTTTGACTAGTTCGAACTTTGTTTATTTATAATCGAGCTGAGCTCAATCCAAAGTTATTATGTCTCTTGATATTCACAAGTTCACATGAATCTAAACGAATCTAAAGAAATTTTAAAAAATACAAACTATAAATTAAAATTATATATTAAAAATTTGAAAATAAATTATTTAAGAAATAAATTATAATATATCTTATAAAAAATATGATTTTATTTTAATAATATTTTTTAAAAAATATATTTTTTATAATAAAAATTTATATATTATATATTTAAAACTAAATTATTAAATATTAAAATTACGAGGTGATTTGTGAGCTTTTATTCGTACGTGTTTATGAGTTTTACGAGCCAAATTTTATATAATTTAAGTTTAAATTATTTATTAAACGAGATTCAATTGATGAGTTCAAATGAATTTTTATCAAATTGAATACTAAATTATTCGTAAGTAGTTCGACTCATTTATACCCGTAGTAAAAGTGACGATAAATTTTTTGAAACTTTCGACACAAAAATGTTTTAAAAGCATAGAAACGTACACTGGGAGAAGGTTTTTGTGCATTAAGTGAGAAAATTAATTTATAAGCTAATTACTTATTGATGGCAAGTTCACGGGCAAATTAGCGTAGCATTTAAGCGACTTTCAGAAAAACAAGAATTGAAGAAGAATAAAGATGTAATATGCCTAAACAAAATGGAGCATATGATAAAAGAAAGCAATCGGACAGCGTCAGAGGGATGCAACGTAGCAACGGTGCCAATGGCCCCATAGGCTGTGGTTTAATCAAAAGGTCTCTAAAAAGAAGCTTCCTCTGCTCATTCCCAACAAAACCCAAAAATAAATACTCTGATTAAGTTGGTGAAAGTAATAAAAAAAAAAAGAAAAAAGTCCCCATTCCATTTTCTGTGTTCAATTCAATGCTCTGTGCTTCTCTCTTTCTTAATAAAGGTGAAAAGGCCCACCATTTTTATTCTTCCTTTTTCTTTATTTCTTCATCTTTATGTAAATTACACTTCTGAATTTTCTTAAATATTAATTCTCGTACTAATTCTTTTGATTTTTTCTTTAAAGAAGATAAATTTTCTACTTGGAGCTTTTCGGGCCTGGTGTATCTTTTAAAACTATGAATAATTCTGGTCAGGAGAAGCAAGATCAGAGGTAAAATCCATCTGGGTATTCTTTTTCTTGTTGGGTTTATGCGCATTTAGGCAGTGTCTTGAATTCTTATAGGTAGTTCTCGCGTGGTGTTTTGAATTCTTGAACTTCCTTTTGGACTTCTTTTTGTTCTTTTTAGGTTTGATTTTTTTTTCTTTTTAGTGTTTGAAATTAGATTCTACTGTTAACCCTTTTGACTGAAAAATGTTGTGGAAAAGTTGAAGGAATAGGAATTTTGATATAAAGTTCATGACAAGGATGAACAATGATTTATCTGCTTGCATATGATTTGACTGCTAAGAGAAGTGCAGCAGAATAATAGAAACTTAGGTTAGAATTGTAGATTGTTTATAAACTGTGCCTTGTTCTGCTGCTTCGCTTAATTTAAACTTTTTGAGAGTACAATGACCATAAACTTTATCTTTCAATATATTGTTTATACAATCCTTAGCATATTTGCAAATTATATTGACTGGAATTCAGTAGGGATCAGCTGCAGTTAATAGTGGTTTGCTCAATATTGCTAACCTTGTAATTCCTTTATTTTCTTGTCTTTTACCCCTATTTTCAATTAGGCTCTCTTTGTCCATACTGCAGTTTTCGCTGTTAGTGATTTCGAAAAGCCTGTATTGGCCCTAATTTCTTGTGTATCTATCAAAGAATTTCATGACTGTTATTTGACATGAAATCTGTGAAGGACCTCTGAAACATTTATTATTGAAATAAATGTAGCCTTTACATTTGAATGTTGTAGGTTTTATAAAAAAAAGTTTAGAGCTGGTTTAATTCAAATCGAAGGTGGATTGACATCCACTTGCATTGATAATTGTGGTTTTCTCATTTATTGGTTCCCTATTTTCAGGACTAATTCTGGCATGGAGGATTCCACTGCAATGACTATTGAATTCCTCAGGGCACGGCTGTTGTCTGAGAGGTCTGTGTCGAGATCTGCAAGACAGAGGGCTGATGAACTAGCAAAAAGGGTATGTTCTATGTTGTACAGTTGATTTTTCTAGTACGGAGTTATCTGTATGTCTACATAACTAGTACAGTAGATTGTTTTAATTTAGAGTTATCTGTATGTTTAAAATACTATTATCTCTCCCTCTCCCTTCTTCCATTGTGCTGCTTTAGTGTTGAACTTATATCTGTATTAGGTAGCAGAGCTTGAGGAACAACTAAGGGTTGTGTCTCTTCAAAGATTGAAGGCTGAGCAGGCAACAGAAGATGTTCTTGCTATCCTGGAGGGTAATGGGATTAGTGACATTTCTGGGACATTTGATTCAAGTTCTGATCAGGATACTCATCGTGAATCCAAAGTTGGAAACATGTCCTTTAAAGAAGAAGAAAATTCGATCAATTCAAAAGTGAGAAACAATGAGTCAGAAGAACTTTCAGGCTCTGACATTGATTTTTCTTCAGTGCACTGTAGAAGCTTGTCTTGGAAAGCTTGCAAGGATAGTTCACGTTCTCTTGAAAAATACAAGGATCCATCAATGAGGAGACGGAATAGTTTTACATCTGTGGGTTCTTTGCCAAAACAACGTCCAGGCAAGTCATGCCGCCAAATAAGACGCAAAGAATCTAGGTTTGTTAATTTCAATCCAATTCATGCTATGTTTAATTGAATCAATAAAATGACATACACTTTATGTGCTTTGTTTTTCCTACACATTCTCATGATAAGGAAAGTAGTCATTTAATGTGATACTGCTCCTGTAGTTTCATCCTAATAATAAACTAGATGCTGTTATCAGTCTGTAAAGTTTGTGCAACTTGAGCACCTCAGCATGCCACTTTTGGCTTCTTTAATGCTGACCCTATATAGTTATAATATTTCTATTCAGCACTGTATGAATAGACTAGTATTGTTGTGGAAAATAATGAGTGCAAATTCTAATACTCTTACCATCAAATTTCCTCACTTTCGAGGAGTGAAAAACTAAGCAAAGAAACTTCTGTGTCATTTTAGGCCTTATTCTGTTACGGATCCCACTTTCAGTAGATAACTAAGCCCTTTTGTATTGCCAGAACTGTAAATGAAGAATATAAAGGCAAACCTGTAAAAGATAATTCTGTAGAAGATGAAATTGCCACTTCAGAAAGCTTTCCAAATTGCTCAGTTTTGGGGACTAAAGGCAGCGAAGAAAAGATGCTATTGAAGGACTCACATTCAGACTGCTTAGAAAATGAGCAAAGTGCAAGTGATACTGGCCTTGATTATAATGTGTGTGGAGGAGACAGAGAGATGAAAAAGGCACTTGAACACCAGGCACAACTCATTGGTCAATACGAAGCAATGGAAAAGGCTCAGAGAGAATGGGAAGAGAAATTTAGAGAAAATAACAACAGTACACCGGTATAGCTGATAAAACCTATAACTCAAGAACACCATTAATTATCTGCTATATTATAATTAAGCACATTTTAAAATTATGTTTTCCTAGTTTTCCTTTGAAGAAATGATGCTATTTTACTGCTATATCCGAGTTCGGTTTTTGAATTGATGTCTGTTAAAAAGAAGGTACCATCTAGTTTAGTGTGAGATTATCTATGAACTATCTATTCACCAATTAAGACTAATTTAGGAAAGTCACTTTTTACAAAATTTAATAAATTGTGTGCACGGGGTACCATGAACAGTGTACAAATGCAACTTGTGAGAAGCTCTTGAGTTGCTTTTTATTTATTTATTTTCAGCTTTCTTTCATTTCATTCATAATGCCTTTGTGTTACTTGTCTGATCTTGATACCTGCAACATTTCAATGTTTTTTTGTTTCTAAATCTGAGATAAATGAATTAAGGTGGCATTTTAACATATTAACCTTGCATATCTCTATAGAATTTAGAATTTCATATCATTTAAATATTGCACTGTATTGACCCATGCTCATCTGTTGAGAATTTCTTTTTAGTAGCATCTTTCTCTAATTTTGACAACATCAGGACTTCAGACTTCCAGTGGACCCATCCCATTTATTAATAATTTAGGAATTTTCTCTGTTGTATGGCTTGTGCAAGTTATCAATCAGCATTTTCCTGAAGCATCGTGAGTTTCATAAATGTGTGACATGTGCTTACCTGACAATCTTATGTTTCAGTAGCATGTTTCTCCTCACCCCCAACAGCTGCAAGTTGCAAATTTGTGTCTGCTTCTTGCTAGAAATTTTTACAGTTACACTTTGTCTAAACTAATGTAAAGCACAAACATCCTATAAATCTTAAATTTTGGAATAGACAAAAACATAGAATTTGTTCTTATAGAACTTTCAAATTAGAGTGATCCGAACACTTCATCCTATTTATTCAGCAAAAGTGAAAAAGAAATTTGTGTAACACTTCATCCTAATTATTCATCGCTGCTGGTGCTTGAGCAACCACTGGTGGAAGTCCCCTCCCCTGAGGGAAATTTCAACTGCACTGGTAATGGATCTCATGTGTAGCTGCAGCTGATATGTAGAGAGTTAATATGTTGGAACTGTGTATCAAAATGATCCTTGTTAATTTTAAAAATTGAAAAAAAAAAATTTACAGTATAAATAACGACTTATTTTCAGGATATTAGGAATCTTGATGCTTTTCCTGCTTGTTGCAGTGTTCATGAGCATGGGGACCTCAAGCTTCCATATGTTGGAAGATGGAGATGGGTAAGATTAGTAGTGACAATGATATGCATGGTCCTAGGAAAATCTAAAGAGCATCTGCGCTAGTTGTCTAAGAATTAAAGAAAACCTAAGATAAGGCTTGAGTTGCAAAATTAAGATGCCAGGAAGACAGTTGCGTATGTGTGGATAAGGCTTTACAGACTGCACAACTCTCATCGCAAGATGCTATTTTTCATAATGCATTGTTAAGCTGAAGTATTCAAAATTTTTTAAGGGTGCTTAATTATAATTGTTTTAGAGAAGTTCCTAAATTAATTATATGAGGTATTCTAGCCATTATATCATTTTGAATTCGGGCTTCTTGTCAACTTTTCCTGGGCCAGAATTCCATTTTTATTGGTTTGAGGTTAATAGCAGCAAAACAATAATGATAATAATTTGTTAGAAGATTTAAAATAAAAGTGCAAGGATATTTGGATTTACACTTTGAAAAAGGATTTTAATGCGAGAGAATGTGCAAAAATTTAAAGCGCAGTTTTGTTGTTTTAGCAAAAGTATATGCAGGATCACTAAGAGATGTGCTAAATAAGTTTGTAGAGAGTTCATTAGGATGCATAGTTGAGACACGGGGGTTATTTATAACAGAACAGCAGATGGTGCCTAAAAGGTAACTAGAGTGGGGCTCTTATTGGGGTCCCATTGTGTTGCGTACCATCTAGGGCTTAGAAGTGCATGATCTACGTAGGCTGCTTTCTGAGCCTTCTTTCTGGAAGTCCACTAAAGTTTGTGCACTGTCAAATGTCAATATAAAGTTTTTGTTTCTTGTTGACAGTGCTCTTGCATTGGAGGCTGGATTTTGTTTAAGCCCTAAAACTTAACCTGTAACGGAAGAGCCAGGGTTGCTAGTTCACTCTGATGTGAACTATTTAAATTAATTTTATGGATGTTTAGAGATTCAAGTTCAACAGTCTCTAATGAGTGTATATGTTTGGGAATGGGAAGTAAAATGGATATGATTCAGTGAGGTAGGAGCAGTATGAATGCAAAATGTAAGTTCCTGTGCTCATCATTTGATAGGTCCCTCAGCACCATTTATGGTCTGATAGGAAGAAACACCTGTTGAAAGATGTTTTGGCTATGATGCAGTCTGATAAGGACCATAGGAAATGATGATTTCACATGAATTCAATTCTCAGTTCAATAGGGTTGTAACAATACAAATGTTGGGATGTGATTGGTGGCCTATCGATGATTGTTAGTGCAAGGAACTGAAATTGCTGCCACCCAAAGTCAGAGAATAAAATGGGGAACTATAGGCAAAAGTGTATAATGTTCATGCAGGGAGCATTTCGCTGAGAAATAGATCCTTTGAGCTAGGATTTAATGCTAAGTGGTACAAAAGTGCTAAATGTTAAAATATGCTAAGAAACTGACAATGATAAAATTGGATGTTGGCAACTATCCCTTGTTCATTCTCTTGTCATTATTTACCAGTGTTGCTCAACTTTTATCAGGTTGGGACTTAAGATATTTTTTATTAGTTTATGCAAAAATTAAAAGGTCATATGTTTTTCATTTTTTTATTTAAAAAATGAGAAACATTTTAGCTCAAGGCACCAACCTCCTCCTCTAGTTTCCCATCATGTTGCATTATGAAAATTGCCATTCTGGCCTATTTGAAATCTGGTGCATATGATCCTTGCTCATGATTATTGGCCTAAGCCCTACGGTTAAGTGACTTTACCTTGAGAAGTGATGAGGCATAATCATCAATTATTTTGTTACATAAGAATGGAATCATCATTTTCTTTTGATGTTGATGAATTTTTAATTTTAAATTCTTCTTGCACTCATGCACTGACTGCAGTCGCTAAGAATCATACAACTCTATGGATTAATTTTGTGCATAAAGTAGTTTGTACTTCTGTTAAATCCTGAAATACTTGTCTTCTGGTCATTATTTTTCAGGATTCATGTGATCCTGGGAATCGCTCAGATGTCACTGAGGAAAGATATGAGATCAGGGTGCCAAACGTAGAACCTGCTATGAGAAATGCCTTCCAAACTCGAGAGGTAAGATCAGAAGCTGAAGATATATCCAAAATAGAGGCCAATGGCTTTCTATCATCCTCACATGTTGATGAGGTATGCTTGGAGGAGAGGAAAAGCACTACCACTCCTGTTTCAGAGTCCTCCACTCAAGAGTTTGCATTCCCTATGGCCAAGGGAAGGCAAAATCAAGAGGGCCTTGGAAACAACTATCAGTCATCATCACATATCCCTCGTCATGAGTCAGCTTCAATTGGTTTACAAAGTTCTCTTGAGGGCCATTCTACGCCCAACTTCCCTTCAAATGTGAGCAATATTTTCAGAGGGAAAGAAGCTTCCGAAAATGAGAATGAACGTTATGCATTGGTGCCACACAAAGTATCTGATGGATTGGGTGGTGTGCTTGAGGCACTTAAAGAAGCAAGGCAATCACTCCAACAGAGAATCGACAGATTGCCATTAGTGGCCACAACTGTTGGAAAATTTGTTGAAACTTCTGTTCCCAGTCCTCCTACAATCCCTGGGGATAAAGTGCAGATTCCTGTTGGATGTGTTGGACTTTTCAGATTACCAACTGATTTCTCAGTGGAAAGCAACGCACGAGCTTATTTACTCAACTCAAGTCCTCAGTCAAGTTTGCAAAACCATTATTCTGATATAGGATTTCCAGCAGCTGCCAGCAATCGATTTGTCTCAAGCCCTTATCTACAGATTAGGCCACGTTTGCCTACTGAGGATCAATTTCTTGCCAGCCAATATGTTCAAGGTGGGTCAGGGATTCCACCGCTGAAGCCTTATTTTGATCCTTACTTGGACACAGGTTTACCTTCTTCAAGTAGATACACATATCCCAATTATCCCATCAACACTTCCTATCCCGACCTGATGCCGCGAATGCCCACTAGAGAAGCATTCTTACCTTCTGCTCGAACTGTAGGTATCCCTACTTCAAACCATTTCTCATTCATTGATGATAATACTAGGCCAAACATGTATAGATAGTATCTTGAAATTAGAATTCTGTAGGTTTTCTGCACCTAGCTGTACTCAGGTTTCAGAAATAGTTGATTTTGTAGCATAGGAGGAGTGGATGCCATAAGCCT
This sequence comes from Mallotus nudiflorus, assembly GCA_947683625.1. Taxonomy (NCBI): domain Eukaryota; kingdom Viridiplantae; phylum Streptophyta; class Magnoliopsida; order Malpighiales; family Euphorbiaceae; genus Mallotus; species Mallotus nudiflorus. Next base: position 665,427 of record CANTUR010000595.1, on the reverse strand, counting down.
TGTAAGGGCATAGATCTGTGTAGAAGATATGCTGTATTATTATCTGTTGTGAAATAGGCTTTGTAAAGAGATGCGATTTGTTTTTGGTTTCTCTTTCTAGTTCGTAATTTTGTTTCCACTCAAAAAATTAAAAATCATAAAGCAGCACTTTGTGTTTCTCTTACTCTTTATTGGCTAGTGCTCTGACTGTTTGTTCCAAGCTTCACTTCTTGAAAAAACACAGGTTCCTTTCGAGTGTTTCTTCCTCCTCTTTATTGGGTAGTGCTCTGACCTTTTGTTCCAAGTTATCAGACAAAGATTAAGCATTAGAATTCAGAATCATAATCAGATCAGATATGCCAGGTTTGAAACTTTTCCTGAAAATAATCTGGCTGTAGAACTATATCGGCATAGTGATTTGAGTTTTTGTGTAGGATCTAATCACGGGACTACTCACAGGAAAATCATCTTTCCCTTTGCTAGAGTTCTTCCCCTTCTCAGTCCCTATGGTTGTTGTTAGCCAGTCCCTTGACAAGCCTTCCATTAATGATTTTAAGGGAAATTCTGTCTGCCCTCTTATTCATTATAATGCGGACTGAGCACAATAAAGCTTTTAGGAATTAAAAATAAAATAGGAATTTGCTAACTTATGCTCCTACTAGGAATAGAATTCTTCCTAAATAAGATAACTACTGCAAAGTAAGTATAGTGTCGAACATTAGGGAATTTGAAGTAAGTTATGTATTAATCGGAAAGATACTTAGATGGATAGACAATAAAATAAAAGAAAATATTGAAATTTCTAATTATTCTGAAATTACTAAGAATTGCTACTTACTCTAATTAAACTGAAAGTATCAAAACAATTTAGGTAATGTATATTAGAATTGCAATTCAAAATTGATCAAGAACTATATTTATTAACAAACACATAAATACATGAAATGATTAGAGAATTTAGCCAACAATCCTTAAAAGTAATTTTCATTGTCAATTAAGAGTATTTTCATTTAGAGCCTACAAGTACTTTCATAACATTGCAGAAATAAACACAAATCATTTAAGTTCCATGTCAATTCTTAAACCCTTTAAGTGAATTTCTTGTCTCTAAATACTTTAATAACTTTTAAATAAATTCAATTCCTTTTCCACCAAACGCCTCAATTCTCATTGTAAACATTTGATTAACAAGTTATATATGATGATCAAACTTAATTGAATTTAAATCATTCATGAATTATAAAAGATAAAAATGTAGTTCTTATATTAATTCATCATTATAATTCTAATAATAAAGATTTAGTCAAAATACATAATATTCAAAAGTAAATAACAACAACGAAGTAAATAAAACATCAAGCAACTAAGTAAAGAAAAGAGAAAAAGATTGTGGTTGATAAACTCTTCAAAGTTACTTGATAATGAAATATCTTCCTTGAAGCTTTGGCTTTTGCTTTTGTCTTTTAAAATACTTAATACTTTAATAATAAAGTTCACAATTGATACTAATATTTCTAAGTAATAACTAAATGTTCTTCATGCCTAAAACAGAGCCCAACTGATGTATTTATAGGCTCCCCTCATTCCAACTTGTACTTCCTTCAAATAGATGTAGTGAAATGTGAAAAGGTACGTTGAAAAGACATGAATGGTGACTTGGCACCTCCTGTTTTTATGCCGACTCAGCACAGAGTCTCTTCTGTCACGACTCGGCACACACCAATTCTCCCTTGTCTTGACCTTTATCGAGCCCTTCTTCATTCCACAACATTCAAATGCACTTCGATGTATGGATTAAACTTAAAAGGACCTACAAAACACAAAATTGAAATAAGAATAACAAAAATAAGAATAATCATGCAATAATGGAAACAAACATAAGCAAAAACTAAGAAAAGATAAGCATAAACATACTAAAGAACTATACTAATTTGCATTATAACAAACTCCCATACACTTAGACCTTGCTTGCCCTCAAGTAATAAATAAAGACCTAAGTGAGAGAATTAACAAAATTTTTATCTTTTCCAAAATAAATATAGTTATTTCAACAAGTCATATTAATCATGAAAGAAGACTAGAAAAAGATTGTTAACAAGTAAACTTCCAATGCTCAACAATGATAAATAAAACAAACTTTATAGCATAATCAATAAGTTTAACGATTTATCTCAAATTATTAAGAACAAAATCAAAGAATATAAAGTCAAAATGTTAACCAAGTTATTTAACTATAATGTTCATTCATCAAATTTAGGATTTTTAAGAACTAAAGTAGCCATTGGGACTAAGATTAAGCACACGCACTAACTCACTATTCTCATGGCATTTTTAGACACTTTCTTCTTCCTTCTTTTTGTTTTAAGCTTATAGATACATTCTTTCTGAATGAATGTAATTAAGGAGCATACTCAATTACACACAACTTACTCGAAATGCATCGACTTGTGACATCATACATTCTTTCCAATTGAGTGTAATTAAGGAGCATACTCAATTACACACAACATATTCAATTACACACAATTTACTTGAAATGCATCGACTTGTGACATCATACATTATTTCCAAATGAATGTAATTAAGGAGTATACTTAATTACACACAACTTACTCGAAATGCATCATGTCAACAAGCATTATTATTATTTTTTTTAAAAAAAAATAAAAATATATCCTTATCCATTATTGAAAAATGAGTTACTCGTATTATGGTTATAGTTTCCCTAAGGCTGCTTCAATCTTTAAAATCTAATTTTAAATCCTTACCATCCTAGCCTTAAGCATAGTTAAAAAGTTGACTAAACATTCTCAAGATTTTGAAAATAATAATAAGAGATAAAAAGAAAAACTTAATACTTACGCTAAATAAAATTCTACTAATTGAGCATAAAAAGTTAATTATTAACATAGCATCAAAATAAGAAAAACTTGAAAAATACATTACTACTTCTAAATATGGAGAAGATAAAATGATGCAAAATATAGCATAAACACACGTGTATAAACATAAACATAATTAAAATAATAACTACTAATATCCCTTCCCCCACACTTAAAAAAACACATTGTCCCCAATGTGAATTCTAAAAATAAAGGAAAGGTAAAGAAAAACTCCCCTAAGCGTCTGAAGGAGATGGTAGAGGAGAGTCGATGGTGAAACCGAAACAAGCGAAAAATTGATTCATCTTATACTCCATCTGACATTGGCACTGAGCAAGGTGGTGGTGGTTCGAAGATGCCATCCCACTCAATTGGCATTGAATCTCCTTTTGATTTTCTAGAATTTGCTCCATAATATGTAAATCTCCACGTAAAGAACCACTAGCACCATTATGTGTAGGCATAGTTAGAAAAGGTACATCACCATGGGGCGTCTCTCTTTAGATTCCACCTCATCAAAATCATCCTCATCTTGCTCTTCTTCGACATATGGTGGATGTGCCAATCCTCTTAAATAAGACCTAGACCTCGTTAGAATCAATCAGAATTCAGCATCCACAACCTCACCTCTCAAAAAGGCTTGCTTAGTGAAATAAGAACACTTAACAACACAAGTGAAATCATCCACATTCATATCAAGAGATTTAGCAAAATGGGTGAGTGGAGCATCCTTACGTGAAGCAAAAGTCAAGAATTGATTAAAAATCCAATAAATCCAACACACTTATTCTTTTTTATTATGAATACACCACATCAAAAAAAATTCTTATACATAGACTTTATTAAATTCAAACTTATGAAAAACAACACGAACCTTATGTAATAACCAGAATTGGATGTCCTTCATAAATATGGCCTTTCCCTTCTTAGCTTGGAATGGGGATTTCAAATTAGTCAAAAAGGTCTCGAATTCATTCACCTTAAAGGACTTAGGAGGGTCACATATACCTTCTTTTTTTAAACCAAAAACCCGATGCATAAGAGGATAGGTAAGTTTGTGCTTCTTCCCTAACATCTTAAATTCAAGAATACGAGAATCATTGGAGTTAACTTCTAAAGATGTGTAAAATTCCATAATCAACTCAACATATGTGTTCTCATGCATGGATACAAATTTTTGAAGTCCACAAGATGTCAATAATTGAGTAAATGATTCTTGCATTCCTACATTTTGAAGTAGATAAGAGGGGATATACTTATAAGAAATAATTTCCTTAAACTTAAGTAGAGAAGAGGGGATATACTTACAAGAAATTTCCTATATTTTAAAGTAGAGGGGAATGTAGTAAATAATTTCCTACATTTTGAAGTAGAGAAGAGGGGATATACTTACAAGAAATAATTTCCTTAAACTTAAGTGTAGTAAATTGGTCACCTTCTTCTTATGAATAAATTGGGAATTTGGCTTTGTAGGTTGGTGCAAGGTCCTCCACATCTTGAGGTTCCTCTTCAACTTGAGGTTGTTTAGAACCTTTTAATGTAGAACCCCTAGACTTACTCATGGTAAAAGAAGATGATAATGAGATTGGGTAAATGCAAAGAAGAAAAGAAATGGTGTAGAGAAAAGAAAATGAAAACAGATAAAAAGAAAATGGGAGTGAAGATTTTAGTTAGGGGAAAGAAATATGAAAGGGAGAGATATTAAAGTGAGATGAGGAAGAGGAAAATAGAAATGTGATAAGAAAAAAAAAAGAATAGATGAAAGGGAATTGAAAAACAAAAACATTAGTAAGGAGAAGGGTTGAGTGCAGGAGTAAATAAAAAGGTGTGAGGGAATATAAAAGTAGTAGTCAAAAGAAGTTATAGGTAGTTATGTAGGCTAGGGTGTAAGAGGGATGTGAAATGTCATGACCTTTATTGGAAAAGGTGCGACTTACTTTGAGAATTTTATTTTGTGGGGATACGTTTTAGGAAGAAAACAAAAATAATTAGAGAGAAAAAAATTAACAAGATAGAATATAAATTAAAAAAATACTAAAAAATTAAATGAAAAAGAAATAATAAAAAAATATTTTTTTTTCAATTCATTTAAATTGGTTTTTTAATTTAAATATGTGCACGAGTCGACATGGATGTGCTGACTCAACATGAGCTTGAGTTTGTGTCTAGTGGGCATGGATGTGCCGACTTGACACATTTTTCTTCTAGCTCGAGTTGACATGCCCATGCTGACTTGGCATTATTTCAATTTGTCCCGAGTCAGTATGAGTGTGCTGACTTGACACAAACCGAGTTTCTAAAATTTTTTTTACATTAGATAAAAATGTATAATATATATAATATATAAGTAAAATATACCAAAATAAATCAAAAAAAAAAAAAAATGTTCCTTGCTACATTTAATGGTCTATAGCTTGACCTGACTTTGTTCATTTTGAGGTATAAATAGAGAGATAGAATTGATTTGATCAATTTCTTCACTAATCAAATAAGGTTTAAAACGATGACCATTAACCTTAAAATCTTCCCCTTTTTCATTAGCAATTTCAATTACTCCATAGGGATATGAACCTTGATAACCTTGAATGGACCCGACTATCTTGACTTCAACTTTCTGGGAAGCAATTTCAATCTTGAATTGTAAAGTAAAACAAGTTCGCCCTCGTGAAATTCCTTCTTCATTAAATGCTTATCATGCCACAATTTAGTATGATCCTTATACAACTTTGCATTCTTATAAGCATTCATCCTTAATTCATCTAATTCATTCAATTGAAGTAGCCTTTTCCCTCCGGCCTTCTTTAAATCAAAATTCAAAGCCCTTGTTGCCCAATATACCTTATGCTTAAGTTCCATGGGCAAGTGACAAGACTTCCCATAGAGCAATTGGTAGGTGTAAGGCCAACTGTGGTTTTAAAAGCTGTCCCATACGCCCATAAGGCATCATCTAACTTTAATGCGCAATTCATTTTTGAAGAAGACATCATTTTCTCTAAAATCCATTTAATCTCTCTATTACTCACCTCAACTTGCCCATTTGTTTGTGGGTGATATAGAGTGGCAACCTTATATGTTACCCTATATTTCTTCAATAAAACCTCTATCACATGATTGCAGAAATATGGACCTCTATCACTAATCAATGCTCTAGGAGTTCCAAACCTTAGAAAAATCAATTTCTTGAGATTCTTTTTCATAACCTTTGCGTCATTAGTAATGGTTGGTATTGCTTTTACCCACTTTGAGACATAATCGACTACAGCCAAAATGTACTTATAGCCTAAAGAACTCGGAAATGGACCCATAAAATCTATGCCCCAAACATCAAAAAGCTTAACTTTAAGAATTCCTTTAAAAGGCATTTCATGTTTCCTAGAAATATTACCCATTCTTTGGCACCTATCATATGTAAGCACAAAATCTTTGGCATCCTTGAATAATTTAGGCCACCAAAAACTAGATTGAAGTACCTTAGATGTTGTTTTTGATACACTAAAGTGTCCACCTACATCCAAAGAATGACAATGTCTCAAAACATCTTGAACTTCATCTTGAGGAATGCACCTTCTAATCAAATCATCTGCACATCTCTTATAAAGTAATGGTTCCTCCTAACAGTAGAATTTACTATCATGCAAGAATTTCTTCCTTTGTCTATAATCTAACTCATAAAGAAGAACACCACTTACAAAATAATTTGCAATATCCACAAACTATGGAATTTCCTTTGATATTATACTAAGTAAATGTTCACCATGAAATGTCTTATTAATTGGTACACCATCATCATTCCTCTTCAATCCCTCTTGATCACGCCTTGATAAATGATCCGTAATAAGGTTCTCACTTCCTTTCTTGTCTCTCACTTCCCAATCAAATTCCTGAAGCATTAGAATCCACCTTAAAATCCTAGGTTTTGCATCCTTCTTACTTAGAAGATACTTAAGGGCAGCATGGTCTGAATAAACAGTCACTTTTTGCCCCAAAAGGTATGCTCTAAACTTGTCAAATGCATAAAAAATAGCAAGCCATTATTTCTTTGTAGTGGTATAATTAATTTGAGCAACATCAAGTAGTTTACTAGCATAATAAATCATATAAGGCTTGCCTTCTTTTCTTTGTCCCAAAACAACCCCCACCACAAAGTTACTTGCATCACACATAATTTCAAATGGTTTCTCCCGATTAGGTAGTTGCAAAATAAGTGCTGAAATAAAGAGCTTTCTTCAAGGCATCACACGAATCAAGACATGCCTCATCAAACTCAAAATTAGCATCCTTAATAAGTAGTTTGCATAATGGCTTTGCTATCTTGGAAAAATATTTGATGAATCTTCTATAAAAGCCCGCATGACCAAGAAAGCTCATTATATCCTTAACACATTTTAGAGGTGGCAAATTAGCAATCATTTCTATCTTTGCACTATCAACTTCAATACCTCTTTTTGATACCGAGTGCCCCAAAACAATTCCCTCTTGTGCCATGAAGTGGCACTTTTCCCAATTGAGTACTAATCCATTCTCCATGCACCTGTCAAGAACTTTAGAAAGATTTTCTAGAAAATTTGCAAAGTTAGTTCCATAAACACTAAAATCATCCATGAAAATCTCTACACGATCATTAATCAAATCACTACAGATTGAAAACATGCATCTTTGAAAAGTTGCACGAGCATTGCATAAACCAAAAGGCATATGCCTAAATGCAAAAGTACCATATGGGCATGTGAAGATAGTCTTAGCTTAGTCCTCGAGGTGAATTGAAAGTTGGTAAAAACCACCAAAGCCAATATAAGTAGCAAAAATAAGAAAACTTGGCTAATCTCTCAAGAACTTGATCAATAAAAGGCAACGGAAAATGATCTTTCCTAGTTGCTTTGTTTAATTTTCTATAATCAATACACATACGCCATCCCATGATAATCTTTGTGGGTATTAAATCATTATATTCATTTTTAACAACAATCATGCTTCCCTTCTTAGGGACAACTTGACTAGGGCTTACCTATTTACTATCACTAATGGAATATATTACTCTATTGTCAAGCAACTTAATTACCTCTTTTCTCACCACTTCCTTGAGAGTGGGATTCAATTGCCTTTGACTTTCAATGGAAGGCTTAACATGATCCTTTAGAAGGATTCTATACATACACACATTTGTGTTAAGACCCTTTAAATCATTTATAGAATAACCAATGCCATTTCTATGACTAAGTAGCATTTTACATAAAGTATCCACATCAATACTAGGCAAAGATGAATTCACAATAAAAGGAAATTTAAAGTTAAAGTCAAGAAATTCATACCTTAGATTTGAGGGTAAAGGCTTGAACTCTAGTTTTACTTCTTCATGTTATTGAGTAGGCTTTAAATCATCATCCTTCCTTAAAGGTTCAAACCTTGAAGTCCTATAAGGAGGAAGGTATGGAGTTGACTCCAAAGATCTCACATTAGCTTCTTACATAATGTATGGTTCAATAAAATCTTATCTTAGACATTCACGTATCACCTCATCAATGCATTCATTAATAACATTAACTGAGTCAATTCTACTTGCAACTTCCATTGGCGTAGACTTCATCATCTTGAATACATCAAACTCCATACACTCATTATCTACTTTTAATGTAATCTTGCCTTTCCTCATGTCAATTATCATACCCGCTGTCACAAAAAATGGTCTCCTAAAATAAAATGGGGATTTCAAGGTCTTCTTCCATGTATAATACAACAAAATCAGCTAGTATAACAAACTTACCCACTTTAGTTGGCACATTTTCAAGAATGCCAAGTGGATAAAATAGATTTTTCCACCATGGAAAGACACATTTGTGTAGGCTTAAGGTCTCCTAAGTCAAGCCTCCTATAGATGGAGTAAGGCATAAGACTAACACTAGCACCAACATCATATAAAGTTTTATCAAAATGAGTATCACTAATTACACAAGGAATAATAAAACAACCAGGATCCTTAAGTTTTAGGGGAGATTTAGAGTACATAGCTTTAGATTCTTCAACAAGAGAAACTAACTCATAGTTTTTAAGCTTGCTCTTATAGTTAACGATATCCTTTAAAAACTTAACCCAAGCTGGCATGTCTCTAATGGCATCCATAAATGGTACGGTGATAGTGATTTCCTTGAGATAATCTAGGAATTTGCTAAATTTCTTATCCAAATTGCATCTTATGAACCTTTGAGGAAAAGGTAGTATTTTAAAATCTACCTTGGGTTCATCATCTTTAGGTGGCATGACATCTTCCTTATTACCCTTCTTTACACCTTTAACATTATCTTTACTACTTACAACCACATCATCATCCCCTTTACTAGCTTCAATCTTTACTACATCATCATCCTTAACCATTCTTTTATTCTTACTAGAAACTTTTTCAACTTCCTTACCACTACTCAAAGTGATTGCTTGGCAAATCTTTTTTAATGTAAACTTTGGTTGGCTAGGAATCTTTCCCAAGGGTTTAGAGTTAGAGGAAGAGGCTTGTTAAGTAATTTAGGTTTCAAGGATGCGATTATGAGTTATGATTTATTCAAGTTTGGAGTTAATTTGCTTAAATTGCTCCTCACTTTGTTTATAAATGGTCATTTATTAGTTAATAAATTATTCCATAAGAGTTTCAAGGTTAGATTTAGGTTGTGTAAGGTTGAAAGCTTGTTTTATGGGAAATCATGGTATTTTTTTTTGGTTTAGTGTTTGGGTTAAATGGGGGATTTAATTTAAAGGATGGGTTTGACAATGAAAATCCTGGATGGTTTCTCCATTGGGGATTATAAGTTGAGTTCATTCCCTTTTTTTTTTTTTTTTTATTAAAAGCTCATTGTACAAAACTCACATCCTTATTAGAACCCACATTATATTGAGAATATGTATGACGTCCTCCACACAACTCACAAACAACATTAGCATTTTTAATAGAATTAATTTGAGATTTACTTACCAAATTAGTGAGAGCATCTACCTTTGCATTCAATAAATTGATGGTGTTAAGCTCTAAGACTCCTTTGGCTTTTGCAATTATTGTCTCATCACCTATGTATCCTTGAGATGCAAGTTCTTCAAGTAAAGTGATAGCTTCCTTAGTTGTTTTATCCATCCATTTCCCACTAGAGGCTACATTAACAATATTCCTATTTTCATCTGTCAACCCACTTTAGAAAATTTAAGGGATCATCCTATCTAGTAAACCATAATGTGGGCATTGCCTTTAAAGTTCCTTGAATCGATCCCAAGCGGTATAAATTATCTCACTTGTATTTTTCTTGAAAGTAGTGATCTTATTATGAAACTTAGTAGTCTTGTGAGGTGGAAAATATTTATGACTAAATGCTTGCTTTAATTGGTCCCAAGTTGTGATTGATTCTCTTAGCAAATTAGCAAGCCAAAGTTATGCCTTCTCCTTAACTGAAAATGGGAAAAGCCTAAGCATTATTGCATCATCAATCACACTATTTATTTTGAAGGTTACACATATGTTAAGGAAAGTCAATATATGAGCATATGGATTCCTTGTAGACCTCCAAACTAATTGTTTTGCACCATTTGAATAATGCTTGTTTAATTTTGAAGTTATTGTTAGCAATAGATGGAGCCATAATCCCTCCAAAACTACCTGTTATGTTGAGCATGGCAAAATCGCCTAAAGTCCTTCTTCTGGTTTGGCCATATTATTCAGTTCCTGTTTATTCACTCCTTTATGTTTTTGCTTCCTACATAAAGCACACAAAGTCAATTCAATTTCAGGATCAAAGCATAGAGTATTATCACTGACACTTCTAGTAAGTGTCATCAAGAGTGAAATCAAAAGTCAACAATTATTAATCAACAATATTATAAATTATAAAAAACAAATATAAAAATAGGGCCTAAAATAACCTTTATCTACACTAAATTAATAAAAAATTTCTAATAAATTCCTCGGTATTGGTGCCAAAATTTTATGTGGGTCAAATAAAATACCCTAATCTCTAAACTAAACATAAAGTAAATTGAAAAGAGTCCTACAGGGGGGGTGAATAGGACTATCAAATAAAAATGAGAAATTAAAAGAATTCTTTGTAAGAATTGAATGGAAGTTGAGAATGAAGAATGAAAAACACAAAAATTTAAGGAGTTCGGACTTAACAACAATCCTATGTCTCCACCTAACTTATCCCCAAGTTAGGATTTTCGATCACCCACAATCTTCTTCATAAGATTGAGATTACATGAGTTTTATGGCTCATTCTTACAACTTTACAACTTGAGTTTTTAAGGCTCACTCAAAAACCAAATTGCAAGTGTTTCAATGGACAACACTTAAACCAATTCCTTTAGAAATAAATCTCACTTCCCTTTTAATCTATCCTAAGATTTAAGATGAAGAGAAATTTTATTTCTAAAATATAACCAACTCTCATAAGAGTTATACAAACAAAGAATTGTTTAAGAGAATTTGAGAGCTCAATTGAAAGCTTAAGAAAGAATGAATGATAAATAAGTTTCTTAACTTCCATTTAGCTCTAGAGTTGTTTTTAGAGACAAACACTTAAAAATATACATGTTGGAGGTGTAAGTAATGTGTCCAACATCTATATTTTGAATTCAATATTTATAATTTTGAATTATTGTAGTTGATGCTATCAGACAGCTATGCATGGATTGAAACCATAATTGGCTACTGAAGATATTCGATTTTGCCATAATTTTTTTATAAAAGTTTTAGATGTTTGACTTAGCTTTACATATCATTTTGAATCACCTCAATTTAATGTCTATAGCTAAAGATATGTCCAAAATACTAAGAGCTATGCAATTTAAAATGCAGACTACTGTCATACAGCTATACACAAGTTGAACCCATGATTTTATATTAAAGAAGTTTGAAATTGACCAAAATTTCTTCATCAAAGTTTTAAATATTTGATTTATATTTCTATATCAATTTGAATCACCTCAATTGGATGTCTGTCACTCAAGATATGTCCTAAGTACTAAGAGTTGTGCAATCTAAAATGTAGACTACTATCAAACAACTATATGCAAGTTAAACCCGTGATTTTATATTTAAGAAATTTAATTTTGCCTAAACTTTCTTAACTAAAGTTGTAGATATTTGACTTAGCTTTCCATATCATTTTGAATCACCTCAATTGAGCTTCTGTAGCTCAAGATATGTCTAAAATACTAAGAGTTGTGCAATCTAAAATGACAGCTGCATACGTTGATTTTGACTTAATATTTGCATGCCCAAATGAACTCGGATTTTGATAAGCAAGCCCAATTCAAAAAGCTCAAGATGTCTATTTTAAATGTGAAGAAGATAATTTTCTCATTATAAAGCTTTAAGGATGTCAAAAGCCTTTTTGAAACTTAAAGGTTGAATTAGCCCAAGATAATCATAATTTATTTCAACTTCCAATAGAGTCCTAACTTATGCACAATTAAACAAATAAATTAAATGCTCAAAATTAAGTTTGTTAAGATTAAAGTTAAGATTGATTATTGTTAAGGTCAACAATCTCCCCCTTTTTGATTTTAACAAACTTATTTTGAGTTTGATAAAAATTAATACAAAGTAAAGTGTGTGATAATATTTGTGATAATAATGATACCAAATGAAATACAATATTTTTTTTTATTTCTCCCCCTACGAATATGGACATGATAAGAAATATAAATTTATAGATTATTCCTCTTGACAAAAAAATAAAAACAACATAAATATAGCAAGAGGGATAAAAACATGGCATTTTTATGACAAATGTATTAAACACATAAAATATGACAACATGATCATTTAAATAAATGTTAGGGAATGTTAAAAAATAATTTCAAACATATATATATATATAGTGTCACTAAAATACATTACAAAAATAGTACATATAATAATAATAATGTTGATTCTAGACGTGCTTAATTATCATATGATCATATAAAGTTTAGCTAGCTAATCAATCATGTACCACTTAGCATATAAAAAATAAACACAAATTATTCATAACATATTTTCCTCTCTTTGTACAAAATCAAAAGGAAAAGAGAGAGATAAAAACAAAGCAAAGATACACCAAATCTTTATAAAAATATTCATGTCTTATCAAAAATAAAAACAATTCTTAAGAAGATAATATTATACACATGTATAGTAAAAATATTCACCAAAATTCCTATAGGAACAAAGCAAAGATACACCAAATCTTTGTAAAAATATTTATGTCTTATCAAAGATAAAAATAATTCCTAAGAAAATAATATTATACACATGTATAGTAACAAATAACAAACTCAAATATATTTCTCTCCCTTTATTAAAAGCAAAAAGAAAAAAGAGATACATAAAAGGAAAATGAAAACAAAGATACATAAAATCTTTATAAAATCTATGTTATATATAAACAAAGTAAGCAAAACGAGGCTTTTTGTCACATATGATGTATGACAAAATTAGTCATAATATTAATATGCATGCAAAAATTTAAACAAATTTTCTCCCCCTATATCAAACAAAAAATATAATATGTTACTAATATAAACACATTTTGTAAGGGAGTTTTAAAATAAAAAACAAACTAAGTACACATGTTAAAAAAAATTAACTAAGTACACATGCAAACTAAAATTATTTCTCCTCCTTTGATGAAATGCAAAAGGAAATTAAAAAAGATATACCAAATACAAATTAACAACTATAAAAAAATTTTAAGATCAAAATCAAAATATTTATCAATCAAAGTAATCAATAAGCATAATATGATTTCACATAAAAACAGTTCAACCATCAATTAAACATAAAATCAAAATAAACTAGAACCATCAATCACACCAAGTCCATGCTTAATGAAATTTAATGTCTCTTCATTGAGAGGTTTAGTGAAGATATCTGCAAGTTGATTATTTGTATCAACAAATTCAAGTGAGATATCACCAATTTGAATATTATCATGCAAGAAATGATGTCTAATGTCTATATGCTTAATTCTAGAATGCTCAAATGAAATTTTTGCTAAGGTTGATAGCACTTGTCATATTTGATTGGAATGTGATCAAGTTTTACACTATAGTTTAACAACTGTTGTTTTTGCCACAAAACTTGTGAACAACAGAGACTTGCTGCAATATATTCAGCTTCAACAGTGAACAAGGCAACTGAAACTTATTTCTTGCTAAACCAAGAAACTAAACATTGTCCTAAAAATTAAAAAGTTTCGTAAGTGTTTTTTCTATCTAGTAAACTACCGGAATAGTCTGCATCAGAATAACTAATCAAGTCAAAGGATGAACTCTTAGGATACTAAAGTCCTAAATGCATTGTACCACAAAGATATTTGAAAATTCTTTTGATAGCATTCAAATGAGACTCTCTAGGACTAGACTGAAATCTAGCACACAAGCACATAAGTAAGTAGCAAACATCATATTGGGTCTACTAGCAGTTAAATAAAGAAGGGATCTGATTATACCTCTAAATTGCTTTTCATCAACCGGTTTGCCATTCTCATCTTTGTTAAGTTTGGTCATGGTGTTGATTGGAGTTTTACTTATCTTAGCTCTATCCATGCTAAATTTCTTGAGAACGTCTCTTGCATACTTGGTTTGATTAATGAAAATCCCATTTTTGCATTCCTTGATTTATAGTCCAAGAATGAATTTGAGTTCACCCATCATACTCATCTCAAATTCTCCTTGCATTAAATTAGAGTATTCCTCACACAAGTAATGGTTAGTAGCACCGCATATAATGTCATTAACATATATTTGAATAATTAATAAATCATGCTTGGATTTCTTTATAAAAAGAGTTATATCAATTTTTCCTTTAGAGAAACCTTTCTCTAATAAAAAGTTGGTTAATCTTTCATACCAAGCTCTAAGAGCTTATTTCAATCCATTTAATGTTTTGGAAAGTTGAATACATGATTTGGAAAATCAAAGCTTTCAAAACTTGGAGGTTGTTCAACATACACCTCTTCTTTAATAAAACCATTTAAAAATGCAAATTTAACATCCATTTGATAAAGTTTGAAATCCATAAATGATGTAAATGCAAGTAGCATCCTAATAGCTTCTAACCTTACAACGGGGGCAAAGGTTTCATCATAATCAATGCCTTCCTTTTGATTATAACCATTAGCTACTAGTCTAGCTTTGTTCCTAGTTATAACACCTTGTTCATTCATTTTATTTATAAGCACCCATTTGGTGCCTATAATAGGATGATGTTTAGGTCTAGGAACCAAGGTCCAAACTTTGTTTCTTTCAAATTGATTTAACACTTCTTGCATAGTAAGGACCCAAAATTCATCACACAAAGCATCATCAATATTTTTTAGTTCAATTTGAGAAATGAATGCTAAATTAACAATAGACTTTAATTGAGATCTAGTAGTTACCCTTTTTTTTATGTCACCTATAATGAGGTCTTGAGGGTGAGCTTTCTTGAATTGTCAATCCTTTGAAAGTTCATCCTTCAAGGTAGGTTGAGATGTCTCATCATTTTCCTCCTTGCCTGGATCTTCAAGTTCCAAAGGCTTACTAGCATTTTCTTCTTGTGTTTCCACAATCTCATTGTCACCAACAAGATCATTAACACTACAAACATTCTTTCTAGGATCAAGTGAGTTTAATTCATCAAACACCACACACATTGACTCTTCAACTACTAGAGTTCTCTTATTAAAGACCCTATATGCTTTATTAGAAATAGAATAGCCTAGGAAAATTCCTTCATCAGCTTTAGAATTAAATTTCCCAAGATTGTTCTTGGTGTTCAATATAAAGCACTTGCATCCAAATACTCTTATATATGAGATTTTAGGTTTTCTATTGTTCCATAGCTTATAAGATGTTTTATTTAAAATTAGTCTTTTAAAAACTCGGTTTGAAATATAACAAGATATGTTAACGGCTTTCGCTCAAAAGTATAGAGGCAAATTATACTCATGAAGCATTGTTCTAGCCATTTCCACAAGAGTTCTATTTTTTCTTTCAACTACCCTATTTTGTTTAGGGGGTTCTAGGAGATGAAAATGCATGAGAAATACCATTTTCATTATAATAGTTTTGAAAAAATTAATTTCCAAATTTGATTCCATGATCACTTATAATAAGAGAAATATAAAAGTCTTTTTCTTTTTTAACTCTTTTTGTAAACTTTTCAAAAGCTTTAATTGCATCATTCTTATGAGCAAGGAAACATACCCATGTAAATCTAAAGTCATCATCAACCAATATATATGCATAGTGCATTCCACCGAGATTAGCAACTCTAGTTAGTCCAAACAAATCTATATGTATAAGTTCAAGTGGCTTAGAGGTGGACAATAAATTTTTTAGCTTAAATGAGGACTTTGATTATTTTCCCTTTTGGCAAGCATCACAAGGTTTATTCTTAGTGAATTCAAGCTTAGGTAAACCAATCATAAGTTCATGTTTACAAAGATCATTTAAAAGCTCAAAATTTGTATGTCCTAACCTTCTATGTCATGTCCATGTGTCATGGGAGATAGACATTAAGCATTTTATGTCTTTGTTATCAATCTTATTCAAATTAATAACATAAACATTATCAACTCTTTCACCACTTAAAATTACTTTATCTTCATCAAGACTGCTAACAAAGCAATTCTTAGGATAAACAGTGATCTTATTTCCCATATAACATAATTGACTTATACTAAGCAAGTTATATTTTAAACCATCAATAAGCAACACATATTGTATAGTTAAAGATTGAGGATTACCAATTTTTTCAATGTCAATAATCTTTTCTTTTGTATTGTCCCTAAAAGTAACGTGTCCTCCATCCTTAGCATCAAGTTTGTTGAATTGCTCCTTGTCTCCCGTCATGTGCCTTGAGCATCCACTATCAAGATACCATTTGCTTTTTGATCTTGTGGACTTTAAGCACACCTACACAAGATAATTTAAACATTCTTTTGAACCCAAACCTTTCTTAGTCTAGGTTGGTTAGTTTTAAGATAGTTCGTAGGAAGCAAGTTCATGTGCAGTCTTCTATAGAAGCACACATTATTAGTATGTCCTTTGATCATGTGATATGAGCATTCAAAATTTGTAAACTTATTTCTCTTAGGAGGATATACATTCCTAATGTGTGAAGCATGCCTTTATTGATGTTGTGGTGTGTGTGTCCTAAAGTTCTTTTGAGTTATAGTGTGAGACATGCATTGGTAATGAAAATGTGTATTTTGATAGGTTTGTGCAATATGTCTAGGTGCATTATGTTGTGCAACATGCTTACGAGTATTGTGTCTAGTGTACATATAAGCATCCTTGGGTTGAGGTGCTCTAGTTTGAGTCTTACCTCTTTGTGTTAATGAAGGGTGAATCTTATAAGACTTTCCCTTGCTATTTAACACATGATATCTTTTAGCTTTGAAAGCTTGAGTCTCATTTGATTTAGAGGTTGAAGGAGTGGAATCTTGTAAAGCTTTTACAAAATTAATATGTGATGAAGATAATGAAGACATTCCATTCTTATATCGAAATCCATGAATATCTCTATAAAATTTTTGAGAGTTAAGAAAAATATCTAAAGTTTTTTTCCTTTCTTAAATTTAGAAATGGAATTCTTTAATTCTAAGACCTCCTTAGAAATCTTATGATTTTCATCATTTGCTTTCTTAAGTTGATCTTCCAAAGAATTAGAAGATTTTGCATCACTAACAAGTTTTTCATTTGATTCAATAAGTTTAGCAAAATTAATTTTTAAATTTTCTAATTCTCTATTTAAGCTACCTAACTCACTTATAATGTTTCTTCTTAGATAATAAACTTTTATATTTAACAAGTAATTTACTCACAATAGAGCTCTCATCATTATCATCATCATCACAATAATTATCACAATCATCAAAGAAAGAATAAGAAGTAGATGGTACCTCATTTTCATTTTCAAAGGCCATGAAGCAAAGATTGTCCACTTCTTATTGTTCATCTTCCTCTTCGGATTCAGAGGAATCATCCCAAGTAGCTTTGAATGTCTTTTTCTTATCTTTTGCTCCTTTGTTCTTGAATTTGAGTTTGGGACACTCACTTCTAATATGTCCTAATTTCTTGCATTCATAGCAAGTAACCTCCTTAGTTTTCTCTTTCCCATCTCCTTCGAACTTCTTGTTGAAGTCCCTTATTCTTGAGAAGTTTTTATTTCTCAAAAACTTCTTGAAGTTCATAGTGAGCATGACAATGTCACCATCTTCATTACTAGAATCTTTTATGCTTTCCTCTTCACTATCTTCTTGAAGAGTTTTTAAAGCAATGCTCTTTTTCTTTTCTTCTTTCTCTTCATGTTATTCACCTCTTTGCTTGATAGTGAGCTTATGTGTTAAGAGCTTAACAATGAACACATCGGTTGATAAAGTGGAAAGGTCTTGAGCTTCCTCAATCAAAGTAACACGAGATTCCTAATCCTTCTTAGGTAGGATTCTTATAATCTTGTTGTTTACCTCTTCCTTAGAGAAATGTTTTTCAAGTTTCTTAAGGGTTATGAGGAGAGCATTGAGACGGTTTGTCATCTCCGTGATTGATTTATGAGGCTTCATTTTGAAGAGTTCATATTCATACATATGAAGTTGAACCTTCTTGCTTCTTACTTGAATGTTGCCTTCGTAGTGGTTTTCTAAGGTCTTCCACATTTCTTTGGCCGATATACAACATTGAAACTTACCTCATTCTTCTCTTGTCATTGAAGAGACTAGAGTAATTACAGCTTTTTTATTTTTATAATTTTCTTCCTTTTGATTAATACTCCATTGGCTTCTTACAAGAGTAGTTACCACGCCATCAATGATAGTTGTAAGTGGTTCCCAACCTCTTAAGAAAATTTCCTAAAGTTTGATGGAAACATAATTAAGATATAATTCCATTTTGAATTTCCAATATGGATAGTCACTACCATCAAAGAATGGTTTAAAAGAATAGATGTTTTGTGATTCACTCCCCATGATCTTGTATTCTAGCAATGAAGTACCTATAATTCAAGTTCTGATACCAATTGAAAAGAGTTATAGAGGGGGGGTGAATAGGACTATTAAATAAAAATGAGAAATTAAAAGAATTCTTTGTAAGAATTGAATGGAAGTTGAGAATGAAGAATGAAGAACACAAAAATTTAAAGAGTTTGGATTCAACAACAATCCTACATCTCCACCTAACTTATCCCTAAGTTAAGATTTTCAATCACCCACAATCTTATTCAAATTTTGAGATTACACAAGAGTTTTCTGGCTCACTCTTACAATCTTACAACTTGAGTTTTTAAAGTTCACTCAAAAACCAAGTCCCAAGTGTTTCAATGGACAACACTTAAACCAATTCTTTTAGAAATAAATCTCATTTCCCTTCTAATCTATCCGAAGATTTAAGATAAAGAGAAATTTCATTTCTAACACACAACCAACTCTCACAAAAGTTATACAAACAAATAATTATTTATTAGAATTTGAGAGCTCAATTGAAAGCTTACAAAAGAATTAATGATAAACAAGTTTCTTTACTTCCATTCAGCTCTAGAGGTGTTTATATAGAAAAACACTCAAAAATATAGCTATTTGAGGTGCAAGTAATGTTTCCAATGTCTATATTTTGAATTCAATGTTTATAATTTTGAATTATTGTAGGTGATGTTTTCAGACAGCTATACATGGATTGAAACCAAAATTAGCTACTAAAGATGTTCGATTTTACCACTATTTTTTCATAAAAGTTATAGATGTTTGACTTAGCTTTCCATATCATTTTGAATCACCTTAATTGGACACTTATAGCTTAAGATATGTCCAAAATACTAAGAGTTGTGCAATTTAAAATGCAGACTACTGTCATATAGCTATACACAAGTTGAACCCATGATTTTATATTGAAGACATTAGAATTTACCCAAAAATTTTTCACCAAAGTTGTAAATATTTGACTTATATTTCTATATCAATTTGAATCATCTTAATTTAATGTCTGTAGCTCAAGATATGTCCTAAATACTAAGAGTTGTACAATCTAAAATGAAGACTACTGTCAGACAGCTATACATAAGTTGAAACCATAATTTTATATTTAAGACATTTGAATTTGCCCAAATTTTTTTCAACCAAGTTTCAGATATTTGACTTATCTTTCTATATCATATTTAATCATCTCAATTGGGCTTCTATAGCTCAAGATATGTCTAAAATACTAAGAGTTGTAAAATCTGAAATGGTAGCTGCATATGTTGATTTTGACTTAATATTTGCATACCCAAATGAACTTGGATTTTGACAAGCAAGCCCAATTCAAAAAGCTCACGATTTCTCTTTCAAATGTGAAGAAGATAACTTTCTCATTATAAACCTCTAAAGATGTCAAAAGCCTCCTTAAATCTCAGAGGTTGAATCAGCCCAAGATAATCATAATTCATTTTAAATTCCAATAGATTCCTAACTTATACACACTTAAACAAACAAATTAAAAGCTCAAAATTAAGTTTGTTAAGATCAAAATTAAGATTGATTATCACTAAGGTCAACAAGTAAGTATAGTGTCGAACACTGGGAAATTTCGAGTAAATTATGTATTATCCTAGTGGATACTTATATGGATAGGTAATAGAATAAAAGAAAATATTGAATGTTCTAATTATTCTAAAATTACTAAGAATTGCTACTTACTCTAATTAAACTAAAACTATCAAAACAATTTAGGTAATGTATATTAGAATTACTATTGAGAATTAGTCAAGAACTATATTTATTAACAAACACATAAATACATGAAATGATTGGAGAGTTTAGCCAACAATCCTTAAAAGCAATTCTCATTGTCAATTAAAAGTATTTTCATTTAGAGTCTACAAGTACTTTCATAATATTGCAGCAATAAACAAAAATCATTAAGTTCTATGCTAAATCTTAAACCCTTTAAAGAGAATTTCTTGTCTCAAAGTACTTTCCTAACCTTTAAGTAAATTCAATTCCTTTTCCACTAAACGCCTCAATTCTCATTGTAAATGTTTAATCAACAAGTTATATATGATGATCAAACATACATAACACATTCCAAAAATTAATTGAATTTAAATCATTCATGAATTATAAAAGATAAAAATGTAGTTCTTATATTAATTTATCATTTTAATTCTAATAATAAAGACTTAGCCAAAATTCATAGTATTTAAAATTAAATAACAATAATGAAGTAAATAAAACATCAAGCAACTAAATAACAAAGAAAGAAAAAATTGTGCTTGATAAAATCTTTAATACTCCAGGAAGTTACTTGATAATGAAATGATCTTGATATCTTCCTTGAACCTTTGGCTTTTGTCTTTTAAAATAATTTATACTTTAATAATAAAGTTCATAATTGATACTAATATTTCTAAGTAATAACTAAATGTTCTTTATGCCTAAAATAGAACCAAACTGATGTATTTATAGGCACCCCTCATTCCAACTCGTACTTCCTTCAAATAGATGTAATGAAATGTGAAAAGTTATATTGAAAAGACATGAATGGTGACTCAACACCACTGTGCTGAGTCTGGTAACTCGGTGCCTCTTATCTTTGTGCTGACTTGGCACTATTATACTAACACAGCACAGAGTCTCTTCTATCACGACTCGGCACACTAGCGCCGAGTCGATTCACATCACTTCTCCCTTGTCTTGACCTTTATCGAGCCCTTCTTCATTCCACAACATTCATATGCACTTTGATGTATGGATTAAACTTAAAAAGGACCTACAAAACACAAAATTGAAATGAGAATAACAAAATAAGAATAATCATGCAATAATGGAAACAAACATAAGAAAAAACTAAGAAAATATAAGTATAAACATACTAAAGAACTATGTTAATTTGCATTATAAAAAGGTTAATTGCTTGAAAGTTGAAATTCATATTGCACTTTGGTGGTTTCACTTAGAGTATCCATGAGGGTTTACACTCTAAAGAGTGAAATACCCATACCATGTCATCACTTTATTATCCCCTCTTTTATTATACTGTTTCTTACAATAGATTACACTCAAAAAAGTATAATACCATGAATCCACTATCAAATTATATATTTATTTCAATAATTCTTAATATATTTCTCATGAACCCATTTATTCAACTTGACAAAGCTGAAGAATTGTCCATGACATTAAGCTTTGATGCCAAATTGATATGAGTTTTTGTGTAGGATCTAGTCACAGGACAACTCATAGGAAAATCCTCTTTCCCTTTGCTAGAGTTCTTCCCCTTCTGAGTCCCTATGGTTGTTGTTAGAAAACTAGTCCCCTGACAAACTTTCTATCAATGATTTTAAGAAAAATTATGAGTGCCTTCTTATTCATTATAATGCCCTTTAAATAGGACTGAGTACAATAGAGTTTTTAGGAATTAAAAATAGAATAGGAATTTGCTAACTTATTCTCCTACTAGGAATAGGATTCTTATGAAATAATAAACTTCCTAAATAAGATAACTACCATGGAAATAAAAACTTCTTAAATAAAATAACTATTGCAGAAATAAACCAATTAACTAATTAAAACTTCATAACTAGTTGCCATTAGTTCCTAACCAATCTCTTTGTACTTGCATATCATGTAGCCTTCAAAAAGTACATTTAAGATGAATATGTATGTATATATATATATATATATATATATATATATATATATATATATATATATATATATATATATATATATATATATATATTAAATGTTAGTATTTATATATTACATATCTTTCTACTTTAAATCACTTAATATTATGTATCTTTCTACCTTAAATCATTCAAAGTATTTTTTCCAAACCATTAAAAAATTTAAAAATTACACTATATATATATATATATATATATATATATATATATATATTAAAACACTATTATACATACTTCAATACTAATATAATAATTCTAAAAACAAATATTATTATAACTAAAAAATCATAGCAACAAAAATTAAAAAAAATAAAATTAATGTGAAATATTTTAATTTTAAATTTATTTAGTTATTATTTTATGTCAATTATTTATTTAATTATTTTATTTTATAGTCTGTGCATTGTGCAGATTCACGACTAGTTTATATTAAATTTTGTGATTAAACAATTAAGAGATTGAAGGTTAGTTTTGCCGATTCTTAGTAATGGAAGTGATTACAATTATAAATTTCCAAGTGCATAATTTTTTTCTTATAATTTAAGTGATTAAACGCTCTTTCAATTTTTATTATTTTGTATAATATTTTAAAAATTTTATCTTATCGGGCAAAATTCTACCCCATTTTTTTTTTTCTTTTCTCTCTATTTGTCCATTATTGAAAACTTTTATTTTTTTTTTTACAACCACCCATCATTTCCCAAATGGACGAGATTTGAGTATTATATAGGATTTGGGTCCTTTATAGACTTAATACTTTTTATGGAATTTGGGTAGTTATCCTTTAGGAGTCTAAATAGCTATCCATTATATAATTTTTATTGGTATTTTTACAATAAAATTTATTTAAAAATTAAAAAATCAATTTAAATTAAAGAGTTAATTTATAGCCAATAAAAATTATTGAATGAAGTGTATGAATTGTAGAGCTAGAAATTGAAAAAACTTTACCAACGTAATTGAAAAACAGTGATAAAATTTTTTATATTATTTAGATTATTGTGGTACTTTTTAACTGTACTATTATTTAGATTATTTCTTTCTCAAAAAGTATTTTTAATTTTTAAGGAATGAAAATTCATCTTTCTTAATAAAAAATTTTATTTCACCATCTCAAAATATGGGTAGATATTTTTGCACTCCCTCCATTTATAAATGCACTCCATTTGAATATTTATATTAGATACAATGACTTTAGTTGTAATGATCTTTATTTTAAATTATTAAAATATATTTTGAGAGATGCAGTGTTAATAATATTTTAAATTTATATATATATATTATAGTTATTTGTGAGTATTATTTAATTATTTTATTTTATTTTAAATATTTTGTTATATAAAGGAAAATATTTGGAAGTTATTATTATTATTATTGATATCAAGTCTATTTTAGTAGAGTTGTCTATCAATTGAGTCTTTCCTTAGAAATCTAGGATTTGTAGGAATTCCGTTTTTATTTCTTCTCTTTAGTCGCACCTTCAACTGAGTCGACTGTCGGGGTTGAGCGCAACTGTACAGATGAGCGCATTCCAACTGTAAATTAATAATTGAACAGTATATATATTAGCATGTTTATATTAAGTTTCACATGCTTAGTAAATTTTATATTGTTTTCAATTTATTGTAATCTTCCTTGTTTATTTCTGTTCATTTAATTATTGATTTATTTAAAAAAAACTACGATAGAACGGGCTACAGGACCGTGTGCACACCAGTATGATTGAGAGTGAGTGTTGGTGGTTATAAAACTCAATTGATGCTTTACTCTTAGGCATGATTTTGTGAGAATATATATATATATATATATATATATATATATATATATATATATATATATATATATATATATATATATATATATATATATATATATATATATATATATATATATATATATATATATATATGTATATGTATATATAAGGCTCGGTGATGCTTTGCTTTGGGCATAAATTATATATTACTGGGGCTGGTAGCTCGGCGATGCTTTACTCTTGGAAACCGCCAGTAAATATTGGTTTAAGTAAATTGACTGTGACCGGTAGCTCAAT
Organism: Mallotus nudiflorus; assembly: GCA_947683625.1. Taxonomy (NCBI): domain Eukaryota; kingdom Viridiplantae; phylum Streptophyta; class Magnoliopsida; order Malpighiales; family Euphorbiaceae; genus Mallotus; species Mallotus nudiflorus. The sequence continues at coordinate 640,859 of CANTUR010000595.1, read as the reverse complement.
TGATGTTTTACTCTCAAGAACCGCCATTAAATATTGGTTTAAGTAAATTGACTGTGATTGGTAGTTCGGTTGATGCTTTACTCTTAGGAACCGCCAGTAAATATTGGTTTAAGTAAATTGACTGTAACTGGTAGCTCGGTTGATGCTTTACTCTCGGAAACCGGCAGTTTTTGGATTATAAAAGAGCCGAAAAGCTATTAGATTTGTGGTTTATGGTTCTACCTAGTTTTTATATAAAAAATGATTTAAGAAACTTGTTTGTATTCTAGTAAAACATGATTTCAAATAAAATTTAATAGTTTAAATTGTAAAATATAAATTTCTTATTTTCATAAATATATGTTAAAGGAAACTTTTATATTTCTTTTATTAACTTACTTAATGAGGTCTGACTCTCTTAAATATTATTTTTTCAGGATCTCGGGGGTCGTTTGTCGATCAGCCTACTCTACATCAAGTTTCTTTTTTTCCAGCAGTTTTATGTAGGTCTACCTAATATATATATATTATCATGTGTGTATTTAAATCTAGAACAACGCAGTAGTAATGAATTGGTTAATTATTATGATGTATTTTGAATTACTATATGTACGAAGAACGTGTATTAAAGATTATTATTATATATATTAACTAAGTTTGTGTTGAATTTTAATTCATTTGTGTTTTTTACCTTTATTTAAATTATGTCATTTATTATCATTTTTATTTATTAAAAATTTTCGTTAAGTCTTAATATGGGTTTTGGGTACTTTATGTATTCTCATTTTTTAGTACCGATCACATGCTTTTTTTGGATTCGGATCGTGACATTAGCATACTTCAATCAAAAATTACATGTCTATCAACTCAATTAATATTTGTAAAATGTTTCTTTTAATTATATTATTTATATTAATATCTCTACATGTAATATGTTAAGTATTATATTCTACCATTTTATTAAAAAAAATTAATAGAAATTTAAAATTAAATTCACCATTAATTTTTTTTATGTTGTATAATACTATTTTATTAAAAAAAATTAATAGAAAGCTTAAAATGAAATTCACTATTGAAATTTTTTTACCATGTATAAACACTTGAAATGTTAATACAATTATAAAATAAAAAATTAATATTTCACAACTAAATTCATAAAGAAATATAACTATTTTTAATAAAATTTTAGCAATATAAGTTGAATACAAAAATAATATAATATAACAAATTAATAAAATCATAAATAGCTAATATTTGCTTTCAAGTTATTAATTTTGACCATTTATACATTATTAATTGATTGTTGTGGAAAATACACTTTTTATAATTCAATGAAATAATTGCTTAAAAAATAGTTTAATGAAATAAAAAAAATATAATTATTTTGAATTAAAGATAATTAAGTCATTTAAACTATAAATAAAATTGAAGTGGATTGCAACTATCAATAGCATGAGTGCAAAAATCGCTACCCAAAATATAAGGCAAAAGGTAAAAAAATAAAAAATAAATAAATAAATAAATAAAGTCTCATTTTTAATGGCAAATATTACCTTAAACTTAATGTCTGCTCATTGAAACTCAAACTTTAAAAATGGTTTCAATAGACCTTTTTCTTAGCATCTAATTAACAAACGTTAAATTATAATTTATGAGACTATAAAAGGTCAAAAAAATCTATAATCTTTTATTTTAATATAATTAAACCCTAAATAATTTTAGTATTTAAAATATTCATTTATTTGTATTAATTAATTTTTTAAAATATATTTTAATGTGTAAAATAAAATAATTTTTCTAAAGAAATTTTTAAAAAATTTATTAAAAACAATTTTACAGTTTAAGATAATTTTATAAAAGAAAACATTAATTAATACAAAATAAATTAATATTCTAAAATTTAAAAGTATTTAGAGTTTAATTGTACTAAAATAAAAAATTAAGAACTTGTACGTACTTTTTATAATCCCACAATTAAAAAGTTTATTGTCTGTTAAGTAGATATTACAAAATGGTATGGTTGAACTATTTTAATTGTTTATAAGTTTCAATGAGTTTACACTAAATTTAAAGTGATATTTACCATTTTCACAAAAATTGAAGGATTTTTTTTTACCCTTCGCCGATATATAATTTGAATCCTTTGAAGAAAAAAAAAACTATAAAATCTGCAATCATTCTATTTTAATTACTTCAATTTTTTTAAAGGATGAGCTGTGAAAATTTTTAATTGGGAATATGAACTTATATATGCTTTTGAGCAAATAAAAAAAAAAAAAAAAGAATTGATCTGCCAGCTAAAAACCAAAACACCAATTGGAGAAAAGTTTAATCCAACTAGTAAACTTAGTTTTGGTTTAAATTTTTTTTTTTTAAAAAAAAACTGCTTTGATAAATAATAGTTTAGTTTAAATTTCTAATTTTACAAAACATGGTTAACCAATATGGCCAAATATTCAAAAACTATTTTAATTAGTTAGTTAAATAAGTCGTAAATACTATAAAGAGGTTATACACTATCTTTTAAACTTTTAAATGAGAAACATGTAATTTTTATAGCAAAGCAAATACCATATGGAACAAAAATTATTACAAATAGAAAAATGAAAATCTCATATAACCAAACTAATTGGTTAACTGCACAAATGGATAACTAGTTTGATTAACATTAAAAATATTATCAAATTCAAATAATGTGATTTGATTGAAATTTACTCTATTATTCAGCTAATGAACCATGCTCACCCTTAATTCATGATTAAGCTATTGAGGTATATATATATATATATATATATATATATATATATATATATATATATCACAAACTTTTGAAATTCATTGGGTTTGGGTTTTAAGGTGCCTGGTGTATATGTGTTTCTAACTTCAGACTAGAAAAAGAAAATTAAAGGGAAATAAAATGTCAATAAGATCGTGAGCCAACTGTAACACATTCAAGAGACTTCCTTTAGTGGCCATTTTCTTCAAGAAACATAAAATGATATCATCAACTATTCATAAACTATTTTATTTTAGAAAAAATTTTGATACCGAGTCTTACATTTTTTTTTAATTATTATTCTTTAAAAACTATTCAAGGCCGTGGGAATTGACCATTGGAACACATGAATTCTATAGTTGCTTGTCACCTTTAATTTGTTGGAATTATATTTCTTGGAAATAAATAATGGAAGAAGTCAGCATTAGCAACACGTAGCTGAATCAAAAATGACCAACTCCATTGCGTGGAAATCCAGTAGTTTGATTCTTGATATATGATTCACGAAGTTTTTACCTATTCCACTTGCCATTTGTATATATAAACCCAAAATATTCCATTCATTAAGACCTAAACTTTGATCAAATAACAAGACACATATAGCAGGGTCCATACATATTTTCATCTCATCAGCCTCTGCATATTCTAAGAATCAAGAACAATAATCAACAAACGGTAACCTCTAATCGAGAATAAAAGAATAATGTCAAAGAACAATCTTGAAGATGATGATTTGCCTGAAGGGTATCCAAGAGTTGACCCAACAAAAGAGATGGCATCAAGCTCAACGAAATCTTCATTTCTAGGCACATTATGTGGTGATTTGTCACTATTACTAGAAACTGGACCGTTGCATAAACATGGCAAGGGAAGTATTGATCGAGACGAGGCTGGGAAATCATCACCAAATATTGATGCAAGGTTTGTGTTTTTGCTAGAATTTTTCAGACAACTCTATGATAGGAAAAAGGGTATGTTCAAGAAAATATTCCCGGAGTTAGATGATGAGTTCGTGGATCAGATGTTGAACAAAATTGGTGCGATGTTATCCACTGCAAGATCAGAAAAAATATCAACGGAGGATAGAACTATGCAAAGAAGCTTGAGCGTTGGCTCACCAAGGCCACGTTCTATAAGTGGAGATGAATCCCCGTTGAGACTTGAGAGGTTCAAGGTTCGTACGGTGGTTCCTGGCAGTGGTGGTGGTGTCAGCAGCGGCGGCCAAGGTGAGATCAACACGTCTGGTGGTACCAAATCCAAATAAATTAAGTAGAAAAGCTGTCAAAATTATTTTTGGTATTCCTTTAGTCTTTCGTTCTGCGTGTGTACATATAAGAAGAAGACTGTAGCACTCGCATAATTTTGGTTCATAATATTTATATACGTATACGTATATACAAGTATATCTGCTGTTTATGTTCATTTCATTATAATAGCTACAATTTCATCAACAAGAAATTTTATACGCCAAAATGTTGGCTATATGAGTCTTCTGTTCTTTGATAAGGTCAATATTTCTGAATGAAGAAATGACAATAGAATTGCAGAAAATAATATTTCATTCACTTGCAAAATGATGTAGCAAGTACAAGAAAGTTAAAAGCGAAACTACATCGTGTAAAGCCCCTTGTGGTCATATGATAGTTCTTGGGTTTGAGACCTTCCAATCCCCCTTCTCCATTGTAATGGTTTTTAAAATAAAATAATAATAAATAAATTTCATGGTCCAAAAGTTGAGATAAAAACTTAACAGGCAGGCACAACGTGACTACAAGAAAATGTTTTAGGGATAATTACTCTAAGGTTTGACCATGTTGATATTTCCAAAAACACTCTTAAATTTTCAAATTAAACTTAGTTTAATTAAAATTAAAATTTACAAATATTCTTAAAAATAAAATGCAAACATTTTTATACGGTAGCAATTTAAATGTCACGATCCGAACCCGAGGACACGTGACCGGCACTGGGGAATGGGTAGGCATAAGACCCCCAAAACCCGTAGTAAGCCTAAAAGAGAAGAAAATAAAATCATTCATATTTTAAACTTTATTTTAAAACAGAACACATTATCAAACTGATTTTTTTTCTCAGAATACACAAATTCAACTGCTTAAATAAAATGTACTTCAATGTCTCACATTATAAATCGAATTTAAATCTTATACATAAGCGTATTTCGTACAAATAAACTACATAATTATGTTTAAACCATACAAATCCTTAATACATATACTACTGCAGCAACCTAGATTAACACACAGTACAACTTACAATGACCTACATAAAATAGCCGGTGAAGAAGAAACCCGGCGTGGAGTTAGTCTGAGGTCGAACTCCCAAGCTCCTGAAAAAAAATAAATTGAGGGGAATCAGACCTCACTGAGTAAGTCAATAAAAGAGCTGCACGGTTTGAAAGCCTTTTTGAAAACTATATATGTTTATAGTGAAAATAATTTATAATATATAAGTATAGCTTTTGAAAAATCTCGGTAGAACCCTAAACCCAAAATCTAAATGGCCAACCGGGCCCACTTATTCCAACTAGACTACCGGTTCCCGAGAGCAAAGGCATCAACCGAGGCACCAAGCTGTAGTCATTCACTTAATCCAAATATATGGCACTGGCGGTCCCCGAGAGTTAAGGCATCAACCGAGGCACCCATCCCAGTCCATTATTGACTTTCCAATCACTGGCGGTCCCCGAGAGCAAAGGCTTCCACCGAGGCACCCATCCCAGTTTAACATTCACCAATCATATATACATCGGATCTATCTCTCAATCTCTACCATGTGCACATAGTCCTGGTGAAGCCCACCAGGTAGCCCGTTCTACCAAAATTCCTCAAATCGATTTTAAATAAATAAAATGCATTTAAATCGTAAATAATAGCATTAAATTAAACAAATCATATAATCAATATAATAGAAATACGAGCGCATGCATTCTTTAAATAAACACACGCACAGATCGTTCTATTGACTTATAGGATGAATGCGAAGGCTGACGACCACGCGTCTGCCTCGGCCTCACGGCTTCTGCTCCGAAATGCTCTAAAAGAAAATAATAATCGACTTTTAAAACATGACTAAGGAATCGAAATCAGAAATCAACAAAATAATAAAATTCCAGACTGACTTGAGGAAAACCGGACGAGACTCGACAGACAGGATTTAACCTAACTAACGGTAGAAATTTTACGAGTATCACGTTTTACGAGAAAATCTACCGAAATTTCGGTAGAGTCTCCTCTGTAAAACGGACATCTCTCTACCAAAGGTAGAGCCAGACCTGCATAGAAAATGCACTTCTAATAACCACAAACACTCACACTCGAGTCGGGCTTTCAAAACTATAATTTGTCCCGACCGAGATCACAACTCAATAAAATACCGAAAAAAATAAAACATTTATTTCTCAATTATTCAAAATTAAACAATTAAATTTTTATTCCATCACCAACAATATAAATATAATTATTATCCAAATTAAACCTTGGTAATGTATTATAGGAATATATATATATATATATATATATATTAGGAATTCGATATTTAAGATTTTACACTACTTAGATAGAAATATCAATTAATTTTATAAAAATTGTTTAAACCCTTTAAATATTAATAAGACTAATAAAAATATATATATTACCATATTTAGTGAAAAATTACATTTTTACCCCTAGCATATATATAAATTACATAATGTGCTATATATACTAAAAAATAATCCCTTAAAATTATTTAATCATCCCAAAAATTATTTTCTCAAAATAAACCTTCCTAATATAATTAAAACATACAATCAACCAAAAATTTTTCTCCCAAATATATTATTTAATCTAAAAATCACATTTGGCATAAACTCAAAAATATTTATAAAAATAGTATAAAAATCACAAAAATTATAATTTGAGTTCTAAAATTTATAACATTCACTAATAACCTCAATTATTAAAATTTCATAATTTTTAACCTTAATTTCAACAATTAATAAAATATTACTAACATTTTCCAAAAATTCTACCAAATTTACAATAATTCCTAAAAATTGTATAATATTCAAAAAAAAAATTTATTTTCTTTACCCTAAAATTAATATCAACTCATAATAACACCAAAATACCAAATATTATTATTATTTATTATTTTTATAATTAATTCCTGAAAATTCCTAAAATAATTTTAAAATATTCAAAAATTCACCAAAAATCAAAATAAATTCCAAAAATTATACAAAAATTCCTAGAGGTAGATTGAGCTACTAGGAATCACATTTGAAAAGGAAATTTACATGAATCAAGCTAGAGCAAGTTAAAAAAAATTCAAAACCCTAGAGTTCAAAAACTAAAAATCCTCAAAACTCAACCAAAAACGAGATTAAAGCTTAAACTAAGCTTGGAATGTGTCTCACCGGTGCAAGGGGAGGAGATTGGCACCGAAATGGAGGGAAATGGTGGCCGGACGAAGCTTGGGCGAGTTTTGGAGCAACTCTCAGCTTCTTCCCTTCCAGCGGTTTCCAGCGGCTCTGCAGGCGACCGGAGGTGAGGGAGAAGGAGGAGGAAGCAGCAGATGGTGGTCGGAGGTGGGGGAGGTGCAGTGATGGTGGCAGTCGAGGGCGTCGCGCGGTGAGGAGAGGGAGGTGAACTTCAGCTCCTATTTCTTCTTCCTTAATATATATATATATATATATATATATATATATACACATTTGGTTATAAACACCCATATAGACATAATATTCAATATAATTTAATAATAATAATAATAATAATAATAATAACAATAAGATAGATAATGAAATTTTAAACAATAATTAAATAATACTCACATATATTAACGGCCCTAAAATAATATAAGCATAAATAAAATATAATACGATGAAGAAATATTTATTACTAATATGATTTGATAAAAAAAATACCCCTTTTATTTAAGTAATATATAGGGTATTACATTAAAAAATGTAGGATTTACAAAAGATAAATTAAATATGATATAATATTAAAAATTCAATCTAATATTGAGAATAAATATGTATTTTTATAATATTTAACTTTAATACAAACTTTTGTTAAATTTTAAATTAATTTGATTTGGTTTAATTAAATCATAGCCTTAAATTGAAAACAAGAAGTTAATTAAAGGTTGTACAATACTATAGATTTAACAAGATGAGAATAAATATATCTTTTTTTTATTTGAGTTAATTTTTTCAAAAAATTTTTTTGTTGAAGTTTTAATTTATAATGTAATCTGATTTAATTAATTATAGTTGTTTTTAGTGTTTTTAATGTTATAGTAGCATAAAAGAAAAATGAATGATTTTAAAAAAAAAATAAAAATTTAATTAAATATAGTATAGTATTCTAAATTTAATTAGGTATTAAGGGTATATATATCTTTTTTATGTCAACTCTTTTTTAACGGAGAGGAAAAATTGTTTTGTAAATTTGAAAGACTAAAACTGATGGGGTTTTTAGTTATTTTTAAAAGAATGTATAAAGTAGTAATTATGTTCAAAGGTCAGGGATAATAGTAATTATTCCAATGTTTTATAATGAAAATAATAAAATATTGTTACAAACATTTCTCACAAGTATTATTTAATTGGGTGTTGCTGCATTCTAAAATCACATTTATTCTAATGGTAGTTACGTATATAATACATTAATTTCTTTTATTTTGTTTGTTAAAATTTTAAAAGTTTAAACCTCCTAATTATTAAGCTTACTTATATATATTTTTATTAATTTAGCTTAAAGTAGATTAAATGTGTAAAAATATACACTTTTAAAAAGTATTCTTTATCTATTTTATTCCTCTACTTTCATTAAATCATTTTAACTTTTTTTTATGTGTTGAGAAGTTATTAATTAAATTCATAAAAAAATGTGAATCAATTTAAATATTTATTATATGATGATTTCATTGTCTTTTTTGTTATCTGCATTTTTTATTATATTATCATCACTTTATTTTTATTTGTTCAAATTTTCTAATTAATTCCTATGGGATTGTCAATAGAGGCTACAAACTAGAAAATATATTTTTTTTTTGTATTATGATAATTGATGCATCAAAAATCTTAGGCAGTTCGTTAAAAAAAAAAAAAAAAATCTTAGGCAGTGGGATGGGAGCGGTCTCCGAGGTCTTTTATTTCTTATTCATTGTAATTCCCATTTGTCATGTGAGTAAAAAAAATAGAAAAAGTGATGAAGTTGATCGATGCATAGGGAAATGAGCTATTTAGAGACCGTATAGTTCTGAAAAATATTTTTTGTTGTTTTTTTTTCTAATTTTCTTTTCTTTTCTTGTTTTCATTCTTCATTTTTCAAAATAGAAAATAGAAAAAAAAAACATGTTTATTTGTTAACTTTTCATTTTAGTTTCTTACGTTTTTATAATTGTTATTTGTTAATGAAATTTACTGCAATAACTTTTTAGTTAATATATTAATTATTATTGTAGTTAATATGATAGTATTTAATATTAAATCTATTTGTTTGATAAAAAAATTAAATCATGCACATTTTATCAATTTTAATAAATCAACTTAGTAATTTCAAAAAAATAAATAAATCAACCTATTTGAAAAGAAATTTCAATGTCTATTACATGTAATAGAATTTAAATAATGAATTATATTTATAATAATTATAAAATAATAGTAAATTTATTAAATAGTGTATTAGTCCTATATAAATATATATTTCTTAGTTTAAATTATTTGTTGTTTATTTATTTATATTACTATTATAGGGAGGGGAATATCCATTCTCTGTAGTTGAGGGATCATTTGTTTGTTGGTTTCTTTTTCCAGCTTAAGAGGATTTGTTGGTAGCCATCAATCAAAACACACTATCACTAAAACAAACAAAACTCATGACCTCCAATCTGGGTCAATAAGGAGAGTTTCAGCCTAAAAAAAACATAAATGAAATAAGAAAAAAATACCATTGGATAATTAAACAAAGAAGTTCAATAAAATAAACAGCTAAATAATAGTAAAAAAAAACCTGAAATACAAATCTACGGAGAAGAACCAAATTATGGAGGAAAAACCATATCAAACAAAGATGAGAGTGTGGAGTGTAAGGAGAAGAGGTAGATAAATAGACACCTTTTTAGTTAATAGGTACCATCAAAATAAAATTGAAAAACGCACTAATAGATATTGGAAAAAATCCTTTTATTTGGTTTTTAATACTAGTTATAATTTGAAAAATTTAGGAAATAGTTTTTAAAATTAATAAAATATCACAACTAAATAATAAATTTTATTTTCTAGTTTTTTTATAAAAATTTTCTAGAAAAAAGTCTTGTTTTTCAAATTCAGTAAGTCAAATTTTATTCTTTTATATTTACTCTTTGTATATCATTTGTATGTAAACAAACTTTTGTTGAGTTTGTAATTAGAGTGCTTAGTTGAGAGAATTCTTTCTTCTACTCTTTTTTGGGGTTGAGAAGTGGTTATTGGTTACTATTAAGCCCTTGTGAAAAACAAATTGGAGATTGGTTTGTGTTGAGCCAAGAAAAACACAAATTGTTGTAAGGTTGGTGTTGAGTCTTAAAACACCTTATTGTAACAATCTTAGTAATAAGATTGGGTTGAGTTTAAAATTTTAACTTAGAGATAAGTTAGGTGGGAGACATAGAATTGGTTGAGAATCCAAACTCTCTAAAATTACTTGTGTTCCTTTTAATCTTCTTTTTGTTCTCATTCTTGATCTCTATTTCTTAATCCTTTTAATTTTCCTTTAAACCCTTAATCTCTCTCAAAATCCTTATTAGCCCCATTCACCCCCTTTAAGGCATTTTCAATTAAAGAATAAATTTGATTGGAGAACTATTAGCCACCATAGATGCAAGTATGCCAACAAAGGTATTTTTGGATCCAGAGGATTGCTCCTACATTGAGGTTTTGATTCCATAGTTGATTAGTGCAGCTAATAGAGAATATCAAGTTGGTTGTAATGTCGGTGCTTCTATTAGGCGGAGTTCTCTAGCCGTTATCGTAGTTTGAGCACAGGTCCTTCGCATTCTTCATAAGAACCTACTACCTCTTGAGTTTCTTCTTTTAAGCTAGTAAGACGATTGTTTTATGCTTATCACTTATTTATGTTATGGTGGATCAATATAAACTTATACTTATATCGCAAAGGATTTTGTGCGACTTCTGTTACCTTTCAGGAGGACTATGTTGCATATAGTGAGATTGGCACTACTCATGCGAGTGGGACTGCTCCTAATGGTGTGATTATTGGCAATATTGTCTAGCTTTTATGTAATATCCCGTGTTTTTAAATATTTTAATACTGTATCGGGATATGCAGTGTTAATAATTTTTGTATATATATATGAAATTTTTATGAGTTTGTTATTTAATTAAAGCTAATTTTAATTGTTTATTATTATTTTAAGTGTTTTACGTAAAATTTTCCCGAGACTTGCATTTTCGGGAAAATTTTCACGTAAATAATTCCCTATTAATTATTTTAAATAGATTTACGGACTTGCATGAATTCATATATATTTTTAAAATACTAAATAAAGTCTATGTGTGTATATATTTATTTAATTAGGGTTTAATTTATTATCCTAATATTTTATTATTTATTTATTTGGTTTATTGTTATTTAATTATTTTCAAGTAGTATATAAATTATTATAATATAATGTGTGGTGTGTGATTTTTTCAAGTATTTTATTAATATACTATATTAAAATATATATATATTTAATTATTATTATTTTTCTTTTTTCTTTTTTTTTCTTTTTCTTTTTTTTTCTTTTTCTTTTCTTCTTCTTCCTCCTTTCTTCCCGAAACCCGTCCCTTCTCCCCTCACCGCTGCTAACTCCGTTCTCAGGTCGTCGGTGTGCCGCCAGCAGCTCCACCCTTCCCAGCCAGCTGCTCCACCGCCCCTAGTCTCCTTCCCCGGTGCCGGCTAGCTTCCTTTCCACCATTTTTGACCGAAATCCAAGCTTCATCGTTTCTTCCTCCTCCGGCCACCAAACTTCACGTTTCCGGTGTCTTTGGACTCCTCTAGCAACGGGTAATCATGATTCTAGCTTTGGTTTAAGCTTAAATGGCCTTGAATTTCTTGTTTTTCGATTTTTCTCAATTTGGCCGAATTAGGTTTTTGATTTTTTTTTGAATTTTTCTTGTTGATTCATGAAAATTCCCTTAACAAATGTTGATCCTAGTAGCTTAATCTACATGTCTGGATTTTTTTAGAATTTTTGGAGATTATTTTGATTTTTGGGGTATTTTTGAATATTTTAATATTATTTTCTAATTTTCGAAAATTAATTAATTAAATTATGAAATTTTGTTTTATGATAAATATAGGTGTTGAAATGGATTATAGAAATTTGTTTTGAATTTTTATGAATTTCTATGTATTTATTTTGAATTTTATTAGTTTAGGTAATTTTGGGAAAATTAGGTTAATTATGTTTTTAATTGAAATTAATTGGTTAATTGAGTTTAATTATTGATATTATTGATAAATATGTTGATAAAATTAATTTTGGGACAATTATATTATTTTTGGTGAATTTTTGAAGTAATTTTAGTATATTTATATATATAGGGGCATTTTGGTAATTTTACACAAAATTGGCTAAAAAATGTAATTTAATTGGTTTTAATAGTTATTTAAGGTATAAAAATGATTTCTAAAAATTATTTAGTATTTTTAACTAATTAAAACTATTTTTCGTGAATTATTTTCAATTATATATATAATATACGATTTTACTAATAAAATGAGTTTTTATCGGTTTTTACTGTGTTTAAAGGTTAATTATGTAATTTCTACTTATAAGATGAATTTCTATGTTATAAGGGTATTTTTGGTATTTCTGAAATTGTTCTGTGATTGTGGACCCCGGTCGGTAGACTGTAGTTTGAAGTCCGACCGAGGGGTTGTGGATGAGTTGTTGTGCCTATTTTTTGAAGTGTGTTTCTTTGCAGGGCCGGCTCTACTCTTTGAGTAGAGAGATGTCCGTTTTTACAGGGGAGGTTCTGTCGGATTTTTGGTAAACGTAAAACGTGATGTCCTATCGAACCCTAATTTCGATTCAGTGTTTAATATTCTAGATCGAGTTCTAGGATTTTCTGTTAGGTTTATTCTGATTTCTGTTATTATTGTTTGTTTAGTTGCGCCGAGACCGAGGCCTAGTGGACCAGGCCCGTCGGATCCATCTCGTGGAGCGCACTAAGTGTGAGTTACTATTTTATATACATGTGCTTTAGGATGCATGATTTTAGAATATATGTTTTATTTTGATTAAATATGCATAAATAACGTGATTAGTATTTAAGTATAATTTTTGGTTTATTTTTGGTATACATTAAATTATATGCATGTTTTATTAATAAATTATATTTAAAATGTTTTTTAATTATATTTCTAGCTTAATTTATAATTTGATTTGATTTATTTGACGTATATATACTCGAAATATACCTGGTTTATTTTTGGTATATTTCCAGTATATATATGTGGTTTATATTGTTATTTTATTTAAATTCATGCATCATTTATTTGTGAATGAATGTTTTATATTATTAATGAAGGATATCAATAGAACGTGCTACCTAGTGGGCAGCACTATGACCGAGTACGTATCGGTACGCTTATAACATTTAGGCTATATTACTAACCTATTTGTGGATATTGATTGGAATTGATTAATTTGATGTGTGATGTGATTTGGGTGTGATTGCTGGAGCTCGGTTGACCACATGTCTCGGGGCCAATTACACTGGCAGTCAGACTGCTGGAGCTCGATTGACTGAGTGTCTCGGGGCCAGTCTACTTTCTAAATAGATTAAGTGGACATATTTGGAATAAGTGAGCCTGTATGGCTAGAGTGTTGTCTAACACTGTTTTGAGGTTGCGATATCATAGGGTTCTATTTTATCCTTCATAAACAGTGATTTTCAATAAATATATTAAATGATTTTATTGCATCTGTGTGTATTTGCCTGTATATATATTTATATATATACTATTGACTATATGCATTGTCATTTAGTATGCATGTATATATATTATAGTAATTCACTCAGTGAGGTCTGACTCCCCTTCGTTGACTATTTTTCAGGAGAGTCATCTTCCTCAGACCTCAGTAGCAGGTCTGTACGCCGGATTTCTTCCGCCCCGGCTTCTTTGTGTAAACTGCTTATCTGAGTCTTAGGTTTATTTTATCTAGACACTGCAGTAGTCATTAAATTATTAAAGAGATGTTGTATTATATTTGAACTGGATTTGTATTAAAAAAGTTTATATATATATGAGATGAGTATTTAATTTAAATCTAGTTGGTGAAAATGTTATTGTGATATTTATGATTTTTATTTTCGCTGCATTATATACTGTTATTACTATTGCATGTTTTATTTTTTTTAGGCTTACTACGGATTCCGGATTCGAAAGAATTCCCGTTCCCTAGCGCCGGTCATGGCCCCTGTTTTGGGTCGTGACACTTTAGCTCCTTCACTTCATGGACTATTAGTTATTGGAGCTCAAATTAGCTTCTTCTTTTTTTCTATCTCTAATCTTCCTCCAGTTGTCTTCGCTCCATCAGATACCACTCATGATAATCCCCTTTTTAATGTTCTGGCTTTTTTTTTTACTTCCCATTATTGTGAGTTAACTTTGTTTATTGTCGTAGGTACTCTAATCTTCTTACAGAATCTTAGTACATCCACATTGCTAACGCACAACATTATTTCTTTGAGTTGTCTAGCATCTAATACGTGTGACTCTCTTTTTATTTTTAGAGCAAATTACATTTACCTCATTAAGGTTAGACATAATTAATATTTCAAATCTCTTGTTTCAAAATCGAATATTTATCTCTCTAAATTTTTATATACCAACACTTGAGGACTTCTGTTAGCTTTTTTACATAACAATGACTATTATACCTTTTTTTTTTTTAACTTTTATCTTCTCTAGCTTGATTACATCTAATCCCTACCATTTATCTTCCTTTAATTTTTATATTTTTTAAAAAATTAAACAAAGTTAAAAAAAATTGTAGATCTAAAAGTTTTAAAAATATTAGAATCAAGAAACATACATTTAAGATTAAAGAACTAAAATTTTTTTATAAACATAATAATTTAAAAAAAAATTAAATTTATAGAAAATTTTAAAATTCTTTAACAAATTATTGAGTGTATGGAAAGTTTTTAAGTCTTTTTATTAAATGTATATGGATTATAAAAATTTTTAGATCTACCAAAATTATTTTTAACTTTTTTAAAAAAAATTTAAGAAATATTGAAAAATGATTTTTATAAACTTAAAATTTTTTAAAAACTTTATAAATTTATATTTTAAAAGTAATTTTTATCAATTCTCATTGTTACTTTTTTTTTAACTCGATAGGGGAATCAATATCATCAAGGCGAGGAGGGGGTAGTTAGCAATTACTATTTTGAAAACCATTTTTGTGAACCACCACCAAGAGTGGGTTTCACATGCCTAGTGAGGAGGAAAGATATTGAACCCATGACCTCTTCTCATTATTATTCAACATAAACTTTGGGGGTAAATGATAGGGATTACATTGTAATGTGGTTAGAGAAAAAAACATGTTAAAATAAGGGCATAACAGTCATTTGTTATAAAAAAAAAACTAATAAAAGTCCTTAAGTGTTGGTATACTAAATTTAGAGAGGTGAATATTCGATTTTGAAATAGTAGGTTTTGAAATGTTAATTATGCCTAATCTCATAAAGGTAAATGTAATTTGGTCTCATTTTTATTGTACATATTCTTTATGAATGTTATGGGAGCTTCTTTAATGCCATTGGATTAAAAGATTAAATATACACCGTTAGATTGAAATGAAAAAAAAAACATGAAATTTGTACATAAATTGGCATTCATACTTAACAAAATAATTTTGTTAACGGAATTTTTTTTATATCAACCACTAACCTCTAATTTTTTTTATTTTCTATT
The DNA here is from genome assembly GCA_947683625.1 of Mallotus nudiflorus. NCBI lineage: Eukaryota > Viridiplantae > Streptophyta > Magnoliopsida > Malpighiales > Euphorbiaceae > Mallotus > Mallotus nudiflorus. The sequence continues at coordinate 625,115 of CANTUR010000595.1, read as the reverse complement.
TGTTCCTCCCATGGACTAGTGGTATATAAGATTTGTACGTACTGTTATAGAAGATTTGTTAACTTATCATAAAAAGTTATTAAGGTAAAATTATTCTATTTATATTCAGCAACATTTGACATCTTTTTTTTTTTTTTTTTGTTTTAAGAATGTCATCCCACTTTTTGATTCCTTTGAACAATATTATAAGGTTGATCTCATGTATAGTCAACTGTAATATTCAAGCGCTATCAAACTTTTTTAAGGTTATGTTCAATGCTCTAAATGGTTTTTTTTTTAAAGCTGATCTCATATAGGTCAACCACAACATGAATTCTTGTTTAATATATCTATATATATATTATTTTTCTGCATAACATGGACAAAATTAAGCCATAGATAGAATTATATATATCAGTGTTATTCAATTTGATTTTAACATATTTGATTCTTTTTGAATGGTGTTATTAGGCTGACCTTATGTCTAAATTTTTTTCCATAATTCTATATTTTTATTATTGGTTAACCACAACATGAATTCTTGTTTAATTATATATACAACAGTGGCTATTTTTTTAGAGCTGACCTCATACATATATTTTTATTATTGGTTAACCACAACATGAATTCTTGTTTTTAACCTTTTTTTTATATTTTTATTTAATCTTTATGCTAACAAATTGTTGATTGACAATAATGCAGTTAAAATGAAGTCAAAGATAAAATTATCTATACAATGTTTGCTTGTAAGTGGAAAGAATTTTTTTTTAGTAAATTCATATTTACTTGGTAATGAGATATAAAATTAGAAATACACTATTATATTATTATACAAACTAATAACTTTGAGGAGTAATACAAATTTTAAAAAATCTCAATGCACAAAACAATATATATCAAAGTACTATGGAACGAATTGATAAGTGAGAGAACATAGTTGTCGAGTTAGTGACCATTGTAAAAGAACTTACAAGTGTACTAGCATCATAATATAATAATGCAAAAAGAAAGCATTTAGAAGAATGTAAAAGTAATTCCCCTCTTACTTTCTGTCAATGAGTTAAATCCTCCTCTCCATCAATTGAAAATGTGGATGGAATCAAAAAAGTAAAAAACGATAGTGATTTTCACAATATTAAAGCTCAAATTGTTTTAAAACCTTTCAAACAGTGAATTTCCTAATCAAAATGATTCAAAACATATATCCAAGGTATGGTATTTGAATTAAAGAAAAAAAATTATTTATTTATTTATTCGATTTACTTTGGTAGCACCATTATACAAGATAAATTGGATAAAATATCAAGAGAATACACAAAAATAATCTGTTTAATTTTTTTGATCCCAAACTATGAACAATTGAGGAAAAAAAACCGAGTTGATATCAAATATCTCCATATGATAAGCTTTTAATTAATAAAAAGAATAAGCCTACAAGTTAGAAGTTGATGGTAGGTCCTTTCAATGTTATAAAATCAGTTAGCATGGGCAATTTGAAGATATTACAGTATGCTTTCAATTCATATATTGATGGAAGGTTGAATATTATGCTTAATTTGTTTATTTTAAAATTTTACTATCAATATATGGTATCCATAGTATAATTAATAATTGATGTTTTTTTTAGGGAAATAGTTTGCAGAACTGGATATGACTTTCTTAGTCGAAATGAACTATGCCTTTTAATTAAAATCTAAAAGTCAACTATCTACACAAGTTATATTTTTTTATTTAATAATATGACAATATTCCACATACTTTTTAATAGGATAATAACATGTCCTTATGTTATGTTATACATATAGTTGATAGAAACGGCATACTACTATCTTGCATCAGAAGAAAGGAAAAAAGACAAAAGGTGTTTTGTTAATTGGTTTTTTAGCTGGATTTAAGAATGGCAAAAGCGAAGAGAAAGTCATATCTATTGCAAAATAGAGATACCTTCGGTTAAAGCTAATAAATTTAAAGCATCAAATCCCATTAGAGAGCAAAGCTCCTACACGTAGGCAAAGTTCCCTCATATTATGCACTAAAAGAAAGTACTTACATAGAGACAATAGCCACCCAACCAACACTAAACGGCACATCCACCACAATTAACAGCATTGCAAATTTTCAAAATCATAAAAAAAAAATAAGGTTAATCACAACAAAAGGTTCATCAACCATAACTACTTAAACTACTAGCAAATAAAAAATAATAATTTGACAGTAAAAAATTGAATTTTATCATAATTCATGACTCTATTCATCAATTGGATTGCTAGCAGCACACTTACTATTTCGAAAATAGTTCACATGTTGGTTTTGTGTGTCCATGTCACGACCCAAACCCGAGGGCACGTGACCGGCACTAGGGAATGGGAAGGCATAAGGCTCCCGAAACCAGTAGTAAGCCTAACAGACAAGAGAAATAAAACCTCATAATTTAAAACTTTATTTTAAAATAGAGAACATTATCAAACTGATTTTTCTAAAATTAAAACATAATTTAATACATAATTAGAATATTTCCAGCGTCACATAGATAAATTAAACTTAATTCGTTATACATAAACGTGGTGCATATAAATAGATACACAAATATACTTAAGTTATACAATTCATAATATAGTTACTACTGCAGCTTCCTAAAACAGTACATCAGTATAGCTTACAATGACCTGTATAAAATGGCCGGTGATGAAGAAATCCAGCGTGGAGGCAATCTGAGGTCGAACTCCCAAGCACCTAAAAAAGAATAAATTGAGGGGAATCAGACCTCATTGAGCAAGTCAATAATAAGAGTTTTACGGTTTGAAAACCCTTTTGAAAACCATAAAGTTATAGTAAAAATAATTTATAATATATAGATATAGCTTTTGAAAAATCTCGGTAGAACCCTAAACCCAAAATCCTAAATGGCCAACCAGGCCCACTTATTCCAACTAGACTGTCAATCCCCGAGAGCAAAGACATCAACCGAGGCACCAAGTCACAGTCGTTCACTTAATCCAAATACATGGTACTGGCAGTCCCCGAGAGCATAGGCATCAACCGAGGCACCCATCCTAGTCCATTATTTACCTTACAATCATTGGCGATCCCCGAGAGCATAGGCTTCCACCGAGGCATCCATACCAGTTTAACATTCACCCGTCATAAATAATTTGGATCGACCTCTCAATCTCTACCATGTGCACACGGTCCTGGTGAAACCCACCAGGTAGCCCGTTCTACCAAAATTTCTCAAAATCGATCTTTAAATAAATAAAATGCATTTTAAACCTTAAATAGCAGCATTAAATTAAATAAATCATATAATAAGAACATAAAAATATGAGCACATGCATCTTTAAATAAAACACACGCATAGATCATATTATCGACTTACAAGATGAATGAGAAGGTTGACGACTGCGCGTCTGCCTCGATCTCACGGCTCCTGCTCCGATATGCTCTAGAAAAGAAATTAACATATCGATTTTAAAACATGACTGTGAAATAAAAATCGAAAATCAACAAAACAATGAAATTTCAGGCTGACTCGAGGAAGACTGGATAAGACTCGATAGACAGGATAAAACCTAACTAGAGATAGAAATTATTACGAATATCACGTTTTACGAGAAAATCTGTCGAAATTTCAACAGAGTCTCCTCTATAAAATGGACATCTCTCTACCAGAGGTAGAGCCAAATCTGCATAGAAAACGCACTTCTAATATTCACAGACAGTCTACACTCAGGTCGGCTCTCCAACACAGTATTAGTCCGACTGAGTTCACAACTTAATTCTAACTAATAAATTCATGAGAATTTTACTTTCATAAACAAACATTAAAATCATATTTAAAATGTAACATGACACTTAATCAAACTTAATTAGACATAAATATATAAAATCTCATAATCTCCAATAATATACGTTATTCATAAAAAAATGCATATATAATTCATAATTATCATAACTTAATTAAAAATATCAATTAATTTATAAAAATCCTCTAAACCTCTTAAATATAAATAAAACTAACGAAAATATATGTTTAACTATAATTAGCGCAAAATTACATTTTTACCCCTAAATACATAAATTACATAATGATTTATTAGTACTAAAAACTCCTTAAAAAATTATATAATCATCAAAAAAATTTATTTTTCTCAAAATTAAACTTCCTAATATAATTAAAACATAATATCAACTAATAATTTCTTCTAAAATATATATATATATATATATATATATATATATATATATATATAATTTAACCTAATAATTCATATTTGGCATAAACTTAAAAATAATTATAAAAATCATGTAAAAATCACAAAAACCATAATTTAAGTTCTAAAATTAATAATATTTAATAATAACATCAATTATCAAAATTTTATAATTTTCACAATAATTGTCTAAATTAATAAAAATATTCATTAAATACCCAAAATTTACAAAATTCTATAATTAACTCATAATTTCCAAAAATTCTTAAATAAATCTCAATACCTTATAAATATTTAACCTTAATCACTCTAATTTACTAATTAAACTAAAAAAAAAATATCAAATAAAGTCAAATAAAATTAAATAAAATCAAACAAAAATTCTGTAATTCAAGAAAAATCAAAATAATGCACAAAAATCGGATTTGAACCACCAAATTGATGTAATTCATCATTTACCTTAAATTATCTAAAGATTAACACCTAAACCCACTCAAGCAACCAGAAAACAACCCTAGAACAACCTAAGAACGACTCAGAACAACTCACCTTCAACCTCCAATTTCAACGCCGGAGACGAGTTGCAGCGACGGGTCTCGATGTGGACAGATGCTTGAGAAGGTGAGGGAGGGTGAGGGAGCTAGGGTGGCACCGGATCCAGCTCCGATCATGATGAGGCAGCTCCAATCGTGAGTGAAGAAGAACAGGGCGCCGGGGAAAAGAGGAAAAGAAGGAGGAAGAAGAAGCTAGCGGTGGTGACTGTTGCTCCGGGAGGTCGAGGCACACCGGAAGGAAAGGAAACAGGGCAGTGACGGTGGCGGACGGGAGGTAGCAATGGCTTGGGTCTTCGGGTTTTTTTTTGGGAGGTAAGCTTCTGTCTTCTTCTTTTTTTTTTTTTGTATATATATATATATATATATATTAAAAACATTATATTATAATATTACACCTAAATTCTCCACCACACACTCACATTATACACACACAAGCGTACTATATACATATATATATACTCAATAATAAATTAATACACGCACATAAAAATTAATAATTAAACCCTACTTATATATATATATATATATATATATATATATATATATATATATATATATATATATATCTATCTATCTATCTATTTTTATACACATGCACACACACACACACACACACACATATATATATATATATATATATATATATATATATATATATATATATATATATATATATATATATATATATATATATATATATATATATATATATATATATATATATATATATATATATACATATATGTACTTAGTAATACTCATAAAATAACCATGAATTTTCATGTAGTTTTAAAATAATAATAATAATAATAATAATAATATATGTCATTTTTAAATAATGAGGAAATAACACTCATATGAATTAAAAATCCTCAAATAATATAACATAAAAATATCTCCATCAGATAGCAAAATAATTAACAATTATATAATATAATCTAAAAGTATTTATTAACAATTCAAATTTAAAATTACTTTATTTAATTAAAACGTAGGGCATTACAATCCATATTTCTTATAGTAGCCATATCTCCGCCTTGTAGCTTGACCATTATTATGTCCTTAACTTTCCTTTTTTTTTTTTTACTAAATGTAGATCCTTAACAAATATTGCTCTATTTGCATCAAGATGTGATGAAGGTTGAGTTGATTGGCCATCTTATTTTTTGAACTTTTTCTCCACTAAAGATGTTAATTTTGACAATTACGTTTTGATCTCAAAATATGTGTTACTAGATTTACTTGCTAAAAAATACAAGCGCTTGCATTCATTTTGTAAAGCAGCATACCAATAAAAATTATTGGTACATCAATATAAAATAAAATGAATAATATTGGTATAAAGAACATGTTTTAATAGAGCAATAAAAAATTTAAAAAAATTGTATTCATATTATATAAGCATAAATACTTTTTTATGTTAATGACAAACCTATGGATATCTTCCAGGTCAGATGAAGCACTTGCAGCATTACGCGATCTCTCTTTTACTTCTTTTGTCCATCTTTTCAATATCAAGTTTATAGGAATTTCTTTGAATTTCTCTACTACCATCACACAAAAAAAGGGTTTCATAATAACCTAAAACTCTCAAACATACAATAAGAACATTGAAAAGTTTCTTCTATTAAATTAAAATTACACACCATTTTGATTCTGATTTTTCACATTTGCAAACAGTGTAAATAGGTCTACCCATATAATCCTGCTTATCATTCACAAAAAAAAAATATTTCTTTAGCAATCTCACTTTTCATCATTTTGAACATATTCCTTATGTAAACAAGAGAAGTGTGGATCTCAAACATCTTTAGATGGGTCATTAAAATAAGTCTTGAATCAAAATCAGTAAAATCTAAACTAAACTTAGTTTGTTGTATAGATTTAAATGCTCAGTCATATTGCCTCACAAATAGAAATTTTTTGTAGTTTCTCTTGTAAAAAATTATCTATATAAGAATGCATTCTCTCACATCATTGAGTAATAGTTTGCCCAACAAAAAAATAACTTTGTAAATATGCTTTAGCCCAATGCTTTTTATTTGTATATATTCTTGATACCCACTTATTCTCTTAAAGATTAGATTTTTCAATGGCATCCTTCCACAAATTCTTAGAACTCTAGATGTTGATATTATCAACCAAGAAATGATGAAACACATTTTGAAAACCTAGCTCTAACTTAGTTCATCCCTCAATAATTTGACAATGACTTCTAAGAAATTGTACCTCTCGTAATGTAGCTAGCCTATAATTATGCTTAGTGGTAAATTCTTTCACAATATATTTTTCAATCAGTTTGTTATAATTCACACACAAAGCAGCTAAATAGTTGCTTTTAATTAAAGCTTTCAGCTCCTTTTTTTTTATTCTCCATTTCCAATTACTTTTTAGAATAAAGACCCTCCTTAGAACAAACTCATCTTCTCATTGAGATTGTGCCATTTTTATGTTGATGCCCTATTAAAACAAGTTCTCTTTTCGATTGAATGCTTCATCATCTACATTTTTTTTAAAATCTATGCATGCAATGGGCCTAATGTCTACAATCGAGGATGCTTAAATAATTTCCTTGAGGTATTTTTTGCACTAGGATGAAGCCTAAGAAATAATTTGTTTGAATTCTACTATATGCATCTGTTTTGTATATATTTTTTACAATTTAGTATAGTTTAACTATATTTTACGTTTCTGATACATTGTATACTTAATAATAATAAATTTTTCGATAACTTTTTATAAAAAAAAATTTACCCTCAATAATTTTGTTAATTTTTTTATATATTATATATTTGAAAAATGAATATAATACTTTCAAAAAAATTTAATAATTACAATAAAGAAAGAAGTATTTTCCGTATATGGTTAATAATTAAAATAGATGATGAAAGTATTTTTCATACATGATTAGTATATTATCAGTATATGATTCGTATATGATCAAATTTAAGAAATTAAATTTAATAATTTTTACAAAATAAATTATTAATTTTATTATTGACTTTTGATTTATGTTGATGGCCTATAAAAACAAGTTCTCTTTTCGATTGGATGCTTTATCATGTACATTTTCTTTTTCATTTTTAAATCTATGTATATTTGTTACTCTACTTAATAACAATAAGAATTCAGCAAAGCAATGAACAAATTGTATGCTTTATTAAGGATAGAGTCCCTCTTAGTATGAAAAACCTAAAACCAAAAAAAAAAAAAAAGGATAATTGATAATAAGAAAAAAAAATAAAAGAGAGAAAATAAAAATAGTAAAGTATTTTCCATAGATGATCAGTATATTATGTAATAACCCAAATTTTTTTAAAATTATTTTATATGATTAAATATCGAGGTTTGCAACGTTATTAATAATTTTATCATATGTTGTTACTATTACATTAAATTACTATATTTAATAACTAAATTTAAAAATTCTATTTGAAAACTACTAATATCTTTATTATACTTATTATTTCTATCTCATTTTATTATTTACATAGCATTATCATTATTGGTTAGTATTATTTACATAACATTTTTTTTAACTAGAGTTATTATTATTATTGTATTATATATTTATATATGTGTGTTGAGTGGGTGTGTGTGTGTGTGTGTATATATATATATTAAAAAAACACCCACCCCACTTTTTCCCTTTTTTCACCATCACGCCATTTCCTTTCTTCTCCTTGCTTTCCCATTTCTTGCCCTTTCTCTCGCTGCTTTCTTTTTTTCCAGCCACTACTGCCTGTTTCTTTCTTCTTCACGTTGTCTTCCTTCTCTTCCAGCAACACACCACCGCCTACTTCTTTCTTCTTCTTTTTTTTTTTAACAACAACAGCATCAACAACAACAGCAACAACAACCATAGAAGCAGCCTCCTTGTCCTAGATTTTTGCTTTAAGTGAGTTTTAGGCTAATTTAGTTGAGTTGTGAGGTTGATTTCTGGGTTGATTCTGTGTTGTTTGTTAGTTAATTGTTAATTGTTTATTAGTTATTGTGTTTATTTTAATTTTTAGTTAATTAATATAATTTTTACTTAATTTATTTTAATATTTGGTTGATTTTTGAGTTGATCTATAAATACTTAGTTGATCTTAAATTATTTTAGTTAATTTTAATTATGGGTATTTTTGAATATTTTAATAATATAAATTGTAATTTTTATTAATTATGTTAATTAATTATTTGGGTTGAATATTTGAGTAGTTAGTGTTAGTATATTAAGTTAGTAATTTTTGTGTTAATAAAATTATTTTTAATAAACTAATATTATTTTTGAGGGATTATTATGTTTATGTGAATATTAGAATTTTGGGGTCATTATGTAATTTGGTTGAAAATATAGTTAAATTATATTTTAAATGGTTTTAGAATTTTATAGAGTATTAGAATAATTTTTATAAATTAATTACTATTTTTAACTAATTAATTCTAATTTTTGAAAATTATATTCAAATATTAAATTATTTATTATTTTGTGATTAAATGGGTTTTTAATTAGTTTTATAATATATTTAAACTATTTAAATAATTAAATGTGAATTTGACTATTTTGTGATGAATAATTGTAAAAATTGGATTTTATTAATATTATATAAATTATTGGGATTTTATTATCTGATTTGAAAAAAAATAATTAGTTTTAATGTTTTATTATTTAAATAAATTAAATTGTGGCATTTTGGATATTTTATGGATTTTTAATGATTTTAAATATTTATTATTAAATTATTTATTTTTGGTGGATTGTGAACCTCGATTGGGGATTTGAGTAATTCGGAATCCCAACCCGAGGTGTTGATCTTGTGTGAATTTAGAAGTGTGTTTGCTTGCAGGATTGACTTTACTTCGGTAGAGGAATGTCCGTTTTACAAAGGAGATTCTGCCAAATTTTTGGTAGATTTCTTGTAAAACATGACATCGGACCAATCATAAGTTTTGAATTTGAGTCGAGTCTTCCTTAGAAATTTTAGAAGTTAGGGTTTCTGTTTTCTAATTGTCAATTCATTTTCTATCTTTTAGCCGCCCCTCCAGTTGCGTCTACCAGTCGAGGTTAAACACGACGTATCAGAGGAGCGCCTTCATCTAGTAAGTTAATATTTGATTTGTATGTCGGGTTTTTCGAATTAAAACATATTAAATTTTGATGAATTTAATTTTACGAGATTCTAGTTTGTATTCTTTAAATAATGTTGCATGGTTTAATTTATAGTTGATTTATTTTATTTTTAATTACTATAATTTTCATTGTTTTATTTAATTTCATTTATTTTAAATAACTACGGTAGAATGGGCTACCTGATGAGTTTCATCAGGATCGTGTGCGCACCAGTAAAATGTTTGAATATTTTGATTATATTACTGGGGCCGATGATCTGGTGATACTTTGCTCTCGAACACCGTCAGTATAGTTAGATTAATACTTATTAAATCACTGGAGCCGATGATCTGGTGATGCTTTACTCTTGGACACTGCCAGTAATATTGGATTAAGTGATGTGACTGCAGCTGTGCATCATGGTGATGTTTTGCTCTCGAGATCCGGCAGTCTTGGATATAAGAAAACCGATTGACTGTTAACAATTGAGAACTTAGGTTCTACATAGTTTTTATACTGAAATATTTTAAAAAGCATTTAAATATTTATTTCTTTCCTTTTGAAAAATGGGTTTCTTATATATATCAAAGAATTTGAATAAAATTATAAATATATTATATTTTCATAAAAACTTATTTTAAATGAAATTTTCAAACTGCATTCATTTCTTTTATTAGCTTACTCAATGAGGTTTGACTTCCCTCAATTTATATTTTTTTCAGGAGTTTAGGAGTCTTCTGTTAGGCCTACTTCTCTATGTCTATAGCTTCTTCACCGGCTATCTTATATATATCTATATAGTTATGTTTGTATTAGTATTTGTGTACCGCAGTAGAGAACTATATAACTACATATTTTAAATTTGGATATTTTGTATTGAGATTTATGTACTAAGATACTATTTATATAACTAATGATGTTTATTTATTTTATGCGCTACGATGTTATGTTTTAATTAAATTGAGAAAAATCAGTTTAATAATGTGCATTATGATTTAATTAGTTTATTGTGAGGTTTTAAAGTGAAATATTTCGTATTTTTCTTTTAAGGCTTACTATGGGTTTCAGTAGCTTCATATTTTCTCATTCCCTAATGTCGGTCACATGCTCCTGGATTCGGATCGTAACATATTATCCATATATTTTTTGTATATAATTATTATATGATTAGTTTATTATCCGTATATGATCTTTGTATTGGTTTCTTACACTTTTATTAAGCTTTATAAGGAATATTGAATTATCTCATTATATTTTTTCAACTATTTATATATCAAATAATATTTATTTATGAATAAAAATAATGAAATATAATTATAAGACATGTACTAAAGTCTCTTTTCTTTCAAAATATATTTTAAATTTCAATTTCATTCAATTTAGAATATTTTTTATTTATTTTCTACATATTTTTTTGGTTTATTTTATATATTTAAGTTTATTTTCTATATATGAAGTTGTTTCTTACACTTTTATTTTAGCTTTATGAACAACTCCAAATGATCTTATTATATTTTTTATTATTTTTTATTAAATATATTGTTAACCTCATGAATGTTATGTCAACAATTTTATTTATCATTATTAGAATATAAATTTTAAACGCATAAAACTTGAAAATTTTTTATTATTTATATTTCGTTATTTGTATATTTTAATTTCATATATATATATATATATATATATATATTATGTTATTCGTTTCATTCGTTAAACATAAATTAAAATATACAAATAATGAAACGAATTCCTTGCCCCATTCTTTGTAGAAGTAGAGCCAGTCCCCTCTTTTCTACGGGTCCCAAAGGGATTAATTATGACAGGAACATTCTATGTTGTTAATAAGAGGAGGTGGATTAAAAGAAATGCAAATAAGGATAAGAAATGTGGTCAATATCACGAAGAATGAAGAAATACCGCCTATACCGAAAAAAAAAAAAAATTGGATGTTCTCATAAGGACAGTACGTAGCCAGTGTCACATCAAACATAGCGTGCCGAATTTGCAAGACTTATAGAGGCATTACTTATGAAAGTCGACATACGCGCGATTATATATATATATATATATATATAACCAAAACTAAAATTAAAAACAAGAAAATAAAAATAAAAAAATTGAAAAAACAATGATAATAGAGAATAATGAAAAAATTAAAAAAGAAAAAGGAAAGGTGAAAAAATTAAAAATAAAAAAGAGGAAAACATAAGAAAAAATGAAATAAAAATAAAGAAAAGAATAAAGAAGTGGAGGGAAAAAATAAAAAGAAAAAAGGAGGGACAAGGAGAAAACAAAAGAGGGGTAACAAAGAAAATAAAATTTTTAAAAAAAGGACAAGAAAGAAGAGGGTTGAAGTAAAAATGTAATAACTGAAAATTGGGTGTATTTTAATAAATAACTTTTAAAATGGGGTATTTTTACTAAATTTCTCAATTATATTATAGACTCATGTTTATATTACAATATAAATTAGAGGTTGAAACTAAAAAATGCGTTTTTTTACATTTTAGTTTTTGAAAGTTATTCATTAACAAACAGACTGAAACACTTAATAGGATGAAAGCAAAAACAAGAAAAAGAAAAAGACGAATTACCTGAATCGGATGAAAAAGAGCTCATCAGTATAAGGAAAAGGAATAGACATATATTGTGGGAGCAGAGGAGAGGAAAAAAAAAAGTGTAAAGATAGGAAGCCAAAAAATCTCGAGGATGGTATCAAAAGCCATGAATTTTAAACAAATGGGTAACCAAAGATTTGAAAGAAAGATAGTTCATTTTGATTCAAAATGAAATAAATTATCATGAAACTATAAGTTTCAACTAACAAATTAGTGTATAAAAATTAATCAACCAATATTTTATAACCAAATAAACAAAAAAAATAATAATAAATCTATATGAAACTCAACACTATAACAAATGAACTTTTGAGTTTCCACTAATAAACTTACATGCATATTTTAATGAACTTGTATTGAAAAATCAAACAAACAAAAATAAAATGAACTTATTTAAATCTCCACTCTATAATAAATGAATCTCTGAGTTTAAATTAATGAACTTATATATACAAACTAATGAAATTGTAATAATATCAATATTTAAGTAATGAAAAGAATCTGTATTATTATAAGTAATGAATTTACATGTTTTATTAACGAACCTAAAGTATAAATATGATTAATCTATACTATTTAAGAAATGAACACGCATTATTTGATATTAATTTTTATTTATGTTTCTATTAATAAAAATAAAAATAAAAATATTTATTTTTCTATTTAATAAATTTAAATTTAATATTAATTTTAGTATTAATTATTTATATTTAATATTAATATTAATATATTAAATTAATAATATTATTAAGCAATAAACCTTATTATTAAATTGATTAACCTGTAGACAAATACTGATGAATTTACAGTTAATCCATAATAAATCTGCATGATTTAAATAATGAAATGTTATATTTTATCTAATAAATCTATACTCACACAGTGGTATCACATATAAGCACTTTTGCTCTCACATTGTATGAACTACACTAACACATTTTGCACTCTTTCACTGCTCTCACATGCACGCACAACACACAACTCTTTTGTTTTCTTCATTTACTTATTTTCCACTCGATGCATGGACCATGCATCGGCCATTTATAGTGCATAGAGGAAGTGCTATTTTTATCAAGTATTTTGCCTCTTGCTAACTTGCCATTTGACACAGAAGATTTTGTATACAAGTTGCTTTGCCTTAGAGAAAAAATTTTCTAGAAAATTTGCTAACAATATTAGTAATAATTTCCATCTGTCTGTAGATGTTGATATTGAGAGGCTGTGTTTTGTTGTTTTCTGTTCCTTTCGTATGAAAAGCAGTGGATGGTGCTGATGGACTTCTAGTTCATATTGCAATATAGACAGAGATTTATGATATAAAAATCGGATTATTGCTTTCCCTATCAATAAAAAGAAAGGAAATATAAGAAAACAATGTTTATAATTAAGGCAACCCCACGTTTGCAATAATTCTAAGACATAAATGTTTTCTATCAATTGACAAACACGAATATTCTTATAATATTACTGAACTAAGAATTTTAATTCATACATATATTAAATAATTTACATCTAAATTAAATAAAGAAAATAAATGATATAATTTATATTAAACTTTTAGTAAATTTATTTGGATCACCTTAAATTTATATTAAACTAACTTTTTTAATAAATATATTTTTCGCTTCGGACGGTATCTCTTTGCCTACATATGCGCTCTCAAAATTCTTAGGATGTTTCTTTGATTTAAATCTTAATGATAATAGTGACAATTTACGTTCACTATGATCCTTCTGCTGTCGTTAAATCCAATCCTTTGACGTCGAACAAGTTTTCTTCTTCACCTGACATCGAACAAATCTTTTTTTGTTTTTTCTCCACGAAAATTAAGAAACTATGATTTTGCAGTGAAGATTTTTTTTTTTTTCCTTTTAATCAGCAAAACTGTCCATTCAACCTCATTATCGGTAACTATTTATTCAAATATTTGTTCATAATTTGCAAGCTGCCATATGAATTTAATTCAAGTGAAGTATAAGCTTTTTTTTTTTAATAAAGAATTCAAGTTTGAACTTGTGTTATCAATGCTGTAATGATACAGAGTTGGTACTTCTTTTTCTTATTTTCTGCATAAAAATATCATATACAATAGCACAACCATTTAACACTCTCCTCTATATGAACAAAAAAATTTAAAAATATCACTTTTGTTTGCATTATTTTTTTCTCTCATCATCATCATCATCATTTTCGTAGAAAAATCATGAGAAAATGATGCATTTCCTTCTACTTTGAGTGAAATTTTGTTTTCATATAAATAAATGGTTGTTATTTATCTTATTTCTTCATTAACTAAACAAAATCAATATGGTTTTCAAAAATTATACACAACAACCTGACTACAACAAATAAAAAATAACAAAAAAAAAAAAAAAACTGAAAACAATAAAAAAAACAACAATTAAAAAACAATAACTGAAAAACCAACAAACAACAGTCAAAAACAACAAAAAATATATGTAATGCATAAAAAATAATTCTTATTTTTATTATTAATATTAATAAAATCAAAGATTTTATTGGATGGAAAATAATTAGACTAATTTTAAATAGTTCATTCAAAATTTCAAAGATTTCATAAAAAATTAAACTAATTAAACTAAAACGTGTTCATTAATTTGTGAATACTAACTTAATTTATGTGATTTTATAATATAATATAATATAATATCAAAATTAAGATCAATCATGGAATTAAAAATAATGCAATATATCACTAAAAAAAATCTTTATTTTTATTATTAATACTAATAAAAGTAAAAAATTTATTGAAAAAAAAATTAATTAGACTAGTTTTGCATAGCTCATTTCATTCAAAATTTTCAAAGATTCCATAAGAAATTTAACTAATTAAACTAAAAATTAAAATTATTTAGAATATAAAAATTAAATAAATAAATACAATTAAATTCAATTAAGAGGTGTAAAAAAAATAAATAGGTTACATAGGTAACAAATAGAGAAAGTTGTCGATAAGAGAGTAGTCAAATGGTAACTCTTCTCTAAAGACATCCTGAGATGTATAGGTCAATTTATGTTGTCTTCGATTTAAAAGAAAAAAGTTGCTCATATTGTGCAATCCATTAATGTTAAAGTTATATAACCTTTCAATTTATCAAAAAAAACAAACAAACAAAGGAAGTTACATAGCTTTCAAAAGAAAGATCAAAAATGAAAAAATAAAAATAAAAATTTAAAGCTAAAAAAGTAAAAGTTCAAAAATGAAAAAAAAAAAAAAACACAGAGCCAAAAAATGATAACTATGGATCAAATGGTTCATCTACTGAAATTTCCTCAAAAATATTTTCCTTTCCAAACTCATACTTTTTATAAAAAAAATTTTGATAATATAATATATACAATCTTTAAAATTTTAATTTTTTAAATCTATAAAATTATTAAATTTTGTGTTTCAATCATTTTACTTAAATTAAAATAAGATTACAGAAAGACAACTTTTTATTCTTTTTTATTTGGATATTATTTTCCTTTGAATTTAAATTTTTTTAATTTTATTTTTTAAAAAAATTTTTTGGAAAATATATTGCTCATCGGGATTTGCATTTCACTTTTTTTTTTTTTTCTAAATTTGCAAAAATTGTTCAATAAATGATTCCCATACATATCAAAACCGTTTTTGACAGAGAAATATTTTAAAAACTGAAAAGAGCTGACAAGTGAATGTTTCCATATAAAACTGGTCATCCGGCCCATTTTTTGGTGAAATCTATGGGCGCTTTGAATAGTCTTTCATAAAATTACAAGATACATCAAGTTTTGACTAAAAATTTCAAATTTATTGCCACTTATTTTTTTGATTTCTCCATATTCCTTATAACACGATTTTTTTATTTTTTTCATTTTTATATTGTTCACAAATCACAGCCAATATACCACAAAGAAGAAAACCACATCTATAAGTTATAACACTAATGCTTCCTGCTACAGAACCAACCAAAGAAACAACTAATGCATACTGTTACTGCTAGTAAAAACTATAAACCAATCAAACTAGCAGCAAGATAGAAACATAAAAATAAAAAATAAAAAGTGATAATAATACTATTAGTTATATAAATTATTTCATTTTTTCAACTGAAAAAATCTTTTTTGCAATTAAGTTCTATAAATTTTAAAAAACTTTTCATTATTTCTATTCGTCAATTAAAACAGTTTTATGTTAATTAACCCTTAAAAATAAACTTTTTTTTTAATCTCAGTTTTAAAACGATAAAAAAATGTTATTTTTGATATTTTTAATAAATAATATTTCATTTTTATTTTTGATTTCTTTTATTATTTAACTTTTATAATAGTTACATAATTCACTAAAAAAATTTTGAAAACAAAAATAAAAATAATATTTTTTTTAAATTATTAGTTATACTGGCATTGATAAATAAAATATTTTTAATTATTTCCACATATACAATTTCAATTAATATATCATAAATGAATAAATATTTTTATAAGGAAAACACTCATTTAGTTTTAATAATATTATAACTTATGTTATATTTCAAATAATTTTAAACTCAATCAAATTTAAATTAGACAAAATTTTTAAATTAGAATATTTTATAATAAATATTTGAACAATAAAATAGTTTAACATATTTTTATTATAATTTTAATTTTTATAACAAAATATATTTAATTTAAGATAAAGTATAACATTTTTTTATTTTATCTTAAATTTAGTATATTTTATTATAACAAATAAAATTATTAATTAAAATATATTATTCTTCAAATATTTTCTGTAAAATAGTCTAATTTAAAGAAATATTTTTTAAAGTTGTCTAATTAAGACACAATTGCATTCAAAATTTATTTAAAATATGATATACATTATAATATTGACAAAACTAATTCAGTATATCTAAATATAAAAAATATTTATTCATTTAAGATATATTAATCAAACATTATATTTAAAAATAATTAAAAGTACATAATTAATTTTATATAACATTGTTAATAAAATAATAATTTAAGAAAAAATATATTTTTTTAATTTTAAATTTACTTGATATTATTTTAGTAAGTTATATAGTTATTATAAAAGTTAAATAATAAAATAAGTTATAAATAAATAATAAAGATATTATTTATTTAAAATATCACAAATGATATTTTTATAGTTTTATGATTGAAATGTGAAAAAAAATTCATTTTGAGAATTAATTAATGAAAAATTACTTTAATTAACAGATATAACTAATAGAATACTTTTTTAAATTTATAGAATTTATTTGTAGAAAAATTTATAGAACTTAATTAAAAAAATAATATAATTTATATGATTACCAATTTTGTTATCCCATATTAAAAAAAAAAAAAAGGAACCATTAATGCTAGTGCACTAGTGGTAGCAGCAGTACGGGTGAGCATGGGTTAGGTAAATTTAGAGCTTTAAAATCTTTAGAACCATACCATATTTTAGGAATTTTAAAAATAAAATTTTCAATACCAGTACCTAACTTAAAAATTTCTATATCGGCACCATCCTATTTTTTGGGACGGTTCGGTACAAAAATTCGATTCTATCAAAACGAATCGGTACAGTATAGTCCAAAACAGGAATTCGAGAAATTATGTAATAGACAAATTTATATTATTAATTAAAATTATATTTATTATCCACAAATAAATTAAAATTATATTCATTCTCCACAAAATCAAAACGACATAAATTTCAATAATAATAATAATAATAAGAATAATAAGAATAATAATAATAATATTATTATTATTATCATTATTATTATTATTATTATTATTATTATTATTATTATTTACCTCATTACTTTTAAATAATATCAATAAGATTAAATTACTTAATAACAATAATAAATTGATAAATATAATAATAGCAATATATTTTAATTAATTAAAATAACTTGTATTCTCTTTTTTTTTTTCGTAAGATAACTACTTACTTCAATTAAAATGATGTAGTTTTAGATAAAACTATTCCGTTTTGGTTATCTATAATAGATATCTATATTATTATGTAGCAAAATAATACTTATAATAATATTTTTTATCTCATTAATTTTAAATAATATCAATAAGATTATATTACTTAATAATGATAATAATTAATAAGTTATTAAATATAATAATTTTATTTAACTCATTAATTTTAAATAATATCAATAAGATTATATCACTTACTAAAAATAATTAATAAGTTATCAAATATGATAATAGCAACTGTTGACCTTAGCAAGTTAGCAATCTTAATTTTGATCTTATGAAACTTAATTTTGAACAACTAATGTGTTTGCTTCAAGTGTGTATAAGTTAGGAACAATTTGGAAATGAAAATAATAATGAAATATCAAAGAAAAATGATTCTGGAAAACTATTGGAAGTACTATCTCGACCAGACTCATCACAGAGACTAAATTACACAAAAAGTTGCAATTTGGATCAAAATCCCGATCAGGACCAATGTAGTCCCGAGCGGGACCAAAGAGAGAAAAAACTCACAAAATGGGCAGTACCCATCCCGATTGCATGTCCTGATCGGGACATTTCTCGGGACAGGGTAGTCCCAATCTGGACATGGTCATCTCAATCGGGATCAAGGTAGCTTTGTAAATATAATGACTCGAAATGACTATTTGAGGCTAGTCCTGATTAGGACTGAGGATATCCCGACCAGGACCTGACAAAATGCAGCTTTAAGGTCTAATTTTTCATTCAAATGGACTTGGTTTATGTTGGGAACAAAATCATTGTTCCAACAACTATAATTTAATTGCTCAAATATAAATATGACCTCTAAAAATTGTTTTAAGGTTAAAAAACTTGCTCATTCATATTTGTACATTCAAGCATTTAATTAAGCTCTTTAAACTCTTTCAAAATTCATTCTTATTGTTGTATACTCTTGTGAGAGTTGGTAAGTGTTAGAATTGATATTCTTATTCTTCTATTTTCTGGGTTTAGAAAATAAGAAGTGAGATTCTATTATAAAGAAATTGGCTTTAAAACACTTGGGATTTTGATTTTAGTATGAGCCTTAAAAGAACTTGTAATTTGATTTTTAAGTGATTCTAGAAAACTCAAGTTGTAAGGTTGTAAGAGTGAGTCATAAAACTCTTGTGTAATCTCAATCTTGTGAATAAGATTGTGGGTGATTAAAAATTCTAGCTTAGGAATAAGTTAGGTGGAGACATAGGATTGTTATTAAATCTAAACTCTTTAAATCATTATGTTCTTCATTCTTCCTTCTCAATAATCTCTTAATTCTTGTTCAAACTTTTTAATTTCCAATTTTTGTTTAATAGTCCTATTCACCCCCCTCTAGGACTCTTTTAATTGGTATCAGAGCTTGAATTTTAGGAACTTCATTTTAGAATACAAGATCATGGGGAGTGAATCATAAGACATTTCTTTACTTAAACCATTCTTTGATGGAAGTGACTATCCTCATTGGAAGTTCAAAATGGAGCTATACCTTAATTGTGATTCCATCAAACTTTGGGACATTGTCCAAAAAGATTAGGAACCACCTATAACTATCATTGATTGTATGGTAACTACTATTGTAAGAACCTAATGGAGCATTAATCAAAAGGAAGAAAATCATAAAAATAAAAAGGCTATGATTACTCTAGTCTCTTCCATGATGAGCGAAGAAAGAGGCAAGCTTCAAAATCATTATAAAGGAAACATACAAGTTAGACGCAAGAAGTTTTAACTTCATATATATAAATATAAACTCTTTAAGATGAAGCCTCAAGAGTCAATCAAAGAGATGGCAAATTGACTCAATGCTCTTCTCACAACCCTCAAGAAACTTGGTAAATATTTCACCAAGGAAGAAGTAAATAACAAAATTCTAAG
Organism: Mallotus nudiflorus; assembly: GCA_947683625.1. Lineage (NCBI taxonomy): Eukaryota > Viridiplantae > Streptophyta > Magnoliopsida > Malpighiales > Euphorbiaceae > Mallotus > Mallotus nudiflorus. The sequence goes on along the minus strand of CANTUR010000595.1, from coordinate 604,798 downwards.
AATCCTACCTAAGAAGGATCAGGAATTATAAGTCATTTCAATTGAGGAAGCTCAAGATCTCTTTACCCTCTCAACTGATGTGCTCATTGGTAAGCTCTTGACATATGAGCTCATCATTAAGTAAAGAGGTGAAGAGAAAAAAGAGAAAGAAGAAAAGAAAAGAGTATAGCACTAAAAGCTCTTAAAAAAGATAGTGAAGAGAAAATCATTAAAGATTCTAGTTATGAAGATAATGACATTGCCAAGCTCACTAAGAACTTCAAGAAGTTTATGAGAAAGAAAAATTTCTTAAGAACAAGAGATTTCAATAAGAAGAATAAAGGAGAAGGCAAGAAGAAAATCAAAAGGGTTACTTGTTATGAATACAAGAAACTAAGACACATTAGAAGTGAGTGCCCTAAACTAGATTTAAGAACAATGGAGCAAAGGATATGAAGAAGGCCTTAAAAGCTACTTGGGATTATTCCTCCGAATCCGAAGGAAGAGGAACAGCAAGAAGTGGCCAATCTTTGCTTCATGGCTCTTGAGGATGAAAAAGAGGTACCATCTATTTTTAACTCCTCTTATAATGATTATTGCGATTATGATGAATATGATGATTATGTTGAAACCTCTATTATGAGCAAATTCTTGCTTAAATGCAAAAGTTAATTATCTAAGAAGAAATTTTATAAGCATGAGTTAGCTAGCTTGACTAAAGAATTTGAAAGTTTAAAAAATGATTTTGCTAAACTTGTTCAATCAAACAAAAAACTTATTAGTAATGCAAAATCTTCTAATTCTTTGGAAGATCAATTTAAAAAAACAAATGATGAAAATCATAAGTTTTCGAAGGAGGCCTTAGAATTAAAGAATTCCATTGGTAAATTCAAGAGAGGAAAAGAAAATTTAGATAGTCTTCTTGACTCTCAAAAATTTTATGGAGATACCAATGGAATTGGATATAAAAATGGAATGTCTCCATCATCATCATCATCACATATTAATTTTATTAAAGCCTCATATGACTCCACTCCTTCTACTTCCAAACCAAATAAGATTCAAGCTTTTAAAGCTAAAAGATCTCATGTGTTAAAAAATAAGGGAAAGTCTCATAAGACTCACCCTTTATTAACACAAAGAGGTAAGGCTTAAACTAGAGCACCTCAACCTAAGCATGCTTATATATACACTTAACACAATCACATTAGGCATTCTACAAAACACAATGCACAAACCTATTAAAATACAGATTGTCATTATCAACATATGTCTCACTCCATGACTTAAAATAATAGGAGATACACACCACTACAACACAAAGGCATATTTCATGCACTAGAAAAGCATATCATACTAGGAGAAATAAATTTGAAAATGCCATATCTTCATATTGCATGATTAAAAGACATACTAACAATGTATGTTTCTATAGAAGACTACACATGAATTTAATTCCTTCAGATTATCTTGAAACTAACCAACCTAGACCAAGAAAGGTTTGGGTCCGAAAGAACACTTAAATTATTTTGTGTAAATGTTCTTGAAATCCACAACAATAAAAAGCCAATGGTATCTTGATAGTAGATGTTCAAGGCACATGATAGGAGATAATGTAAAAGGAAAAATTATTGGCATTGGAGAAATAGGTAATCTTCAATCCTTATCTATACATTATATATTGTTTGTTGATGGTATTAAACATAATTTGCTTAGTATAAGTCAATTATGTGACATGAAAAATAAAGTAACTTTCCATCCTAGAAATTGCTTTGTTAGTAGTCTTGATGAAAATAAAGTTATTTTTAGTGGTGAAAGAGTAGATAATGTTTATGTTATTAATTTAAACAAAATTGATAATAAAGAAATCAAATGCTTAATATATATTTCTCATGACACATGGACATGGCATAAAAGGTTAGGACATTTAAATTTTAAGCTTTTGAATGATCTTGGTAAATATGAACTTGTGATTGGTTTACTTAAGCTTGAATTCACTAAGGATAAACCTTGTGATGCTTGTTAAAAGGGAAAATAATCTAAGTCCTCATTTAAGCTAAAAAATGTAGTAACCACTTCTAGACCACTTGAACTTATACATATGGATTTATTTGGATCAATTAGAGTTGTTAGTCTCGATGGAATGCACTATGCATATATATTGGTTGATGATTACTCTAGATTACTTTAGTATATTTTCTTGCTCATAAGAATGATGCTTGTAAAGCTTTTGAAAATTTTGCAAAAAGAGTTAAAAAAGAAAAAGGTTTTTATATTTCATTTATTAGAAGTGATCATGGAACTGAATTTGAAAATGAGTTTTTCAAAATTTATTGCAATGAAAATGGTATTTCACATACGTTTTCTCTCTTAGAACTCCTCAATAAAATGGGGTAGTTGAAAGGAAAAATATAACTTTTGTAGAAGTGGCTAGAACAATGCTTCATAAGTATAACTTGCCTCTATACTTTTGGGCGGAAGCTGTTAACACATCTTGTTACATTTTTAAATCGAGTTTTCAAAAAGCCAATTTAAACAAAACATCTTATGAGTTATGGAACAATAGAAAACTCAAATCTCATATCTAAGAGTATTTGGATACAAGTGCTTTATATTGAACATTAAGGATAATCTTGGGAAATTTGATTCAAAAGCCGATAAAGGAATTTTCTTAGGCTATTCTATCTCTGGTAAAGCATATAGAGTCTTTAATAAGAGAACTCTAATAGTTAAAGATTCAATGCATATTGTATTTGATGATTCAAACTCATTTAATCTTAGAAAGGATATTTGTAGTGTTGATGATCTTGTAGGTGAAAATAAGATTATGGATACACAAAGAGAAAATGTTAGTAAGCCTTTAGAACTTGAAGGTCTAAGTAAGGAGGATAATGAGGAGTCATCTTAACCTACCTTGAAGGATGAACTTCCAAAGGATTGGCAATTTAAGAAAGCTCATCTTCAAGACCTCATTATAGGTGACACTACAAAAGGAGTAACTACTATATCTAAATTAAAGTCTATTATTAATTTAGCTTTCATTTCTCAAATTGAGCCCAAAAATGTTGATGATGCATTGAGTTATAAATTTTGGTCCTTACTATATAAGAAGAGCTAAATCAATTTAAGAGAAACAGGGTTTGGAACTTGGTTCCTATACTAAAATGTCATCCTATTATAGGCACCAAATGGGTGTTTAGAAATAAAAAAAATGAATAAGGTGTCATAATTAAGAACAAAGCTTGACTAGTAGCTAAAGGTTATAATCATAAGGGAAGACATTGATTATGATGAAACCTTTGCCCCCATTGCATGGTTAGAAGTTATTAGAATGCTACTTGCATTTGTATCATTTATAGATTTTAAACTTTATCAAATGGATGTTAAAAGTGCATTTCTAAATGGCTTTATTGAAGATGAGGTATATGTTAAACAGCTTTGGGTTTTGAAAATTTTTGAATCACCAAATCATATGTTTAAAACTGTCAAAAGAATTATATGGATGAAACAAGCTCCAAGAGCTTGGTATGAAAGATTGAGTAACTTTTTGCTAAAGAAAAGTTTCTTTAAAGGAAAGGTTGACACAACTCTTTTTATAAAAAAAAAAATCCAAACATGGTTTATTAATTGTGCAAATATATATTGATGATATTATTTTTAATGCTACTAACCATTGCATGTGTAAGGAATTCTCCAAATTGATGCAAGGAGAATTTGAAATGAGTATGAGAATTTGAAATGAGTATGATGGGAAACTCAAATTCTTTCTTAGATTATAAATCAGGCAATGCAAAGATGGGATTTTCATCAATCAAACAAAATATGTAAGAGACATTCTCAAGAAGTTTGTAATGGATGGAACTAAAATAAGCAAAACTCCTATGAGCACCACAACCAAACTAAACAAAGATGAGAATAGCAAACTAGTTGATGAAAAGTGATTTAGAGGTATGATCAGATCCCTTCTTTATTTAACTGCTAATAGACATGATATTATGTTTGCTACTTGCTTGTGTGCTAGATTTTAATCAAGTCCTAGAGAGTCTCATTTGAATGCTATCAAAAGAATTTTCAAATATCTTTGTGGTACAATGCATTTGGTTTAATTCATTTAGGAGTTCTTCTTTTGACTTGATTAGTTATTCAAATGCAGAATTTACTGGTAGTTTACTAGATCAAAGAACACTCCTAGAACTTGTTAATTTTTAGGAAAATATTTAGTTTCTTGGTTTAGTAAGAAACAAGTTTCAGTTGCCTTGTCCCACTGCAAAAGTTGAACACCATTACAGTAAGTCTTTATTGTTCATAAGTCTTATGGCAAAAACAACAATTAATGGACTATGGTATAAAACTTGATTACATTCCCATCAAATGTGACAATACAAGTGCTATTAACCTTAACAAGAATCCCATTAAACATTCTAGAACTAAGTATGTAGACATTCGATATCATTTTTTGCGTGATCAAGTTCAATTTAATGATAGCTCACTTGATTTATTGATATAAATAATCGACTGTCTGATATTCTTCACCGAACCTCTTAATGAAGAAAGATTGCACTTCATTAAACATGAACTTGACATGATTTATGGTTCTAGTTTGTCTTGATTTTGATAGACATTTATGTTTCTTTTATGTTTATTTTTGGTATATTATACATGTTTTAATTGATTTTTTTATTTTTTATTCCTATTTTGCAAAATTAATATTTAATTTATGAAATTTTCATTAAATTAATTATTTTAATTTTTTGCAAAATTCATCTTTCCTTAAATGAGTCTATTTCATTTACTCATTTATCTCTTTAAAAAATGGTCAATTTAGTCCAATTTATGCAAATTAATTTCACAAGGACTTATTTGTAATAAAATTTGGACCTAATTGAACAATTTCTCAAACTTTTCTAAATAGGACCTAGTCCTGCCCAGGATCAAATCATGTCCCGATCAGGACATGATCATTGAATTAGTGTTTTTCCATAAAACTCATCCCCAATGGATGTCCGATCGGAGACATCACTTGGGACGGGATGTCCTGATCAGGATAGGAGCATGTCCCTGACCGGGACATGGCTCCTAACAGGATTAGGATTTCAAAATTTTTCTACCTTTTTTACTCCCCAATCAAAAATAGGAACGAATTGTTTAGGATCCTATTCAAACTCTACACTATTTCCAACCATCATCCCATGCCTATACATACCACTCTATTCCTCATTAATTTTTTTCATCTCAAATCAAGTCTTTTCTCTCTACACATTCTACTTCAATTCTCTCCTTATGGCTCTAAAGAAACCTAGCAAGGCCCCCTCATCTTCTCAACCTCCTCCTCCTTCCAAGAAGGGTAAACCTAAGAGAACTCACTCTCTTTTTTCTTATTCTTATCAAGAAATTAAAAAGAGGATGTCTCTATTCCAAAAAAAGGCTTTCATTCTCTCACACTTTATGATAAACCAACACTCAAGGCTATAGGATGCTTTGATGAAATCCAAGATCTTCTCTTTAAAGGTGGGATTTGTGATTTTGCCTTTTCTCTTTTTCCTTCGTACCCATCTCTTATCATTGAGTTTCTTTCATTTTTTACTCTTCACTCTGCCAAATTTAATGAGGATAATCCTTATTTTTACATGAGATTTAAATTAGGAGGAAGAGATCGCTTTACGATTTATCAAGAGTTTGATACTCTTTTTGGTTTCTCTCAAGAGGGACATATTCAAGTCAACCCTCATTGGATTGCCTCTTCTTATTGGGATGAGATCAAAGCTCCTAATGCTCCTTAATTTTCTGCCAGACATACCAAAGCCTCCTTTATCAAATCCACACTTTCATATGTTCATCGCTTTATCACTTATTCCAGTAATGGTATAGCTCTTTTTAATTAAGCAATTTCTCTTAATGATCTTTTTATTCTTTATTGTCTTCATCATAATGAGAATATTGCTTTAGGAGGATTTCTACAATGGAAAATTTGGCTAATTAGTGATAGTCAAATTGATACAATATGTATTGGTGGGATTGTCATAAAATTAGCTAAATTTTAAAACATTAATCTTGATTCTCTACCCTCTACTAAACCTTTATTTCTTAATTCTACTTTTATTCAAAACTCTAAGAAATTCACCTCTGTCAATGGAGTTTGGGTATGTAAACATGATCTTGGTGCTAGTGAAAACATTGAAGCCATGTTTCAAGAATTAGAAGAACAAGAAGGTGAAAGGGAAGAAGAACAAGATCCTTAATGTCAAGTTACCCCTCCAAGAAAGAGAATAAGAAGTGAAGGAACCTTAAGTTAAGGTGCTCAAGCTTAAGAGGATGAACCTTCTTAGGTTGGTCAAATTTTTGAGTGTATGTCTTTAATGGAATCTAACTTCAATTCACATTTTGATGAAGTTAAATCTAACTTTAATGTGCATTTCAATCAAATTAATGATAACATTGCTCATCTTTAACATAGTGTTCATCACATTTATGAGCAACAAGGCTACACAGACACCTATCCTCCTCCTCTTTTCACTCCTCAAGAATAGATTTGTTATTTCTGTTTGTTTTATTTTCGATTTATGTTTGTTTTATTTTTCGTATATGAGCCTGTAGCTATTAGTTTATTTTTAGGCTCATTCTACGCTTGTTTATGTTTAGTTTATTTTTCATTTATTTTCAGCATTTTATCTTTGTACTGCATCTTTTTATTATTAATTAAAATTTTCTTTTAATTGAAAATGTTTATTTAAGTATATTCTTTTTAATTTTTGACAAAGGGGGAGAAATATTTGAGTTTGAATAATATTTTTAATAATGTGATAATATTTATTTATTTTTTTTATATACATGCAAAATGCATTCTTGTAAAGAAAATTTCCTCTTAGGACTTGTTTTAATCTTCAAAAGGAAACATTAGTTGAGTTTGAATGTATACTTAGATAATTTCTTTAAAAAGAGTTTTCTTTTAAAGATGTGTTTACATAAGTGACATAACTACGTGATAGTGTGTCCTTAATATCAAATATTTTTCTTCTCTCATTGATTTAGGGGGAGAAAATTTGCTTAAATGACATTTTAATTTCATAAAGATTTTTTGTATCTTTACTTTTTCATTACTTTGGTTCATGGTCTTTTGTTTCCTCTATTGTTTAACAAAAAAAAAAAAAACAATGTGATGTTTGTGCTTAATGTGTCATGACCCAAAACAAGGGCCATGACCGACGCTAGGGAACGGGAATTCTTTCGAATTTGGAACCCGTAGCAAGCCTTAAAATAAAATAAAACATGCAATAATCATAATAACATAAATAAAATATTTTACAGCGGAAATAAAATCATAAATAGAAATAAAAAAATAATCCACTAATAAAATTAAATGAACATCCTCATCTCATATATAAATAATCCTTTAATACAAATTCCAATTCAGGCCTTTAAAATTCACAACTCACAGAAATATAATACATAAACCCCATAACTGTTTACAACTACTGCAGTGTCTAGATTATAAAATAAAGCTCAGATACGCAGTTTATATAGTGAAGCCGGGACGGAAGAAATTCGGCGTATGGGTCTGCTATTGAGGTCTGAAGACAATGACTCTCCTGAAAAATAGTTAACGGAGGGGAGTCAGACCTCACTAAGTGAATTGTTATAATATATATACATGCATAACTAAATGAAAATGCACACAGTCAATAGTATATATAATAAATATATATACAAACAATTACACACAGATGCAACAAAATCATTTATATATTTATTGAAAATCACTGTTTATGAAGGATCAAATAGAACCCTAGAAAACCACAACCTCAAACTGTGTTAGACAACACTCTAGCCATATAGGCTCACTTATTCCAAATAATTTCACTTGTTCCATTTGGACAGTAAACTGGCCCCGAGACATTAAGTCAACCGAGCTCCAGCAATCTAACTGTCAATGTGATTAGCCTCGAGACACTTGGTCAACCAAGCTCCAGCAATCACACTCCCAAATCACATCTCACATCAAATAAATCAATATAATCAATATCCACAAATAGGTTAGCAATAATGCCTAAATGTTATCGGCGTACCGGTACGTACTCGGTCCTAGTGCTGCCCACTAGGTAGCACGTTCTATTGATATCCTTTATTTATAATATAAAACATTCATTCATAAATAAATTATGCATGTAATTGAATAAAATAGCAACATAAACCATATATATACTAGAAATATACCAAAAGTAAATCAGGTATACTTCGAGTATATATAAGTTAAATAAATACAATATAGTTACAAAATAAACTGGAAATAAACTATAAATATACTTAAAATAATTTAAATATAAATTTATAATAAAACATGCATATTATTTGAAAATATACCGAAAATATACCTGAAATATACCGAAATAAACCTAAGTAATGATTAAACTATATATGCATATTTTAATCAATGAAAACATACATTTCTAAAACATGCACCCTAAAACATATATATATAAAATAACAACTCATTGTTATTGCGCTCATCGAGACGGATCCGACAGGCCTGGTCCACTAGGCCTCGGTCTCGGCGTAACTAAACAAACAAACGATAACAGGAAATCAGAATAATTCTAACAAAAATTCTAAGGACTAGATCTAGAATCTTAGACATAGAATTAGAATAAGAGTTCGACCGGACATCACGTTTTACGAGAATTCTACCAAAAATCTGGCAGAACCTCCCCTGTAAAACGGACATCTCTCTACTCAAAGAGTAGAGCCAGTCCTGCAAGGAAATACATTTTGAAATAACACAATTCATAACCCCTCAGTCGAACTCCAAACTACAATTCACCGACCGAGGTCCACAATTCATAAAATAATCACAGAAATATTGAAAAATACCAAAAATACCAAAATACCCTTCAATACTCAAAATATAGCAAATTTAAATATTCAAACACTAGAAATATTTACTTAACCGATAAATACACAAAAACCCTAATTTTAATAAAATATTATTAAAAGTCGGTAATTCTCAATAAATTCATAAATATTGACCAAAATACATTTTATAAATCCAAATTACATAATTAACCCTAAAACTTACTAAAAATTGATAAAAAAAAACTCATTTATTTAGAAAAATCGTATATTATATATATAATTTGAAAATAATTTACGAAAAATAGTTTTAATTAGTTAAAAATACTAAATAATTTGTAAAAATCATTTTTATACCTCAAATAACTAGTAAAACCAATTTAATTACATTTTTGGCCAATTTAGTGTCAAATTACCAAAATACCCATAGTTTCGTAAATTCCCTAAAATTAATCAAAAATTCACCAAAAATAGTATAATTACTCAAAATTAATTTTCTCAACATATAACTGAATAATATCAATAAATATACTCAATTAACCAATTAATTTCAATAAAACACATAATTAACCTAATTTTCCAAAAATTACATAAACTAAATAAATTCAAAATAAATATATAAAATCCATAAAAATTACAAATAAATTTCTAAAATTCATTTCAACACCTATAAACACCATAAAACACAATTTCATAATTTATTTAATTAATTTTCAAAAATTAGAAAATATTAATAAAATAATAAAAAATTCACAAAAATCAAAATAATTCCCAAAAATTCCAAAAAAATTCACAAAGCTAGATTAAGCTACTTGGATCAATGTTTGTGAAGGAAGATTTCATGAATCAACCAAATTGAAGCTCAAAAAAATTAAAAACCCTAATAGGCTGAAATTGAAAAATCGAAACCTAGGGAAATCTAGACTATTTCAAGTGAAACAAAGCTTGGAAATGAACTCACCAGAGCTCAAGGAGAAGATAGAGACCAGTGGCGTCGAGTTTGGTGGCCGAAAATGGCTTGATCGACGGTGAGGAAGTTTTCGGTTTCTCTTGATATTCCGACCAAAACACGCCAGAAAAGGAGGTAGCAGGCATCAGGAATGGCTGGATGTGGTGGTGGCTCGCTGGACTGCACAATAACTGTGATGGATCGACACTGTAGAGACCGGAAATGGTGAAGGAGTCGATCGGAGAAGAAGAAGGAGAGGGAGTGGCAGACTTGTAAATATTTCAAACTTTTGTTTTTGATAAATAAATATGTATATATATAACTATACTTTATATTATAATATTATATAATATCACACACACAATAAATATACACCACACACATATTTTAATAACATATACACATATATACTTAATTAATTAATTAATATAAAAAAAATATTATACAAATTATTTATAAAATAAACCCTAATTTTAATTTAAATAAATGTACGTATATGGACTTTATTTAACACTTTAAAATTACACATGAGCTCATGCAAATTCATAAAACTATTTCAAATAATTAATATTAAATTATTTACATCTTAATTTCTCCGAAAATAAAATTTCCGGAAAAATTTTACATAAAGAACTTAAAATAATTAAAATGACTTAATAAATAACAAAATCATGAAAATAATCATAAATATATACAAATTATTAACACTGCATATCCCGATGCAGTTTAAAATTATCTAAAAACTCGGGATATTACATAATGTTTATGATTGTAATATGCTAAATACCACATAATCGATTAAGTAGCTAAGCTCTATATGATCATGTTTGTAATATTTTGTGATGCATTATAGATGTTTGAAATTATTTCCTTCACATTATCAAATATTCCTTTTATACCTTGGAGGACCATAATTTTTGTCAGGATGTTGCTTTTTGTTATTTAGAATGAAAATTTATATTTCTTATGATGTCCATATTCATAGGGGGGAGAATAAAGAAATATATTTATTTTCATCTCATATATTCATTATTATAAAAAAATTGTTATAAATCACACACTTTATATATTTTTTTTCAAACTCAAAATAAGTTTATGAAAATAAAAAAGGGAGAGATTGTTGACCATAACAAGTTAGCAATCTTGATTTTGATCTTAACCAACTTAATTTTGAAAAACTAATGTGTTTTCTTCTTAAGTGTGTATAAGTTAGAAACAATTTAGAAGTCAAAAATAATAATGAAACATCAAAAAAAAAATGATTCGGAAAGCTATTAGAAGTACTATCTCGACTGGACTCATCACAGGGGACTAAATTGCACAAAAAGTTACAATTTGAATCAAAGTCCTGATTGGGACCAAAATAGTCCTGAGTTGGACCAAAGAGAGTAAAAATTCACAAAATGGGGCAGTACTCATCTCGATTGCTTGTCCCGATCGGGACATTACTTAGGATGGGGTAGTCCCAATCGGGACATGGACATCTCGATCGGGATCAAGGCAGCTTTTCAAATATAATGACTATTTGAGGCTAGTTCCGACCGAGACTAAGGATATCCTGACTGGAACCTGACAAAATGCAGCTTAAAAGTCCAATTTTTCATTCAAATGGACTTGGTTTATATTGGGAACAAAATCATTACTTCCAACAACTATAATTGGATTGCTCAAGTATAAATATGACCTCTAAAAATTGTTTTAAGGTTAAGAAAATTGCTCATTTCATATTTGTACATTCAAGTATTTAATTAAGCTCTCTAAACTCTTCTAAAATTCATTCTTATTGTTGTATACTCTTGTGAGAGTTGGTGAGTGTTAGAATTGATATTCTTTTTCTTCTATTTTCTGGGTTTAGAAAATGAGAAGTGAGATTCTATTTTAAAGGAATTGGTTTAAGTGTTTAGCCTATTAAGTCCATAATTTTTCTACACAACAACCAAACCTTTTATACTATAGCCTGTTAAGCCCCCATTTTAAATAGATCTTAAAATAATTTAATTCTTTCAATTTAAACATTTTAAATTTATTTTCTTAATTTTTATAAAAAGAATGTATGGCTAAAGTTTTATGTGTTTTGAGGCGTGGGTTAATTGATTTCAATTAGTTCAAAATTGTTTAGGCAATAAATCTCTTATATATAAACATTAATTTAAAACTCAAAATGACGCAAAATTATAATTATTTCTAATTTTTATAAATAATTTTTAAATTTATTATGAATTTTCAAAATAAACTTCCATTATTTAAGAAAAATTGATTCAAATTCAAAGAAAATTTCCTTTTAATATAAATATAGCATTAACTTTTTATGTTGTTACATATTAATGTTTAATTTTTTTTTTTCAAATAGCAAGATTATTCTTGAATGCAATAATTTATAAAATGAGTGTAATTTTTGAGAAAATTTTTCAAAAATATAAATTTCATATTAGCATTAAGCATTCACAATTAAATTTAATATTAGAATATTATTTGATTAAATTAAATTTTGATCAATAAAAAAAATAATTTTCCTTAGACTTATTCTTATAAATAAAATAAACTTTATGATTATTATTATTTTTTAAATAATGTCATATTAGAATTTTGAAATTGTTTGGGGGAAATAGGTGGTGGGGGAATTTGACATAGGTAAGATTGTCGTTCAAATGACATGCTAATGTGGTTTTAAATGGAACTTTGTTTAGGGGCAAAAACCATAAATAAGCCCCTTAATTATGCGAGTTTATTCTATTGAACCTCTATTCTTTCATTTTGTTCTATTGAGCCCCTAAATTTTTATTTAATTTATTAATAAGCCTTTTCTTAACAATCAAAATTCATGTGTGAATTACACTCTGTTAAAAAAGAGCGTGATGTTTAAGTCCTTTTGTTGTTTGGTCAAAAGTATGTTGACTAGGATTAGTGAATATGAAGAAGAATGTTAAATAACTTTTATAACCCTAATAATTGGATTTCCCCCAAATACAACAAAGGAAATCCCTAATTGAACAACAGAAGTGAATCTCTTCCTCCCCTCGTTCTTGTTCAAAGCTGTTATAGGTCACTTTAACCCTGTTCTTGTTCTTAATTGATTCATAAAAATACAACATTGCTCTTCTTATTACCTGTCACAATAACAAGTTCAGTGTTCCTCATTTTTCTCTTCTTTTTCTTCGATTTGCTCATAAAGTGGAAACATTGCTTAATGTTCAAGTTAGAGAAAACATAAAATAGTTGTAGTGGACCATAGAGTTGTCCAAAAAAGCTACAAAAAAGGAATTTTTTTTTTTAATTATCACAGTTTGGAATTTGGTGTATTATGTCATTTTCATAATGTTAAAAACTGAACGTGCTTTAAAAAGCAAATACAGTGCTGTTGTGGTCCCTTGTTATTCAAATCTGATGATTTAAAAATCATTTCCTTTGTCACATGCATTATTGCTAATGAAAATAACATGCATTAAATAGACAAAATATTTGTGGTGTTGAATCGATGGGTGATATGGTTATTTTTTTCCATTTACAGGAATGGGTGATACGCATGTGCAAATCATATTTCACCATAAAGGTAAAATAGTTAAGGGTAAATATGTTGGGAGCAAAACTAAGGTAGCTTGTAGTTATTTTGATTTAGATTTGTTGTCTTATCCAAATTTACTATCATTTGTTAAAGAGTTGGGATATAATAATATTGGGGGTCTGTCCTACAAATGTTCAACTAGTGGGTGTTTTATGGTGTTAACAGATGATGTAAGTGTGTTGACTTTAGCTAAGCAATTACAACCTAATGAAGACTTTCACTTGTTTATTGACCACACCCTTCCTAATATAACTGATCGAGCTAAAAATGTACACAACCAACCATTTATACAAGTAGGGGAGAGGGGTTAAGGAAAATAATTATGTATTTAACAATGAAGGGGATGTGGGAACTAAGAGGGTATAAAAGGTAAAAGAGGAAGAAGATGACAATGATCCTCATCAAACTTTTGATGAACTCCTTATCCCTGTCAATATATTAACTGATGATGACGATGATGAGTTGCAGGAAGCTTGAAATAAAGTTAGAGAATATAGGAAAAAAACCAAAGCACAGGTTTTAGATGATGAGGTGGGAGAGTAGGTTTGGGTAAAAGTTAATAGGGAGGATTTATATGATGATGAGGCAGTAGAGGATGATGAAATAAGGGGTAAGTCTAATAAGTGAAAATTAAATAGCTCAAAGTATATCGATAGTGATGACTTGGGTAGCTACTACACTAATTCAGATGTTAGTTATGGGGATGATGCATTAAGAAAACATAGTTCTAAGGTTAGATATGATCCTAGCTCAACAATACTTGAATTTTGTCTTGGCATGATATTTGATAATGTGAACTAGTTTAGATACAATGTTGCTAAGTACGCTATCATGAAGGGCAATGTGTTCATTTTATAAAAAATGAACGTCATAGGTTAGGGCATATTGTAAAAAAAAACTATCCATGGGTGTCTGGAACACAAAAAAAATGAAGGTGTTTTTATTGTGAAAACATATCATCCTAAGTATAGTTGTACTAAAGAGAGTCAAAATAAAATGGCAACATCTAATTTCATTGCCATTTTATTGAAGAATGTTATCATAACCCAACCAAAGATTAAAATCAAAGAGATAGTGCAACTTTACAATTTGGAGTACAAATTATGTGTATGCAATCCAATTGCAAGAACCACAAAAGTCAAGATTTTGAAACAAATTCAAAGGGATTTTATTAAGCAGTTTGCCAATTTACATAATTATGTTCAAGAACTTCTTGTGTCCAATCTTGGGTCTACATGTTTAGTAAAGGCTAACAAAGAGAACCTTGAAAAGTTAAACCTTTTTTAAAGGTTTTATGTATGTCTCCATGGGTGTAAGCAAGGATGGATTGAAGGTTGTAGGCCCATTATAGGATTATATGGAATTTTTTAAAGGGGAAGTGTCAAAGCAAAATTCTATCTGCTATTGGGAGGGGATAGGAACAATTAAATGTTCCTAATAGCATGGGCAATAGTTTTTATTGAAAACAAGTTTAATTGGGCATGGTTTTTTATGTTGCTTGAAGTTTGATCTTCCTCTTGGTGATGGACTAGGCTATATTATTATTTTGGATATGTAAAAGGTCAATTTCCTTAACTATTTGGTTATTTAATTACATGTAGAAGGTTATTTTATTATGTTAATGCACTCACACTTTAGGTTAATATTTCTAATATTTGTTTATTTAGAGTCTTGATAATGAAATACAAGATGTGTTACCTAAGGTGTATCACAAGATATGTATAAGGCATATCTATGTAGCATAGGTTAAAAAATGGAGGGAATATGATAGACAAAGTGCCTTTTAGGCAGTAGCAAAAAGCACCTTCAAGGCACAGTTGACAAATAACATGAAAGATGTAAAGAATCTTGGGCTTAGAGCTGTGGATGACATTCTTGGGTACTCTCTACATCAATGGTGCAAGGTATTCTTCATATTTGAATCTAATTATGATGTGGTCGACAATAACATAGCTGAAACATTTAATGGATGGATAATGGATGCATGATTCAAGCCTATTATAACTATATTAGATGACATCCGAAAATAAGTGATGAATAAAGGGTTATCTTACTCATGATACAATGAGTTCAATGGTAAAGGAGGCTTTGAGATCACTAGCATATATAATGCAACAACTACACACACAGTGCATCTTGAAAAGAGAACTTGTACATATAGAGAATGGGATTTGACTAGAGTCCCTTTTCAATATGTAGTGTGTGCTATTATTATAATGGATAAAGATCCTGAAGAGTTTGTTGCACATTGGTATCCTAAATAGACCTACATCAAAGCATGCTCATATGTTCTGCAACCACTAAGAGGAAGAGATGTGTAGGAGAAAATAGAAAAAGAAGTAATCCTCCCACCTACTTTTAGGAAGCTTCCAAGCAAACCCAAGACAAAGCGAATAGTTAATAAAAATGAGGTGAAAAAGTTTAGGAAATTATCTCCGGTTGGTTTGCAAATGACTTGCAAATTATGCAAGAATGCTGGACATAATATGAGGGGTTGCCCAAATTGTTCAACACCAATTCAAGTCAATGAAACATACCACTATAAACTCCTCCCTATGTCCTTTTAATTTTTTGTTAACACAAATAACTCATTACTTATCTTTTTTCTTAATAGGGTTCAACATCTAAGAAAAGGAAGATAAGGACATAAGTTGCTTATATGGAAACTGATAGTGGGCATCAACAAAGAGCTTCTCGGGCTGAAGCTAATTTTGTGCAAGAGTACTACCAGAGCAGTAGAAAAAATCAATAAATAAAGGTAATATTCACCCATATCTATGGGTTTTGAAAGTTAAATATGCCTTTATTACTTTAAAACTAAAACCTGAGTTGATGCCCATTTGTTAAAGTATATAAGGATCAAGAAAAAGGTATAAATGTAGGGTCAATAGGGGTGTAATATGGGTGGTGGCCAAGGTCCACCCAATGTTACTATTAGAAGTTAATGTAGCAGTGATGCATCAAATTTAAGAGGGTATAAGACTCCCACAAACAACATATTTGGATACATTTCACTCTAAGAAGTAAGCAACCAACTTGGAAATCTTTTTTTAAGAGTAAAGGGATAAAATTTAAAACTTATGATTGGTGGGTAACTGACAGATTCCATGTACTTAAAGTAAGTAATATTAATACAAGTTATTTCTTTAAGTCCATTCATAATAAGTACCTAGTGGTTAGTTCAAGTATGCTCATATTAATGTATGTTCTTATTTTTTTAGGGTGCAAGTAATTCAACCAATTAAGGCAATAATTCTGAACACTCTTAATAACAGTAACAACCAAGAAAGGGAAGTTCTTTTTGTCAATAATGACCAGATTGAAGTTCTTTTTGTCAACAATAACTTTTCAAGCATATAATGTGTTATGTATTATGAATATATTTGGTATAAAGTTTTACTATGTTAATGGCACACATTGGCCATGGTTGGGATGTTGTTTAAGTGATAATGACACATAATTTTTTGGTTGATGGCACACAGTGGCCATGGTTGGGATGTTGTTTAAGTGGTAATATTAACCCATATTTTTTGTTATGTTGTTTAAGTGTCATTAACTTTTATGATTAATGTAACATGTTATAGGTAATGTTATATTCCATTTGTTAATTGTTATTAGCATATTATTTTGAGCTTCTCATTCATTTTTATATTAGCAATTACTCATTCATTTTTATATTCTATTTTTGCTTTTTATATACTAGGTTCATGCAGGCATTGTCACTTTGTAACCAGTCCATGTAATACTACTTTTTTTAATTTGACTGTATTTAGCCCAGATTTATTAATTAATCACTTAATAAAATAATTTTCATTTGCTCTTATCATTAATACAACCACATAAGATTTTCAGTCAGTTTCCATGTGCTATTTTAAACTTACACTAATTTTATAAACTTAATCTTACACTTTATTACACTAACACATATGCTAAAATTTAACATATAAATTTGAAGATCACACAGAACTTTTAGGAGGTCTGAACATTATCACTTTAACAATTTTATCACTAACAAACCAACAACCAAAAAAAGCTAGCTCTATAAGAATTCATGCTTGCATTAATGTGTTTTGCTTTTTATTTAAGTTCAATAACTTCCAAGTTTAATGAGTTGACTTCTAGCTTCTTTTCGTCGATGTGCTTTAGAAAAGATGAAGCCTTGTAGTCATCTTCATAGTTGATCCTTAAATTCTACAGGTGCATATTCAAGGCTCTCAACTCATTGGACATGATCATTGACCTCTCACTCAGCCATTTGTCATGCCACTTAAAGAACTCACAATGACTTCCTTGAAATTCATTAAATCCCACATAAAATAAAACTCAAACTAAAGCCCTTAATTTTAAAACCATAATTTCATAATGCCAACTATTTTACCTTATGAGGACACCTCCAAAACTTCCTTCTTAGGTTATTTTCAGTACCTGAAATCATCAATCAAGTGTGATGTCCATAATTACAGTAAAGCACTACTTGCTCAAAAATTGAATGACCAAATTCCTTGTTTCTTCGAACACCCTAATGCTACTTCCTCCCTTGCTGCTGCTTTTGACACCACTATTGCTTGCCATTTATGGATGACAGTGAAAAACAATAAAAAAGAAGAATGAGAAAAGGATTCATAAGAAGACTGAGTGAAGAAGAGCAAATTTTGGATGATACATCAATTTGTGAGGTTGAAGAAGATAAATGGTAGATTCAAATACCAAATTTACCCTTCACTAACATTAAACTTTGTTTTTTTTATATAACACATGTATACTACTAAGCTCTAACGTGGCACTTTTTTTTTTTGATAAATTCTTAACACCGTGAATTTTAACAGTTAAGAAAGGGCTTATTAATTAATTAAATAAAAGCTCAAGGGCTTAATAGAACAAAATAAAAGGCTAGGGGCTCAATAGAATAAGCTCGCATAGTTTAAGGGCTTATTTATAGTTTTTGCCTTGTTTAGGGGTGTGCAAAAATCGATCAAAACCGATTAACTGAACCGATAAATTGGTCTCAGTTTTAAAGGTAAAAAACCAAAAAAATAAACCAATGAAATATTTGCATATATTATAAAATATATTAATTTAGATAAATGTGTGTTAATAGTAAGATTATAAGCAAAAAAAATTTCTAGTTATATTATTAATGAAAAAATTTTACAAAAAAAAATTAAATTAATAAATAAAAATTTTAGAAATTATTTTCAAAAAATAAAATTAATAAATTGATTTTCCCATCAAATCGAACCAGTTTAGTTCAATTATGATATGTACTCGATTCAGTTTTAGTTTGAAATTTTATATATCTTCAGTTAGTCAATTTGGTTGGGTTTGGTTTGGTTTGAACTGAAATTGACTAATGCTCACCCCTAACATTGTTGTTTAAATAGTGATGATGTGTCACTCTCAAGGAAGTTAGCTACAATTTTCAATTTAGAATAAAGAGGTGAAAATTATAAAATGATTCAAAGATGTTTCAAAATGCATTTTTTATAGAGAAGTTTCAATATGCTTTTTTAAAGATTCTTTAAGCTCATAATCTTTTATTTTTAGACTAAGATCCAGCCACAATGATTAAAAAAATACATTAATTAATCTTTACTGTTTTTTTTCTAAGTCCAAAGGGAACTTTATTAAATAGAAAGATTTGATTTTAAAATAGACAAAAGAAAAGGAGGAACAATAACCCACTCCTTAGCACTAAATGAAAAATGAGCTACAAATACTAGACAATCAGCACCTTTATTCATTGTGCACCTAACAAACACATAATGCATATTAATAACTGAGATAAAAGAAACCTAAGATCACCCATAATCAGAAAAATGGGAGATTTATCAATTGAGGAACCAAATGAACTGTAAATAACTTATTGAGAATCAGATTCTAACACTACATTCTCCATTTGCCGAATCTTGATCCAACTACGGGTTTCGCTAAATAATAAGGCTTCTTATTCTCTAAAGGCAAAAGGACTAGATAATTGCTTAGACAAAGCACCTTAATCAACTTGAATAATGTAGCCTATGCTAATATTGCCTTAAGACTCAAAAATTGCTACATCAACATTAACTTTGAACTAGCCAACAGAAGGTCTGCTTCATACCAAATTACGACCACTCATAGATGGGAAAAATATTTGTATATACTGCACGTTTAACATTTACACCAACTACCTTTCATTCAGCATTTGACCTATAAAATTAACAATCCTACAAGCACAACCCCCACCTGCCTTTTGGACCACATTATTTCAGTTTTGCCATAAAGACCAATAAACCATAGGCATCATAGCCCTTCATCCATAGTATAAGAGTGAAATAATTAATCATATGCTCATGAAAACTAGGAATGCCATTACTAGCTAAACCAAGGGTAGCCAAATGCCAACTTTCGTGAGCAGTAGCACAATTTAGTAGAACATGGGCAATAATCTCTATGCTACCATGGCAAACAAGGCGAACATCATTTATAAGAACTCTTTTAGTCTTAAGGTTTATAGCAGTAACGAGAATATTAGAACTAGCTCTCCATAAGAAACCCTTAACCTTTCTTGGAATAGAAATCTTCCATAAGCGACTCCAAAAGCTTCTTATTAGACTGGAAAGATCACCATAGAGCCATTTTATAACTAATCTTAACTATATAAATACCAAGAGAATCAAGAGCCCATAACAAGTCATTTGTAGGCATGTACAAACTAAGGTGAATCTATTGTATAATGGAGTGATCACTTTCAATGAACAGGTTAGCAAAAATTTCAACATCCCACCTCTTCTTATTAGCATCCAATAAGCTTAATACCTTTGTATCTTCCATGCTAGCTGCAACTTTAAAAGAAACATAGCCATTGGCAAATTTTGGGAGCAAATGTGTAGATGGCGGGGTTTAGCGTGCGTCCAAGATTTTAGCAACCTCGACACTGTTTGAGCTCAAAGCTCTAAAGAACATACTACTATATCACAAAGACATAGTGTGGAGATGAGGAGTTGCTACCCAGGGTAATAACTAGGACAATTTGAAGATGGTGGTAACTCGATTCTCTAAAAGAGAGTTAGCACCACAACCAGGAGATTATGGATACGGAATACTAACTTCTTTCAGTCATGTGTTCATTTAGAATTACCTTATTAATTACTAAATTATTCTCTATTTACATGCAATTTCATTTAAACCCTAATTTAGCATGCATCTAACTCTAAGACAACTAGTCATGAAAAAGCATAAAAACAATGCATTCATAAAGCGCAATGTCCCTAAATTAGTCTAATCTACATTAATTTTAATTAAATGGGCTAAATCTACATGTTTTATTTACAAGTGAAATAAAGCTAAAGGGTGCGCCTGCATTTTAAGTTAATTACTAAGCCTAAGTTTACTTGTTTTAATTCTAAAAAGTGGGTCTAAGTCTATTGATTTTATGGACAATTGATTTGGATTTAATTAGTGGGCTTAAGTCTAAATTAATTTTAATTTTAAATGAAATAGGCCTAAATATATTAATTTTAAAAGAAATGAATTTAATGGGTTGAGTTAGGCCTAAGTTAATTTTAATTAAACTAAAATGAGCCTAAGTCTAAATTAAACTAATGGGCCTAAATTAATTTTAAAATTAATTAAAACTTAAAATCCAATTTTAAAAGCTCAATAATTAAGTGAGTTAAAACACAATGTGGGCTTGGGGCCAAAACATAAAAAAATAAATAAACAAGCTCAAAAACATAAAAAAAAAAAAAATATTAAAAAAATCAAATAAAAAGATCAAATAATCAATAAATTATTTCTTCTAAAAAACTTAATTTGATTTCAGACAACCTAAAAATTAATCTATTGTCATCATTGATTTTATTAAGATTTACCAAATGAATCCTAATTTACTAATCATTTTTAAAGTGCAGAAAAATAAAGATTCACTATATTTCCCACTAATGGGGCTATTACAACCTATGTGAATCAAAAGAAAATAAATAAATAAAAATATATACAAACCCAATAAAAACAAATATAACATAGAAAATCAATAATTTAACAAAATATATATTTAACCTAATTTTTCAAAAATGACATAAACTAAAAATAATTATAAAAATTATTTAAAAATCACAAAAATTATAAACTTAACTCTAAAATTAATAATAATTACTAATAACACCAAAAATCACAATTTCATAATTTATATAATTAATTTACGAAAATTAATAAAATAATAATATAATATTAAAAAATTCACCAAAAATCAAAACAAAAATTTATAAATGTAGATTGAGCTTCTAGGAACAACATTTGTTAAGGAGGATTGACTGAATCAAGCTAAATCAACCTAAAAAAAATTGTGAAACCCTAAAGCTCAAAACTAAAAATTCAAGAAAATGCAAAAAATTGGTGGTTTAGAGCTCAAACCGAAGTTAGGATTGAGTTCACCGATGCTTGAGGAGCTTAGGGACACCGGGAAAAGCTCAAAATGGTGGCCAGACGAAGGAGGAACGTCGGAAGGTCAACTTTCGGCTTCTCTTGCTACACGAGCTGCTACCGACGCTGGGGAAGGAAGAGGAGGACAATGGAGCTGACAGAGGAAAGGGGGTGGTTGACGATGAAGGGTGGGGAGGCACTCTGATGGTGGAGAATCGACGTGATAGGCGACGAGGGGAGGGGGGGGGGGGGAAGATGGGTTGCAGGAAGAAGAAAGAAAATATATGTTTTTTGTGTTTAATGTGTATATATATATATATATATATATAATATATATATATATATATATATATATATATATATATATATATATATATATATATATATATATATATATATATATATATATATATATATATATATATATATACTAATCTCCACACACATATATATATTCACACACAAATAAAATAATACTAACCCTAATATATGTGTGTATATATATATATGTATAATAATAACACATAAAATAATAATGCAATAATGCATTTTAATAAAAATAATAATAATAATAATAATAATAATAATAATAATAATAATAATAATAATAATAATAATAATAATAATAATAATAATAATAATAATAATAATAATAATAATAATAACATCATTTAAAAAAAAACAATAACATTAGTACTTAAATATTATTATTAAAATAATTCTTTTCAAAGTAGTAAATATAACGTAAATAAATTTCCAAAATAATAAGTTTTTTTAAAATAAATATTTACATAGAAAATTGTAATTAAACATAAAATAATAGATATTAACCATAAAATAATAAAATAAACAAATATAACTTTAAATTTTATTAACACTGCATATCCTGTTTTAAATTAAAATAATTTTAAAACTAAGGTTATTACAGTCTCCCCTCCTTATAAGAATTCGTCCCCGAATTCAAGAAAGAATAAACAAGAATCAAGGAGGAAAGAGATATAGGTAATAAGTTCGCATCTCAACTTCAGTCTCCTAGGTATGCTCTTCTGCGTTGATGTTGCACCACAACACCTTAACCATCAGAATCTACTTCGAATGCAACTATCGAACTTGATAGTCTACGATCGCAACAGGTTCTTCTACGAACATCAAGTCTTCACTCACTTTTACGCTATCGGGCTGCAACACGTGTAAAGGGTCTGAAATATACTTCCTCAGCATTGAGATATGGAACACCGGATGCACTTGAGACATACTCAGAGGCAAAGCTAACCGATATGCAATAGTGCCAACTATATATCTCAGTGCTAGCTTACCCTTTCTATCAAATCTCATAACACCCTTCATCGGAGACACCTTCAGAAAAACATAGTCTCCCACTTGGAACTCCACATCTCTGTATCTCGGATCTGCATAGCTCTTTTGTCTACTAACTGCGGTCTCTAATCTCCTCTTAATCACATCAACCTCTTTGCAACATCCTGAACCATCTCAGGTCCAGTCAAAACTCTCTCCCCAATCTCATCCCAACTCAGAGGGGATCTAC
The DNA here is from genome assembly GCA_947683625.1 of Mallotus nudiflorus. Classification (NCBI taxonomy): domain Eukaryota; kingdom Viridiplantae; phylum Streptophyta; class Magnoliopsida; order Malpighiales; family Euphorbiaceae; genus Mallotus; species Mallotus nudiflorus. Next base: position 581,518 of record CANTUR010000595.1, on the reverse strand, counting down.
ACTTCCTTCCTTACAAAGCCTCTTATGGTGCCATTCCAATACTGCTATGGTAGCTGTTATTATAAGCAAACTCTACGAGTGGCAAATGATCATCCCAGCTACCTCCTAAATCCAAAACATACATTCTCAACACATCTTCAAGTGTCAGGATCATCCTCTCAGACTGAACATATGTCTAAGGATGAAAAGTAGTACTGAAATCCAACCTGATGCCCATCACTTCCTATAACTTCTGCAAAAAATGAGAAGTAAACACTGAACCTCTGTTTGACATAATAGACACAGGTACTCCATGAAGGCACACAATATGCTTCACATACAATTTTGTCAATCTAGCTACAGAATAACTAGCTTTCACAGGCAAGAAATGTGCAGATTTGATCAACCTATCCACAATCACCAAGATGGAATCGTATCCATCCTTGGAACGAGGTAAACCGACCATAAAATCCATAGCGATTATTTCCTACTTCCACTTAGGAATAGGAAGAGGCTGAAGTTTCCCAGAAGGCTTCTGATGTTTAGCTTTCACTTGCTGACATGTCAAACACTTAGTAACATAATTAGCGGCATCCTTCTTTAGTCCATCCCACTAGTACAAGTCTCTGATACTGTGGTACATCTTAGTGACACCTAGATGTATGTTGTAAGCTGTAGAATGTGCTTCCTCAAGGATTTATTCTCTCAAATTATCCACATCAGGAACACACAATCTACCACTGATCCATAAAACACCATCATCATCAAATGTGAAATCAGTGAACTTCCCTGCGTGAACATTCTCTGCAAGCTCTTCTAGAATAAGATCTCGGCTCTGAGCTACCTTAATCCTATCTCTCAATATAGATTTCACCTTAAACTGAGATAGCAGTCCACCTGATCTACTCACCTTCATCATCAGACCTTGATCCACTAACTGATGCAACTCTTGGATCAATGGTCTCCTCTCCATACTAATATGAGCAAGACTACCTGAGGACTTCCTACTCAAGGCATCTGCTACCACATTAGCCTTGCCTGGATGATAAAGGATCTCACAGTCATAATCTTTCAAAAATTCCAACCATCTCCTCTGACTCAGATTCAGATCTCTTTGCTGGAAAATGTATTTAAGGCTCTTGTGATCCTTAAAAATCTCACAAGTAACCCCGTACAGATAATGTCTCTAAATCTTGAGAGCAAAGATCATTGCAGCCATCTCTAGGTCGTGGGTAGGATAGTTCTGTTCATGCTTCTTCAACTGCCTCAAAGTATAGGCTATCACCCTACCATTCTGCATCAACACATAACCTAGGCCAACTCTAGAGGCATCATAATATACTGTGAACTTGTCTACTCCATTAGGTAAAGCCAAAATTTGAGCTATGGTCAACTTCTCGTTCAGCAACTGGAAACTATTCTCATAAGTTTCTGACCACTTAAATCTCATATTCTTCTGAGTTAAACGAGTCATAGGAGCTGCAATTTTGGAAAAAATCCTGTACAAACCTCCTATAGTACCCAGTTAAACCCAAAAAACTTTGAATCTTAGTAACTGAAGTCGGTCTAAGCCACTCAGACACTGCCTCAATCTTCTGTGGATCAACCTGGATACCCTCTTTAGACACCACATGTCTAAGAAAAGCAACACTCTCCATCCAAAAATCATACTCCGAGAATTTAGCATAAAGTTGATATTCTCTCAGTATCTACAGTACAGTCCTCAAGTGATATACATGCTCTTTCATACTCCTCGAATACACCAATATATCATCAATGAAGTCTACCACAAATTGATCCACAAATGGTTTGAATACCCTGTTCATCAGATCCATAAAAGTTACTGGTGTGTTAGTCAAGCCAAAAGACATCACCAGAAACTCATAATGGCTATATCGAGTGCGAAATGCCGTCTTAGGAACATTAACTTCACTGATCCGCAACTGATGATAACCCGACCTCAAGTCAATCTTGGAAAAGAACTGTGCACCCTGTAGCTAATCAAACAAGTCATCTATCCTCGGAAGAGGATACTTGTTCTTCACTGTCACCTTGTTCAGTTCTTTGTAGTCAATGCACAGTCTCAGGGTACCATCCTTCTTCCTTACAAATAGGACCGATGCACCCTAAGGAGAAACACTGGGTCTAATAAAACCCTTATCCAGCAATTCTTGCAACTGCTCCTTCAACTCTTTCAACTCTGCAGGAGCCATTCTGTAAGGTGGCATAAAAATAGGGGTAATGCCTAGAACCACATCTATACATAACTCAATCTTTCTGTGAGGTGGTAAACTTGGCAACTCCTCAGGAAAAATATCAGGAAACTCACAGGCAACAGGAACATCTATGAGCGACAACTTCTCCACTGAAGTATCCCTGACTAATGCCAAATAACCCTGACAACCCTTCCTCAGTAACTTCTTAGTCGTAATAGCGGAAATGAGATTCTGAGGTGCAGAACTCTTATCACCCACAAACTTAAACTCTTCTTCACCAGGAATTTTGAAAGTCACCTCTTTACTCCGACAATCTACCACGACATAGTGCTGAGATAACCAATCCATACCTAGAATAACATCAAATTCCATCACATTCAACAAAATCAAATCAGCAGACAATTCTCTACCTTTGACAAGAACTGGACAACTAGAAAGAACAATATCAGTGTCCAAAGAATCGCTTAGAGGAGTGGCGACAGACAAAGGAAAAGCCATCCTCAAAGCTTGCCAATAAGACTTAAAAGCAAAAACAGGAGAAACAAACGAATGTGTGGCACCCGAATCAAACAGAACCCATGCATCCAGGTAACAGATAGAAATAATATCTGCCTCGACTGCATTAGATGCCTGAGCATCCTGCTGGGTGAGATGGAAAACTCTGACCTTGACCTACCTACTGACTGTTAGAAGCCTAGCCAACCCTTTTGGCACCTCCTCTGGTACCTCCACCACGACCCTGTTAAAGAACAATCTGAGTAGAACTCTGATGCTGAACTGGAGGCAACTGAAAAGGTACTGGAGCTGCACTAGCAATCGACTGCTATGGAAATTACAGAATCTACGGCTGTTGATAACCAGAATAGAGACATGATATGGCAAAGTGTCCTATCTGTCCACATCGAAAACAAGTCAGCAGTGTCATATAACACGATCCCTGATGGACTCTACCACATGTCTGACAAACACTGGCAGCTGACCTAGAACTATGATCACTACTGCTGCTCGAAGCACTTGACCCAAATCTGAACAGTCTGCATTGACCTCCATGGCCATGTCTACTGCTCCTGTGTACCCTCTGCTATTATCTCTGGCTCTGCTGACTACTCAAACCAATTTGAAACTTGAGTATGGAGTAGTCTGAAATCCACCTAACTAAGTGCCCAACTGGTAATAATCAAGCATAGCTCCTTGCCTGACTAGCCTTAGCTCAATCTCTTTGGCCAACTCTATCACTAACTCTAAAGTAACGCCTGCTGTAGGCATACCAGCAAATGCAAAACCCAAACCAGTGACATAAGTAGTAACTGTGAAGTACTGATCCCTTATCAGGTCCTCTGCATATCTGTCGAGTCGAAGGAACTCTTTGGTGTAGTCCTCAACAGATCTGTCACCTTAGGTAATACTAGTCAGTCAAAGTCTAAAGCTCATACGAAGTGGCTCTGGACAGAATCTCCTCATAAATCTCTCTCTGAACTGCACCCAGGTCATCATTATCATGTATGGCTGAATCATCTGAATAAACCAATCTAGAACTGGTCCCTCTACTAACACCTCAACTATCATGATTTGCTGATACTCGGTGTGAGTAGTCCAAGTCCTCATCTCTATCGCATGCAGAAAGTCTAAAGGATCAGAAGTCCCATCGAATGCGATCCTGCCGACTCTAGCGTAGAACAGGGCTGCCTCAAGGTCAGACATGCCTTGCTGATAGGTAGGCTGAACAGGCGATGCAACTGGAGGTACTGGAATATCCTTATACTCTGGCTCTACAGGTTCCTCGTCCTATAGCTCTCTCTGTCTACAACGACATGCTGCTCCTCGAGGTCTACCTCTACCACAACCTTTGCGCCTAGCTGGCAGCTCAAGAGGTAAAACCTCATCCTAGAAGGACTCATCATCCTCAACCTCAACGACCAGTGGAGCGACACGTACTTGCCTCCTCATTCTAAAAAGACAAACAGAATGATTCAGATAAAACAGACAACTAATGGTAACGCAGAAAACTAAATCAAAGAATACTCATCAAGACGTACTTGAACCTACTTAACTGCAGTAGTTTTAAAAGAAAACACGACGCAGAAAAACTAGGGCCACAACTCAACAACTAAGGCCCTGATACAAAACTCCGCTCTGATACTAATTTTGTCATGACCCAAACCGGGGGGCCATGACCAGTGCTAGGAAACAGGAATTCTTTCAAATCTGAAACCTGTACTAAACCTTAAAATAATAAAAACATACAATAAATATAATAAAATAAATATAACATAATTAAAATCTCAATTTAATATGATAAAATAAACTTCTTCATATCATGAAATGTATTAATACAATATTCAAAATATAGATACAACTACTACAGTTTTCTAGAGTACAATATAAAATAATTAAGTAGATGGTTTACACAATAAAGTCGGGGCGGAAGAAATCCGGCATATAGGCCTACTGCTGAGGTCTGAAGAAGAAGACTCTCCTGTAAAAATATCAACGGAGAGGAGTCATACCTCACTAAGTGAATTGTTATAATATATATACACGCATTACTAAATGTCAAATGCAAACAATCATATGTATATAATAAATATATATACAGGCATGTACACACAGATATTAAAAATCACTTTATATCACCATACTGAAAATAAGTTTTGAAGGATCAAATAGAACCCTAATGATCACAACCTCAATTAATAGTAGAAAACACTCTAGCCATATTGGCTCATTTAATTCCAAATAAAATTCACTTAATCCAATTGGACAGTAGACTGGCCCCGAGACACTAAGTCAACCGAGCTCCAGTAGTCTGACTGTCAGTATGATTGGCCCCAAGACACTTGGTCAACCGAGCTCCCGCAATCATACCATCAATCACATCACACGTCAATCAAGTCATGATCCATAAATAAGTTAGTAATTTAACCTACAATCTATAGCACCGTGCTGCCCACTAAGAAGCACGTTCTATCGATATCCATCATTTAAAATAAACCATTATACAAGAAAATAAATAATGCATAATATCATTCAAAATGATAAAATAACCCATATATATACCATAAATATACCTAAAATAAACTAAGTATATTTCACGTATATATATATCAAATAAATTCAAATCAATCATAATATACCAAAAATAAACCATTAATATACTAAAAACATGCTAGGTTTAAATCAATAATAAAACATATATTTATTTAAGAGTATATCAAAAATATACCTAAAATATACTAAACATTTTAATAAAACAATTTATGAATAAATACAATTAAAACATGTATTTTCTAAAACATGCAACCTAGTGTGATGTATATATAAAATAACAACTCACAGGGATGCACTCCTGGAGACTGATCCAACGGGCCTAGTCCGCTAGGTCTCAGTCCCGGCGCAACTAAAAAATAAAAATAATTACGAATAAATCAGAATAAATCTAACTTAGACTTCTAGAAACTCAATCTAGGATTACAAAATAACGACAAACATATAATTGGAATTACACCCAATGTCACATTTTACGAGAATTCTACCGAAAATTCGGCAGAACCTCCTTTGTAAAACGGACATCTCTCTACTAAAGTAGAGCCGGTCCTACAAGAAAAATACACTTTGAGTATAAAAATCCTCACAACCCTCGGTTGGGATCCTAAACTATAAAATTTCCCAATCGAGGTCCACAATTCACCAAAATTCACATAATATAATAAAATATATTTAAAAAATCAATAAATACTATAAATACCCTCAAAATATCAAAATATTACATATTTAACATTAAAACACCAAAAATAATTATTTTTCACAATAATTACTTAAAAATCTTAAATAATAATATAATATCATAAAAATCAAATTTTCTCATTAATTCAATATAATTTAATAAAAACTCACTTAACTAATCCAAATAGCTTAATTATCCCAAATACATTTTAAAAATTACTAAAAATCCATTTTATTACAAAAATAGTATATAATATATTATTTGAAAATAATTTTCAAAAATTAGTATTAATTAATTAAAAATAGTAAATAATTTTTAAAAACCATTTTTATACCTCAAATAATATTAAAACCAATTGAACATAATATTTAACTAAAATTGCCATCAAATTACACAATTAACCCTAATATTAAAAAATTAGACATAATATACTAATAATACTCAAAAAATCAATAAAAATTATATAAATACACAAAAATTATTTTTCTCAACATAGATCTCAATAATATCAACAAAAACATATAATTAACCAATTATTTCTAACAAAATATATATTTAACCTAATTTTTCAAAAATGACATAAACTAAAAATAATTATAAAAATTATATAAAAATCAAAAAAATTATAAACTCGACTCTAAAATTAATAATAATTACTAATAACACCAAAAATCACAATTTCATAATTTATATAATTAATTTATGAAAATTAATAAAATAATATAATATTCAAAAATTCACCAAAAATCAAATAAATTCTAAAAATAAAAAAAAATTTAGATGTAGATTGAACTTCTAGGAACAACATTTGTTAAGGAGGATTGATTGAATCAAGCTAAATCAACCTAAAAAAAATTGTGAAATCCTAAAGCTCAAAATTAAAAATTCAAGAAAATGCAAAAAATGGGTGGTTTAGAGCTCAAACCGAAGCTAGGATTGAGTTCACTGGTGCTTGAGGGGCTCAGGGACACCAGAAAAGCTCAAAATGGTGGCCGGACGAAGGAGGAACGCTGGAAGGTCAACTTTCGGCTTCTCCTGCTACACGAGCTGCTGTCGGCGCCGAGGAAGGAAGAGGTGGACAATGGAGCTGTCAAACGAAGGGGATGGTCAACAGTGAAGGGTGGGGAGGCACTCTGACGGTGGAGGATCGGTGTGACAGGTGACTGAGGGGGGGGGGGGGTGGAAGATGGGTTATGGGAAGAAGGAGGAAAATATATGTTTTTTATGTTTAAATATATATATATATATATATATATATATATATATATATATATATATAATAATATATAAAATAATCATGCAATAATGCATTTTAATAAAAATAATAATAAAAATAATAAAAATAAACAACATCATTTTAAAAAAATACAATAACATTAGCACTTAAATAATATTATTGAAATAATTCTTTTCAAAGTAGTAAATATAACGTAAATAAATTTCCAAAATAATAAGTTTTTTTAAAATAAATATTTACGTAGAAAATAATAATTAAAAATAAAATAATAGATATTAACCACAAAATAATAAAATAAACAAATATAACTTTAAATTTTATTAACACTGAATATCCTATTTTAAATTAAAATAATTTAAAAACTAGGGTTATTACAATTAGGTCCCTAAGAAAAACATCACAATTAAGTCCTTAAAAAGTTGTAATTAAGCTCTGAGATTCAAAAATCAAAATCCACAGACCTATTTATAATAAATTTTCATTATTGGAGTCCTCTGTCGCATCCACACTCAACTATCCCAAAACCGGGTGCTTACACAATGATCTTACTAAATTCTTATATTTTTCCTATCTCTAATTTGAAACTGAAGCCCCCCCCCCCCTCCCCTCTTTGATTAAATCTTTAGCTTCCCATATCCTATGCCAAACAAAATTTCGGTTATATCCTATTCCAACCTCAACAAAAGAATAATTTAGGCAATACCTTACTTTAAAGATCATGGACACAAGAGACTTGAATATGATGCCAAACTCGGTCTTTTAAAAAAGCAAAATTCTCTTTTTTGTTTTGACTAACCAATTATAGTAACCCAAGATAATTACTATAATCCATGGTAGCATTGATTCCAAGAACTCTACACACTTTCTCTTTAGCAACCGAATTAGAATTCATACTAAAAAAGACTAACAACTTTTGAAAATTAATCATCTAGCCTAAGCCCTGTTTATAGCAATGAAGAACATTTTTAATCTCAGTGGATTCCTATAAAGTAGCCTCGGAAAATATAAGGCAATCATCAACAAAGAATAGATGGCTTACTTTAAAGGCTCTTTATGAAACACTACAACAATGTATATGCCCTCGAATCTCTGTATTCTTTAATAGAAAACTAAGACCTTAAGGACAAAAATGAAAAGGTACAGGTCCCCTTGCCTTAAACCACAATAAGGAATGGTAGGACCATATTCTTCTCCTTCATGAAGCATAAAATAACAGCCAATAAAGACACAATACATTATTCATTTAACACAATCTAAATAGAAACCATCTAAAGCATCATGTTCTCAAGATACCTCAATTTGATTTTATCATAAGCCTTATTCAAGTCAGTTTTAAGAGTAGCAATCCCATCTTTAACTTGTCTTTTCCACATGAAATAGTGGGTTATTTCAAAAGCAACCAAGATATTATCTATTATCAACCTCCTATAAAAAAATTGAGATCAATAGTATAATTGAGAAAGATTGCATATATTGTTTTATGTTTAATAAACACTTAACATTTCCTTTATATCGTTCCACCATGATAAATATTTAAAATAACTAGAACACCTGAAGTTGAAATTTAATTTTTAGTAGTTCAATAAGATTTCCAGTTTCATGCTCTTTAGTTTTCGAACAAATATTAACACTTGTAATCATATTCTATGATTTTCACATTGTAAAACACATGTTACATAAACATGGTCTTGTAATTTATTACCAAATTAATAATATTCTCCATAATTCATTAGAGTCTAAACATTTATTTTATACTAAAATTTCTTATCATCATACACCCTTCAAAAATTTACATAAGATCTAGCCATAAATGCCATCTTGGCATTTTGAGTTCATGCTCAACTCTTGCCAAATCTCATGCCTTCCATGCTCATCACAATGTTTAATCAAACTTTATAAAGTATTTTAATTTCATCCAAAGCACTATAATATTTAGATGTATTCACATTAATTTCAGAGCACTACACCATATATCTATATTTGATTATGATGATTGTACATTCCTAAGTAAGAATCAAATGCACATATTAGTTATACCGATGTCTCCATTTTATGAACATTCTCACTATCATTTTTCTAGAAATATTCTTATTTTTTTGTTCCATCGAACGATGAATGCAAATTTAGTCTTGACATCAAAGACCAGAATAATTTTCTATGTTCAATGATAACTTTGTCATGTATTGCATTCTTAAGTGAAATTTCTAAAATGTTTAAGTTGAAATTCAATCGAGCATTTTGATGTTGAATTAATTTAGTCAAAATTTGATGTAATTCTTTACATATTATCTTCACTTTTAATATGTAGCTAAATTTCCAAAAGTTATATTAGTTTAACTTGTAATGTTTAGAGGTCAATATGATATTGAGTTACTCATACAAAGATAGAGTGAATGCAACTATTTGATTCAAATGTCTTTACATAAGTTTAAAGTCCATGCTCAGCTTAGGACACTAATTTCACATGCTTTCAATTAGAGTCTACATAAAATAAATTAATGTCTTTAATTCACAAAGAAACTCATCCTAATTTCAACAATCAAACGTTAGTTTTTGTTTGAGGTTTTTACATGAATTCTATTTAGTTATTCTCTTATAGAATGGGACTTTATTTAATATTCGTGTTCTAATTAAAACTTTTTATTATTTTGTCAATTCATCAATTTAAAAGCACACAAATTTAATGGTTGTGATTAATTTGTAAGCTTATGAAGTCATCCAAATAGTAATTAAATATTGATCATACAGGGTGTAACTTTATAAAGTCATCCAAATAGTAATTAAATATTGATCATATAGGGTGTAACACCCATACCCTTAATTGTATGTCAAATGTTGCATATAGTTAGGCTAGTGATTTGGATTGAGCCATAACTCATACTCGATCATCAAAGAGCAAGAATTTTTGAATTTTGATGACACTCAAAATGAGTGAATTATGAGAATGAAAGGTATAAGGAGTAAAAAAGAAGTAAAGAGTGAGAATTAAAAATTTTAGGATAATATGGACTCAATTGAAATAAATAGTTGTCCAAGAATGAAGAATTAAAAGCTTGAAGATTTATAGGTAACTTACGCATTTCATTAAGGGCCAAAAGGGCACTCTACCTTTTCACTTATCATAATTTTAGTTTAGAAACCTCCTTTCTTCATCCTTAATTAAAGAAGTCATGGTTGATTAAGAGACTTAAGTTAAAAAATTAAAAACAGGAAGAAGAACACTTAGGGAAAGGAAAAGAGAGTTTGGAGAGAGTTCTTAATTTCTTTAAGTGGAGCTTATTTGCAAGGTGAATTTGAGAGTCTAAAACCATTTCAGGCCATTAATCTTCATTCCAAAGGTCTAACGTTATTCATTTGGTAAGTATTTTAAGTGTTTTTGTTGATTTCGGTTAAGGTTAGCAAGCTATAATTTTTTGTTTATTATTCTCTATGTTTTGTTTATAAATTAAGCTAGGAAAGTCCAAATTATGATTGGTTTGATTTTAAGAAAACTTTAAAGCATTCTCTAAAACTTTTTAGTTTTAATTAAAAGCTTATTGTGCCTATATAGGGATATAATAATCCTATAATTTTTATTGCTCAATCAATCAAAGTAATTAAATTGCTTATAATGCGACCTCTATAACTTTATTTGTGTTTATCAAATTAAAGTGAAATTATTATTAAAGTTACTATACATATAGATCTAAGTATTTTTAAAATTTTAGTTCAAAAATTATTTTTCTATAAGTTACAGTAATCCCTCAAAGATAGGCATGAAAATAACACTTTTAGAGTTAATGAAGCTAATTTGTAGAATTAAGTTAATTTGCATATTTTGCATATATTTTGGGGGTAGCATTATTATATCAATGTACAGGATTGTTATATTAATGATTTTTAAATAAAATTCCATGCTTTAGGTACTGGAAAAGGCAAAGAAGGTGGTGGTGCAAACTAAGCAATTCGCTGACTTAAATATGTGTGTGTATGTAGGCTATTTTAGTGAGTACATGTTCAAGCCCTTAAAATATATTTATATTAACAACAAAATGAGACTTTTAATATATTTATATTAACACAAGTCTTACAATTTTGATATTTTAAGTGAATTGTAATTTGATTTTAAATATTCTAGTATTCTGACTTAAGAAGTTTATAGTGTTTGGTTTAACTAAATTGTTTTCTGCTTATAACATTTATTCATTAAGTATTTCTATACTCATTTTACTCTGTTTCCTAACTTTTTTTAGATAGCAGGGCTTGTTAGAGGGTGGCTTAAGCTGATTGAGTGTAGATAGAAGTTGAAAATAAGATTGGCCAACATCCTTGTCAGAGAAGCCTTATATTTTTATTTCTTAACCTTGTTTCTTTATGTATTGTAAATGGAAATTTCTTGAAGTTAAACAATGGTGCTAGACTATATGTAAAGTAACTATTTAGAAACATGTTTTATATTGCTTTAATGATGTTCAATACTACATTTCCAATATATAAATACATATATCAATCTAGTTTAAAATGTGATTTTCTATATTATCCAGTTGTTTTATACCTTTGCAAACAAGCAGATATGATTGTATAAGTTTTTATTCTCTGAATGTATCATTAAGCAAGACCAAACTTTCATAAGAAATTTATTTTAATCCTTCTTGTAAATATAAATATATTTCTAACTCATTTAGATTAAAGCAAACTGTTTGTGAAGTGGATGGTTTTAAATGTCCATCTTGGGCTCTATGAAACGAGGTGTGACATAGGGATTTGAGAACTAATTATTGAATTACTTTAGTATTTACTTATTTAGATGATCGATTGTTTGTTTAATGGAAATGAAAGAAAAAATTGAAATAAACTAAAATTAATTATTCTTAAACTCACAATAAAGATAATTGTTAAGATTTTATCCCAGGGTCAAGCTTATCTAAAAAATCGTGTAAACTTTCTTCTTAATTATGAATTCCATTCCATTTTTCAAGTATCTTTTGAATTATGAAAATCTCTCTTAAGCACTCTAACAATTGATTGATTATGACAAATACCCAATTATTTAGCTCTTACTAACTCAAGCAATTAATCATATTCAATATTTGAAGCAAAGCTTTTAAGAGTATATTAATAACTGAAATGTCTCTCAACTAATTCAATTAATTAATAGGTTATTGTTGTGTTTTTAATAAAGTTAATCCCTTAATCTAACTCTATTGTCTAAATAAATTTAATAGGTGATTTTTCCAATGAAAGCATTTAAGTTCAAACAACAATGGAATGAGAATTGTTTGATTAAAAGTTTAACCTAATTAAGTCATGATGGGCTGGGTCTAAAAGCTCTAACTAATATTTTAGCTACTTATAGAGATTAAAGAAGAAGAAAAAAATAAAAGATCTAAACATATTCATCATATTATATAAATTAAGGACAAGAAGAAATATTAAAAGAAAAACCCCTTTTAAATCTTCTTATTTAGAATGATGTTTGAATTCTTAACACTTGACTCCTCTACTTTTGATTCAATCCTTGAGTAGTTCTAAGAAGAAGCTACAAAAAATTCTCTGAATAATGAAAACTGAAAGTTATTAATCATTGTCAAAACTAGACAATCTCTTTAAGAAGTAAATCATAAATATATAATGTTGTTCCCCCTTAAAACCCCTAAAATAAAATTTCCATATAAATATATTCGAGGCACACGGCTATGTACCTAATGTGCATAGCCATGTGTCCATCTCCTTCTAAAAATTTCAAAATTAGCATGGCTATGTGCCCTCAAACACACACCATGCCTAATCTATTTTTAATAGGCTCCTCTCTCTTTAAATTAGACATGGCCATGTTTGAATGGCTTCTCTATGGTCTTCATGTGGTGGCTTAGGCATGACCATATGTCCTCAGTGCATGGCAGCATGTCCTCAGGCACATGGTTGTGTATAGTCCTCCATCTAAGAAAGTGCAAAATTGTTCTCTTTATATAGATTTTGAGCTTTACTCTTCAAGGCCTCGCCTTGGCACCTTATACATCAACTCTACAATAAGCATAACTGGCATAAAAATAATTAAAAACATACCAAGCAAATAAAAATTACCAAAAACATAATTAAACTACTAAAATTCATAAAAACCTAGAATTAAGACTTTAATACTAAACTTGTAATTCAATATATTCTAGACCCTAAATACCTAAAATCTAACAAATTAGCACTCTAAATATAGTATTTTTCATACTTATGAGTTGATTCTTTGTACCTCGATAATTCCTCATATGTTTAACCTTGTCTAAACTTGGTTATATCCTTGTATAAGCTTAATTATGCAATTTAGCCTCAATTTTAGTCTTAAAAAAAGCTTTTGATAGGCACTAAAATGCTAGCTTAGACATTGAGGCACTCCTTAGCTATTAAGGTGCCTCGAAACCTCCTTAGTTTACTAAAGAACCTCCTTAGCGATAAAGCATTACCTTATTGCACCAAGGTGTTACCTGATTAATCAAGCGACCATGTCTTGCATAAAGACAATGCCTTTGTGCTTTGGGTAGCTGATTCCACTTTTAATACTCCATTGAGTGTTTTTAAAATGAAATTTAATCCATTTCCACTCTAGAACTCAAAAAATTCTTAATTATAGTTATTTAGCACTTTTTAAGGTTCATTTTCACAAACTTTAAGAAATTATTTTGAGGTTAGTTTATCTACATTTATAGGATTAAAAAAATTTCAATGTATATGCATGAGATAAAAGGTTAACAATAATAGAAAATCCACATGCATTATACTGATGAGTTCTTAAAAGAGGAGCAATGCTAGAACTCAATAATGAGAAGAAATCACAACTTAAATCCAGAAGAACAATAACTAAAAGTTTAATCAATAACAAGCCTAACATTTTAGAAATTTTCAAAGGATCATTTAAGAATAAGTTTCAAGAGAAAAGTGTAGGAATTCACTTACTATTCTAGTAACCAAAACTTAAATCTTCTTAATCACTTTAAAACTAAATGATTCTATGATCAATCAACAAAGTCGCATGAACCAAACTCTAAAGAAAATAGCCATGGATGTATATGAAGAATAAAATTCAGAGAAAGAGAGACAATTCAAGGGAAATATTTTTCTATGATATTCAACGAAGGGTTACACCCCTTATATATATGCATAGGAATCCTAATCACAACATAATTAGGAATAGAATAACATCCTAAATAGAATAAAGACTTTATTCCTAATTGTATACAAATATTTACTTCCTAATATATACAATGAAAATATTTACTTCCTCAACACTCTCCTCAAGTTGGTGATATATGTCAACCACTCCCCAACTTGCCAAGTGAGTTATCGAACGTTTTTCTGGATACAGCCTTTGTGAGGATGTCAGCTAGTTGAGTCTACGAAGAAACAAATGGAAGATCAATTGTTCCTTGGTTCAGATGATCTTTTATGAAATGTCTGTCACCTCTACATGCTTAGTCCGATCATGTTGAACCGGATTGTTTGTAATTGCTATAGCTGCCTTGTTATCACAATGTAACAGCATAGGCTTCAGATGTTTTAATCCTAGATCCTGAACAATTCGCCTTACCCAGAGCAACTCACATACCTCATGAGCCATTCCTCTAAACTCAGCTTCAGGACTTTGACCTTACTACAACTTTCTATTTTTTGCTTTTCAAATGACTAAATTATTTCCAATGAATGTAAAGTACCCAGATGTTGATTTTTCGATCAGTCTAATCTCCAGCCCAATCAACATCAGTATAGCTAGTAATTTCATAATCTTTATTCCTCCTAAAGAATAACCCTTTTCTAGGAGAAGACTTTAGATATCTTAATACTCGGTATACTGCATTCATATGTTCTTTACTCGAAGAATGCATAAACTGACTTACAACACTTACTGCATAAGCAATGTTGGCTGAGTATGAGATAAGTAAATCAACCTTCCCACCAACCTTTGATACCGATCTTTATCAATTGAAACTTGATCTCCTAGGACTTAAAGTCATGGTTGACTTCAATTGGAGTCTCGGCTGGCTTACAATCAAGCATGCCGTCTCTGTCAGTAGGTCCATTACATACTTTCGTTGGCAGAGGAAAATTCCTTGAGCTGATCTTGCAACTTCAATTCCTAAAACATACTTTAAGTTACCTAAATCCTTAAGTTCAAACTTGAATGCTAACTGTCTTTGTAAGATTGTTGTCTTACTCGGATCATTTCCAGTGACCACCATATCATCAACATATACAATCAGTGCGGTGACTTTACCTAACTTTTGTTTGATGAATAGTGTATGATCAACATCACTTTGCTTATATCTGAGCTTTATCATTAAAGTTGAGAGTGATCCGAACCATGCTCGAGATGATTGCTTGAGTCTATATACTGCCCTTTTAGTTTGCATACTCAGTCAGTACATCTAGTTCCCAATGGTAGATCCATATACACTTCTTCATCTATGGTTCCATTCAAAAATGCATTCTTCACATCAAATGATTGTAGCGGCCAGTCTAGTTTGGCAGCTAAAGAAATAAGAACTCGGATGGTGTTCATTTTTACTACTGGGGCAAATGTATATTTATAGTGAATTCCATACTTCTAAGTATACCCCTTTGCTACCACCAAGCTTTATACCAATTTATGCATCCATCCGAATTGAGTTTGACAGTGAATATCCACCAACACCCACCGTTTTCTTTTCTTCAGGAAGAGGAATAAGATCCATGTTTGGTTCTTCTGCAATGCCTCCATTTCATCATTCATGGCTTTCTTTCAATCCGGATCATCTAAGGCTTCCTGCACATTACTCGGAATAGATACAGTAGATAATTGATTTATAGTAAGTGCATGTGAGTTAGACAAACGGTTGGTTGATATGAAGTTGTAGATAGGGTATTTAGCTTTGGTAATGAAGGTCTAGAATCATACTGTTTTTTTGGAACCCCTTTATTGATTATAGAATGATAACGAGGCTCAGTATTTGGAGTTACTACAGGAGACAAGTTTACCTTATTGTGCACATCCGCATCTGAGTTTCTTCAGCTTTTGGTGTGGGTTGGGAAGATGTACTATCTTGATTACTCAGATTTTCTTCAATTATCTGTCCAGGTAAGATGCTCAGACTCGGAACATCAGATGTCTGTGAGATGCTCGGAACATTTGGGAGACTCGAACTCGAAACACTCAGAATGCTATCTTCAACATTCGGACCACTCGGAATCCTATCTTCAAATTCAAAGAGGTTCGAATTTTTCTCCCCTTGAAGAGAGCACTCAGAGTGGAGAAGAAAGGAGAATTTTTATGAAACCAAACATCCCGAGTGACATACATCTTCTTTGCGTTTGGATCATAACACCGGTATCCTATTTGTAGATCCGGCCATAACAACAAAGATACACCTGATAGCTCGAGGGTCTAATTTGCCGAGTGTTTGATGAACATATACCGAGCATCCAAAGGCTCAGGGCTTGAGATTATTGAGGGGTGGAGATATGACAAGTTCGCCCAATTACACTTGAGGGGGAGTGTTGAAGAATCCCACATTGAAAAAGTACAAATGAATGAAGTGGCTAATAAGTGGTGTAGATTAAGTTTTAATTATGTTAAGACTCAATCTACACCACTTATTAGTCACTTCATTCATTTGTACTTTTTCAATGTAGGATTCTTCAACACTCCCCCTCAAGTGTAATTGGGCCTGAAACAATTACACTTGCCAAATTCAAATGGGCTGCACCCAACCATGAGCACTTCTCAAATTCAAATACAATCAGGTCTTATATACAAATCTGGGACCACTACCCTAATACCATGTTAACACGTCCACGGGCTTTGAGAATGTTGGCCCATATACACATGTGGACTTATAAATGGGGTTGAGCCCATCTAACACAAAACCAATTGACTTGTATTAAGACTCAATCTACACCACTTATTAACCACTTCATTCATTTGTACTTTTTCAATGTGGAATTTTTCAACATATAAATACCTTATGGTTTAAAGATTTTTATTATCACAAATATGTGGTTTTTTTTTTTCTTTTTTTTGACAATTTAGTGCCTATAACTTCATATTCGAGCCTCTTAGGTGGCAAAACTTATGACACCATGTAATGTTCTATCTCATTCAATGATAAAAATTGAATTTTAATTTTAATCAATTTCTCATGATTTTAATTTTAAAGTGAAAATATAAAAAAAATTATATTTTCTTTTTTTTTTTTACTATTATTTCATTTAAAACTATTATGGATAGACTTATTTTTTCTCCTCCATTTAATAATGTCAAAATTTAATTTTAAAATATCAAAAGAGAGAAAAATTATGAATTGTATAATAAATTTTATTACTTAAGTGGTATTTATGAATTTAAAATCATAATTACTGTACTAAAAGAATCACAAACCCCAAATACTAAATTACCAAATTATTTATTTGTACTTTTTTTTAACACATATCAAATCATATTATAGTGTTACACATTCTATATATGTTATATCTACATATGTTATATATTATATTATATTATATCATATCATATCATATCTATATATATCTAACATCTATTTTATATATATATATATATATATATATATATATATATATATATATATATATATATATATATATAATATATATATATATATGTATGTCAGTTATATAGAATGTATGAGGAATATCATTTCTAATAGTATATCATAGTCAAAAACTATAATTTACATATTTTAGAAATTAAATTCATGACCTTTTAATTATTGGTGTCTCCGATTTACCATTTGGAATATGTCTCTTTGAGTTTATTTGTACTTATCCTATATATAAAGTGCCCTTTTAGATATTTTATGCTGGAAATATATGATATTTTAGTGTGCTAAAACGAATTTGTACATTTCATTTTCAATTGTCCTACCATCATAAATTAATTAATCATGATGTCCAAAAAAGAAAATAATATAATTATAATATCAACGTATTATTAATCTTTTTTCATTACTTTTTCCACTCATAGACTCCAACTTGCATCGTAAAATCCATGTTAGATGCCATGTTATGAATAGCTTGTTAGGATCATGGGGGACAGATTCAGATATTTTGTGTCATTACCAAAACATCTAGGAAGTCTAATAATTTTGGGATAAAAAAAATTGTTTAAAATGAATAAAAAAAAAATTTTAGTAATTTTTCTCAACATTTTAAACAGTAAAATTTACCATCAATAATTTAAAAAAAAAAACCATTCTCAATTATATAATTTATTAATACTTAGAAAAGTCGCATGACATCTTATTAAAAGAAATATATATAGTTATTTTAAATGAAACTGTCAACTTTAAAAGTTTTGATGACTTATAATCTAAGCAATATTCTAACCCAATAATAAAGTAAGATTATATTTTTAATCTCACTGTTATTTTAATTAAAAACTAAAAATTCAAGGAAAAACAGATCATGATTTGAATTTTTAATTTTTAAATTCTAATAGATTTTAAAAATTAACTTGCTAGCTCATTTTAAAGAAAAAAAAATGATTTAACTGTGCTTTTATTTTCATTTTTTTATCCTTTTTTTCTTATTTTTTGTTTGCTCTATTTTTATGTTTGGAAAAATTAGTCAGTAGGATCTAAATTTTTTTATTTATACTATTTTAGTCTTTAAATATTTTTATTTAATTTAGTTTGAGAATCAACAACTAATTTTTTTAAAATGATTTCTTTTGCAGGTTTTATAAGTTGTATTTATATATCTTAATTTAGATAGTAAATTGATTTAGATGTCATCATTTAATGATTGAATTAAATTGAATTCAATTATTTTTAGTTTTATTTTTGTTATTATAATGATTTTATATTTTATTTAGGGATAAAGAAAAAGCAGAAATTGACTCTAAACTGATTCTTCCCATAATTTCGGATAGATTCAATCCAATGTCAAATTTGACCGATTTCGATTTCAAACCAATTTTAACCAGACTAATTTGATCGATTCCGATTCCGATCCAATTTTAACCAGATCAATTTCAATTTCGATTTGAAGTATGAATCAGCCCTTACGATATCCTGAAAAATTATCAAAGCTTTATCAAAATGCCAAGGCCCATCAAACAACACCCTTCGCTTTTCAACTATAACAAATTAAAATCCAAAGCAGTGATCTGAAAATCATTATGCAACTGCCAAGCAATGGTGAGAGCATTACGAATTGCAATTAATAACAAAGGTGGTTTCGATAGAAACTCCACTAGCCAATGATAATTTATTGGTCTGATCATGTTCATCATCCTTTACATCACCAAGATCAACTGCTTCAACCGCATTCTTAGTGAGCTTAAAATTATCACAAAGAGAGGCAATAGAATCAGTTAGTAAAAGACAAAAAAATAGAATAAAACATTCACTATGGGAAGAGACATGAAAAAACTATATATATATATATATATATAAAACCCTAATCTAAGCTAGGAAGGAAGAAGCCTAATCCTAGCAAACATAGTGAAAGAGTCCTCCAGGAATGGGAGAACTTTATTTGATAATAGATTTTGATAAATTGGAAAAATATTTATTTTTTTTAAATAGTGTCAAAGAAGAAATTTTTTATTCGATTAATTTTTTTATATATTTTAACTTATGTATTGTTTAATTTAAGATTTTAATTTATTTTATTACAAATAATATTTATTGAACATAATTTAGGTTAGTTATATTAAAGATAAAATAATATTACTGTTACTATACAATATAAATTTTTATATGTTGTAATTATATTATTTTGTTTTCATATATAAGATTTACTTTATTACTAATAAAAATATTTGAACATTTTTATAGAATTATTTTATATTAATATTAATTTTTATTTTAACTTAAAATGCAATGCATATTTTATATTGATTATTATTATTATTATTATAGAACTAAAAAAAAGTGCACACCTAATAAATATCTTAATCGTGTGCATTGCACATAAAAGAAAAAGCTAGCACATGTAAATATCTTATAGTTTAAATATTTTTATTATCACGAATATGTGGTTTTTTTTTTTTGACAATGTAGTGCCTATAACTTCATATTCGAGCCTCTTTATGACACTATGTAATGTTCTATCTCATCGGATGATTAAAATTGGATTTTAATTTTAATCAATTTCTCATGATTTTAATTTTAAAATGAAAATATAAAAAAATTATATTTTCTTTTTAAAAAATTATATTATATAAAAAAATTGTATCGTAGTTTCAGAACCTTGCTGTCATCAAATGAAAATATAAAAAAAAAATTATATTTCTTTTTTTTTTATTGTTATTACATTTAAAACTATAATGAATAGACTTATTTTTTTCTTCTCTATTTAATAATGCCAAAATTTAATTTTAAAATATTAAAAGAGAAAATTATGAATTGTAATAAGTTTTATTACCTAAGCAGTATTTATGAATTTGAAATCATAATTACTGTACTAACCCCAAATACTAAATTACCAAATTGTTTATCAATACTTTTTTTTTTTACACATATCAAATCATATAAGAGGATTATACACTTTATATATGTTATATATCATATCATATCTATATACATCAATATCTATTATATTATTATTATTATTATTATTATTATTATTATTATATGTCGGTTATATAAAGTAATATCATTCTCAGTAGTACATCATCATAACCTGTTAGTTATTAGTGTCTCTCTTTTATCATTTGTGATAAAATTGATTGGATTTATCTATACTTATCCTATATATAAATTGTCCTTTTAGATATTTTATGCTGGAAATATATGATATTTTAGTTGTGCTAAACGAATATGTACATTTCATTTTCAATTGTCCTGCCATCATAAATTAATTAATCATGATGTCCAAAAAAGAAAATAATATAATTCTAATATCAACGTATTATTAATTTTTTTCATTACTTTTTCCACTAATAGGCTCCAACTTGCATCGTAAAATCCATGTTAGATGCCATGTTATGATTAACTTGTTAGAATCATGAGGGACAAAATAAGATATTTTGTGTCATTACCAAAATATCTAGGAAGTCTAATAATTTTGGGATAAAAACAATTGTTTAAAATGAATAAAGAAAAAATTTAAATAGTAATTTTTTTTCAACATTTAAAACTTAAATTCTACCATTAGCAACTTAAAAAAAAAAAAACATTCTCAATTATATAATTTGTTAATACTTAGACTTAAAAGAAATATATATAGTTATTTCAAATGAAACTGTCAACTTTAAAAGTTTTGATGACTTATAATTGAAGCAATATTCTAACCCATAATAAAGTAAGATTATATTTTCAATCTCACTGTTATTTTAATTAAAAACTAAAAATTCGAGGAAAAACAGATCATGATTTGAATTTTTAATTTTTAATTTTTAATTTTTAAATTAACTTGCTAGCTCATTTTAAAAGAAAAAAATGATTTAACTGTGCTTTTTTTTCATTTTTTTTTATCCTTTTTTCTTATTTTTTGTTTGCTCTATTTTTATGTTTGGAAAAATTAGTCAGTAGGATCTAAATTTTTTTTATTTATACTATTTTAGTCTTTGAATATTTTATTTAATTTAGTTTGAGAAGCAACAACTAATCTTTTTTAAATGATTTCTTTTGCAGGTTTTATAAGTTGTATTTATATATCTTAATTTAGATAGTAAATTGATTTAGATGTCATCATTTAATGATTGAATTAAATTGAATTGAAATATTTTTAGTTTTAGTTTTGTTATTATGATGATTTTATATTTTATTTAGGGATAAAGATAAATTTAGTGTCTCAATTTTTTTTAAATTTAACAATTAAGTGTTCAAATTTTTTAAAAATTACAATTTAGTGCGACAATTTGTAAAATTTTCACAAATCAGTGTATCTAACACGTTAATGCTAACATTGCATAGATATGGATCCACAATTTCAAATGATATGGATAAGTGAATAATAATAAAATAAAGCACATGACAGGCATGTGTATTGAGCCATTGAAATTACATAAAAGGCCAACTAAAAACAAATAGAAAAAATATGTCACGACTCAAAACAGGGGCCATGACCGGCGCTAGGGAACGGAATTCTTTCGAATCCGGAACCCGTAGCAAGCCTAAAAATAAAAATAAATCATGTCATCGTAACAGTAATAATATAATATGCAGCGGAAAATAAAAATCATAATATCATAATATTATCCATATCAACTGGATTTAAATAAAAATCTCATCTCATACATAAAATCTCTTTAACACAATCCAGTTTTTAACATAATATATCTCCTTTAAAATAAAGTACATAAAATCCAATACTGTAATTCACAACTATTGCAGTGTCTAGATAAAATAAATAAGACTCAAGTAGACACTTTACAAAAAGAAGCCGGGGCGGAAGAAATCCGGCGTATCGACTGCTACTGAGGTCTGAGGAAGTTGACTCTCCTGAAAAATAGTCAACGGAGGGGAGTCAGACCTCACTGAGTGAATTACTATAATATATATACATACACACTAAGTGATAATGCATACAGTCAACAGTATATAATATATATATATATACAGGCAAATTCACACAGATGCAGTAAAATCATTTTATATATTTTATCTGAAAATCATCTTTTATGAAGGATTATATAGAACCCTAAGATATCGCAACCTCGGAAAATAGTGTTAGACAACACTCTAGCCATACAGGCTCACTGAATCCAAATATATCCACTTAATCCATTTGGACAGTAGACTGGCCCCGAGACACTAAGTCAACCGAGCTCCAGCAGTCTGACTGCCAGTGTGATTGGCCCCGAGACACTTGGTCAACCGAGCTCCAGCAATCACACCCCAAACCACATCTCACACATATCAATAATCACATCAAATCAATATCCACAAATAAGTTAGTATTATAGCCTAAATACTATAGGCGTACCGGTACGTACTCGGTCCTAGTGCTGCCCACTAGGTAGCACGTTCTATCGATATCCTTCATTTCAAAATATAAAGCATACATTCATGAAAATAGATGATGCATGAATTTAAATAAAGTAGCAACATAAACCATATATATACCGGAAATATACCAAAAGTAAACCAGGTATATTTTGAGTATATATATGTCAAATAAATCCAATCAAATCATGAATTAAACTAAAAATATATTTAAAAACATTTTAAATATATTTTATTAACAAAACATGTATATAATTTATTATATACCAAAAATATACCAAAAATATACTTGAATATAAATCACATTATTTATGCATATTCAGTCAAAATAAAACATGCATTTTCTAAATCATGCATCCTAAGCATATATATATAATATAGTAACTCACCTAATGCGCTCCACGAGACAGGTCCGACGGGCCTGGTCCACTAGCCCTCGGTCTCGACGCAACTAAACAAGAAATAAATAATCGACATCAGATTAACCCTAATAGAAATCCTAGAATTCAATCTAGAGTATTAAAATACAGAAACAGAATTAGGGTTCGACTGGACATCACGTTTTACGAGAATTCTACCGAAAATTCGGCAGAACCTCCCCTGTAAAACGGACATCTCTCTACTCAAAAGAGTAGAGCCGACCCTGCAAAGAAACACACTTCGAAATACAAGCTCAACACAATCAAAATCCCACGGTCGGACTCCAAACTACAGTCCACCGACCGGGGTTCACAAACACAGAATAATTCCAGATATACCGAAAATATCCTTAAATCACAGAAATACATTTTATAGGTAAAAATTACATAATTAACCTTGAAACACTATAAAAACCGATTAAAACTCATTTTATTAGAAAAACCGTATATTATATATATAATTGAAAATAATTTACGAAAAATAGTTTTAATTAGTTAAAAATACCAAATAATTTGTAGAAATCATTTTTATACCTTAAATAACTATTAAAACCAATTAAATTACATTTTTAGACAATTTAGGGTAAAATTACCAAAATACCCCTATATATAAATATACCTAAATTACTTCAAAAATTCACCAAAAATCATACAATTATCCAAAATTAATTTTCTCAACATATTTATCAATAATATTAATAATTAAACTCAATTATCCAATTAATTTCAAATAAAAACACATTTAACCTAATTTTCCCAAAATTACATAAACTTCAATAATTCAAAATAAATACTTAGAAATTCATAAAAATTCCAAATAAATTCCTATAATTCATTTCAACACCTAATTTATCCATAAAACACAATTTCATAATTTATATAATTAATTTTCGAAAATTAGAAAATAATATTAAAATATACAAAAATACCCAAAAATCCAAACAATCTCCAAAAATTCTACAAAAATTCATACATGTAGATTAAGCTACTAGGAACAACATTTGTGAAGGAATTAAGCATGAATCAATCAAGAACAATTCGAAAAAAATCAAAAACCCTAATTGGCCGAAATTGAAAAATCGAAACCTAACCAAATCTAGACCAAATCAACTCAAACCAAAGCTAGAATCACACTCACCGGACCTCCAGGAGAAGAAAGAGACCGGCGGTGTCGAAAACGGTGGTCGGAATCGTCGTGATCGACGGTGAAGAGAAGTTCGGCTTCTCCGGCCAAAAATGGCTTCCAGGCGCCAGAATCCGTTGCTACAGGCGGCGAGGAAGGCTGGGGAAGGTGGTGGCACGCCGGACGGCACACCCACGGTGAAGAAACGGCACGGCAGCGACCGGAACGGTGAGGGAGGGTGATCGGGGAAGAAGCAGACTCGCGGGGGCAAAATGGTAATTTGGCAAAAATATTTGATTTTTAATGTATATATGTATATATATATACTTTACACTATATAATAAAATAATATTAAATTACACACATTAAATATACACCACACACATAAAAATATTAATATTTTAATAATTTATACCAAATAAAATTAATTAAATAACAATTAAAATAATTAAATACTTAATAAAATATTAGGGAAATAATAAACCCTAATTAAATAAATATACACACACAGGCTTAATTTAATAATTTAAAAATATGTATGAGTTCATGCAAACCCGTAAATACATTTAAAATAATTAATAATACATTGTTTACGTGGAAATTTCCCCGAAAATGAAAGTCCCGGGAAAATTTTACGTAAAACACTGTATATAAAACACAGTAATTAAAATAGGTCTAAAATACATATCAACTCGTAAAAGTATCATATAAAATACAAAAATTATTAACACTGCATATCCCAGTACAGTGTAAAAATATTTTAAAAACACGGGATATTACAAAATAAATAAAAAAATAAGAGAATCACTGCTTTATTTTTAATGAACCATTGATGTTCTCCTCCTCCAACCCCAACATAACTATTCACTTCACGTTGCTATCTCCCCTTTCTCCTTCACTAAATCAAACCCACTCACTCACTCACCATCACAAGCAGCAAAGCAAATATAGATCTAAATTAAGGCTCTTATTAGATTGATCACTTTCATTGAAGCTCACTTTCTAATAAATCAAATAAAAACTACATAAAAAAAATAATAGATTAAGATCATAAAGGACAAAAATAACTAATAATCCACAATAATAGTCATAATTAACATAGTAATAACTAAAAGCCACAAGAGCTAGTGGAGTGCTGGTTGGAATTACGGTTGGAGCTCCAATGGGGAGAGGAGCAGCAGAAGGAGCAATGGCCATTTCCATTTTCTTTGGCAACTATCTCACTATAATGAGAAGAAAAGGGAAAAAAAAAATGAACAAGAGATTTTAGAGGGGAGAAGAAAGAAAAATGAATGCAGACGTTGAGGTGAAGTTTGCTTCACCTTTTTTTAATCACTTATAGGGAGGGTTAGTGTTGTCATTTTTTATTTTAATGTTACAAACTTATCCAAATCAGCAACTCTGACATCCTCGTCAGTAGCAAGATACTGACTACTTGATTATAACATACTGAATATATTAAGGGTGTATTTATATTGAGATTAAAGAAACGAGGTGTAACAGTCACATGCATAATTATTAAGGGAATAATAATTATAAGTGTAATAATTTTATTGTTAATTTTATTTTGTAAATTAAGGAAAATGCATAAATTGTGTAATTGATTTTTTTTAAAAAAATTTTCATAAAGATAAAATTGCATAACATATTTTATACAATATATTTTATAATTAAACTAAAAATAATAAAACCACCATAAAAATAAATTAATTTTTTTATAAATTTGATTTATATTTTATTAATGTAAAAAATTGAGAAGATGAATAATTTATAAATAAGAATAAAATGAAAGAACAATGAAAAATGTGTCTGTTTTCAATAAAAAAAAAATTATAAACCATTACTTTACCCCCAACTAGGTTAATAAAAATACACATAAATGGGATTAACTATTAAAGGGGGTTAACAATTAACCTTAATTATCTAAAATCTGTCAAATAAGGTTAAAAGAGGTTGATATATTACAAGAGTAATTTAAACTCTCCTTTAACCCCAATTCAAACGCATCATAATTTGTGAAATTTTTACAGGTTACCATACTAAATTATAATTTTAAAAATTTTAAACACTCAATTGTTAAATTTCAAAAAATTGAGATATAAAATTTGTTTTTATCCCTTTTATTTATTCTTCTGTTTTGTTTTATTTTAATAATATTTAATGATTTTAAAAATTAATTTAAATTTCAGAAAAATTAAGATGTTTTCTTGTACTATTTAAAAAAAATAAGATATTTTTATATTTGTGTGCACATGTGATATAATTGTTTAACAATATTTACATTCAAATAATTATACTCTAATTCCGAACCGAAATTTAATTTAACTTGAACATATTATATTAACATAATTTTGACATTGGTAATTAAAATCTTTGATTTTTTTTTGTTTTCAATTTTATGATATTAATTCATCTCTTTTAAGTGTTTTAAAACTTCTATAAAGTTTTTCTATATTCTTTTTGGTATGTTTTGTCACTTGAGTATTTTTAGTCTTTCTCGGTTCATATCGCTTCCCCTCTGCTTTTCATAACTAGATTTCTATCCTTTTTTTTTTCATTCTAATTTAAATTATATAGGAGGTTACCAAATTTTATACTATTTTTATTTTTCATTTTGATTCTATATCTTTAATTTGTATCTTTTTTGTTACAAAAAATGGATTTTAGTTACATAGAAAAGCCACTCAAAAAATTTTTAGCTAATGTAGATAATGTGGCACATCAAAATTGATACATCGCAATCTAACTCAACAAAAATTATCATATTATATTGTCATGTCTTCTTTTTTATAGGACTATTTACCATAATTTTACTTTATTTTATTTTTTTTACATTCAACCTTATAAATTTATGATCAATAGTCTCATAAAGAATGTGACGTAGTAGTGTGATATGACAATTTTTATTGAATTGCGCTATAATGCAACAATTTCAATGTACCACATCATTTAAATTAGTCGAAATTGTTTGGAATGACTTTTCCGTATAATTAAAATTAAACTATGGCAGTAAAATCCAGTCTTGCACAATCACCGAGAAATCCAAAAATTAACCTTTTGATTGGGTTTAATAAACCTAGAAATTCTTTTTCTAGTAAATTTTTTAAAATTTTTGTTGAATTGAATGAGTTTCCAATAGCCCACCACAATTCAAGAAGTTCTATGAATTTTTATTTCTTGTTTTCTAATTAAAATGGAAAAATAAAATTATAAAAATTAAACAACTTAATAGAGAGCAAAATTTTAATTTGTATGATTTGATTCTAACAAAATTAGTCCTATATCTTTGTTCTGTAACACTTAAATATCGTGTATTTCATACTTTTTACTATTTTATTAAATAATTCATTAAAATATATATATATATAATATAATGTTAAAAGAATATGGATATGTAGTACTAAAATCATTTATCTAGTGATTTAGCATTAAAGTGACTATAATGAACACAAGATAATAAATAAAATTTAGATGTGTTTCTTATTTTATTGTGCATAAAAAGAAATACTTTTATGATAAATTTAAAATAGTTTTAAAAAATTGTCTAGTTAGTTAGATTGATAATAAATTATCAAAATTATGCATTTATGCGTTTTCTTTGTATAGCATATAAAATAATTTTATTATTGAAAATTAATAATACATTAATGTTTGATTATAAAGTAATTTTAATATCAGTTGATATGATGTTAAAGTGTCAGAAATATGAAATACAATGTATTTAAATGTTATAAAGTAAAACATAGGACAAGTTTTATTACAAGTTGAAACTGCAAGGATCAATTATATTTTATTAGCATATTAATTTTAATGCTTAATATTTAACATTGACTGCTATTTTACAATATTAAATATTGTGTGTTAATACTTTTTATTATTTTGTAATTAGTACTAAATGTATAATTTTTTTTTTTAGTTCAACCTTAGTGGAACTCTAGATCAACCCTTTACTTATGCCAATTCTAAGGCTCCTTCAATTTTGAAAACCATATATTAAGTTAGAGTTGTCAAACCTAATCCGATCTAACAGAATATATATATATATATACACACACACACCCTCTGCTCCAACCATATATAAAAATTCTCCTTTTGGTCAATCTTTTAAAATTAGAGGTGTGCAAAAATTGCTTGGTCCAAAGTTTTTTGTATGAAACGAACTGAAGAAATGGAATATATCATCTCAAGTTGGATATAAAGGCAGTTTGACTAAATTGGTTGGAGAAAAATCGGGTAATGATTGGCAATTAGGTTGATATTCAGTGCCTTCCAAACCACACGAACTTTTGAAATTATGAGTATGAAACACACACACACACCCACACATATATACAGATCTTGTAGCATTTATTGATGAGGCCCTATCAATTAGTATTATATACAAGAAATCAATTATAGACATAATTAGATCTGCTCTTCATAGACAAACTTGGAATTTATGATCCCACATAAGATCAATTCACAATCATGGGATCCTTTTCTATCAAATAGGATGGGCTATTGTACAAAATGTACTTCTAAGTAATTGGCACATAAATCCTATATCTATCTATATGAAGAAGAAATATTGTAATAAAGGGGATTCTTATTTGTACAATTACTAATATATATATATATATAAAGGGGATTCTTATTCTTATTTATATATATATATATATATATATATATATATATATATATATATATAAAGGGGATTCTTATTCTTATTCTTATATATATATATATAAAGCGGGTTAGAATTGTATACCCTAGTCTCTAAGGACTTAGATAGAGCAAGTAAGGTGTCGAACACTGGGAAATTGCAAATTTTATATTAACCAAGTAGATACTAAGATGGATAGGCGATATATTAATAGTGAAATTTGTTGGATTATTCTAACTATACTAATTAACTACTAACTATACTAAATAATCTAAGTATCTAAGTATCAAATTAAATATTATTTGTTAGAACTACAATTCTGAATTAGCCAAAGAATTATAATGAATAATGAACACATGCAATGAATGGAGAATATGACCTAAAATCCTTAAGTGCAACTGTCGTTGTTAAATAAGGGTATTTCCATTTAGAATCTATAAGTGTTATCGCATCATTATAGAGATAAAAAAAAACCATGAAGTTCTTTGCCAATTCTTTAGCGTCTCAAAGTGGATTTCTTATGTCTAGGTACTTTCCTAACCTTTAAGTGAATTCAATTATTTTTTCACCAAATTACCTCAACTGTCGTTGTGAATAATTTGACTAACACATCATATATGGTGATCAAGCATATACAACTCAATTAAACACTCAATTGAAAGCAATTCATCATGTATTATAAAAAGATATAATTAATTGGTTCATTCTTCCTTGCATTTCTAACAAACAAAGGTTTAGCCAAGATACATGATTAAGCAAAAACAAAAGAAAATCAAATAGAAAATAGAAAAAGGGAAAAGATAAGAGAAAAGGTAAAACCCTTTTTACTAAATCTTGGTGCTTGTAGTACTTTTCCTTTCTTGGCTTTGCCTTTTGTAATGATGACTAAATAACAAACTAACACTAATTTAGATAATAATAGAAAGAATTTCATTCAAGAAAGAATTTCATATATATCAATAGAAAGAAATTCCTCTCTCTTTTCTAACTAAGACTATCTATTTATAGGCATTCACAATTGACTAGAAGGGACTAGAACTTTTGAGTTGGAATGGCTTCACTTCATGAAAAGTCATATTCTTTTACAGATACTGTAACTTCAAGGACAACTTAGTCCATTAAGATGACTTTAACTCTCAAAAGTTCCTTCATGAAAGTTTTAGATCTCTAAGTTATCTTTCTAGAGCAACTTGAATCATCAAATTTGGATATCTGTATAAGAAATTATGACCAAAATACAAAAAACTACTCGAATCAGAATGTTCTAGACTTCTGCATTGTGCTGAGTCGTGACATGGGTGACAACTCGTGACAGAAGCTCTCTATTACGAGTCGTGCCCATGGTGATGACTCGTGACAAGGTTCAATTGTCCAAAAATGATTCCTTTTGCTCTCCAACTTGTTCTAATAAACTCCAAGTCTTTTCCAAGCATGAATTGAGCCTAAAACATGTATTTAACCTACATCATAAACCATAAAGATAAAAGAAATGAAAATAGTAACTTCATAGGCTAATAAACACACTAAACATAAGAAAACTTAATGAAATTAAGACTAAAATACTACTAAGTACTAAGCATATTTGCATTATATATATATATATATATATATATATATATATATATATATATATATATATATATATATATATATATATATATATATATATATATAATTGTTCTTCTTCTCCTCCGCTATATGACCCTCTAATTCTTGATCTTTCCTCTCTCTGTCACAGACTCGGCTTCCCTCTCTCTCTCACAGTCACAAACCCATTTCCCCTTCATGTTCTCTCTAATCATCTCTAACCATCTCCAATCTTTATATCTATATTATGAAATTGATCTTTGTTTGTTTAGGCTTTTTTTTAAAAAAATTTAAAACCATGAGTGACAAAAATCATTTTATCATTTCTCATATAGATATGGTAAAGGAATTTCAATTTTATTTGTTATTGTCTTCTTCTCCTCTGCTGCATGACCCTCTAATTCTCGTTCTTTCTTATCTCTCTCACATACTCGTCTCCTCTCTCTCTCACACAATCATAAACCCCTTTCTTCGTCATTTTCTTTGTCTCTCTAACCGTCTTTAACTCTCTCCAGTCTCCATATTTATATTATGAAATCGATCTTTGTTTGTTTAGAATTTTTTTCTTTAAAGTTTAAAACCATGAGTGACAAAAATCCTTTTATCATTTCTCATATAAATATGGTAAAGGAATTTCAATTTTATTTATTATTGTCTTCTTCTCCTCCACTGCATGACCCTCTGATTCTCGATCTTTCCTCTCTCTCTCAAAGACTCGTCTCCTCTCTTTCTCTCTCTCACACAGTCATAAACCCTTTTCTCTGTCATTTTCTTTGTCTCTTAATTATCTCTAACTCTCTCCAGTCTCCATATCTATGTTATGAAATCAATCTTTGTTTGTTTAGGATTTTTTTTTCTTTAAAGTTTAAAACCATCAGTAACAAAAATCCTTTTATCATTTCTCATATAGATCTGGTAAAGGAATTTCAATTTTTATTTGTTATTGTTCATTGTTTGGGACTTGCATGTTGCCTATGAGTATTCTTGCATGTTCTCTGTGATGATTTTCAATGGTTTATATATTTTTCCTTATTTTCTGTATATAGTGTTTTAAAAAATAAAATTTTTATTTGGATATGTGAGACTTTGAACGAAATGATTTTTCAAAACCTTTAATTGTTTATAGGAATATCGCTTGATTTTTTCTATGCATGTTATTTGTGACTGTGAAAATAAGTTGATGATTTATGTTGTTAATTTTTTATAAAAACAATTTTTTTTACATAGATTTGTGACTGTGAGATCTTGACTTGGAACAAAATTATTTTTGACAAATTGTTAAATTTTTTGCTTCTTGTTTTTTTTATTTTTTGACTTTGATTTCCATTATTCTATGCATTAATTTTATTATAAAAATATATATATTTTTTTCTATATGCATATTGTTGTTTGTGACTTTGATATGTGAATATTATTTGTGATTTCTATATATTAACTTTTGAAAAATATAATTTTTTTCGATATGTGACTATGATATTAAATCAGTGAGATCTATGGTTGCATGATATGTGTTTTGAAAAAAATATATATATTTTTTTTTGTTGCTGAACTGATTATGTTTGTTTTTCTTTGTCTTTATGTCCTTAAGTTGATAAAATTACTAGTTCTATTGATAAAATTAATTGAACTCAAATAATGGAAGCAATTACAAAGAGCTCTTTTTTGTCACTTCTAGTTTTAAATTAACTATTTAAAAGGTGGAAGTTGTACTTATACAGGATTCCAAAGAACTAAAATCTAAAAGGAATGTCTTGAGTTTGGTTTATAAATGTTAAATTGTTTGTTTATAATTTATACATATTTTGTATATGGCTGATGATATTTTTTGCATTTTATTTTCCTAAGTGGAATCTTCTGGTGGTAGTGGTGCTTCAGATCCACCAACTGGTCAAACTAATACTGCTGAAGAGGTGGAAGCTCAGCAAGCCTCTACTGCCTCTAAGAAAAGGAAAGAGATTGATTCCAGAAGTATAGTATGGGAGCCTTTTGAGTCGATGAAAGATGATTTAGGGGTGACACAGAAAGGTAAATGTCTATACTACACTAGATTGTTTAATGCACATCCAAAAAGGCATGGCATCTCTTCCTTAAGAAATCATATTTTTTCTTGCATTAAAAATCCTCATAGTAAAGACATTAGGCAATCTTTATTGATATTGAAATGTGTTGTTGGTGATTTTTCTACTTCTAAAAATGTTGGTGTGTTAGGAATATGGAAAATTAACCGAAATTTGATTAGAAACAAACTATCTGACATGGTCATAGTTGATGAATTGCCTTATAAATTAGTTGAATGAGAGGGATTCAAAAGTTTTATATCTGTGTGCTGCTTTAGATTTTAAATCCCCTCTAGATGGACTATTAGTAGAGACTGTTATAATATGTATATGGAAGACAGAATGGAACTGAAAAAGTTTTTCAAACAACATTGACTGACTCTTGGACTTTAATTCAAAGACTTAATTATATGTGCATAACTACACATTTTGTTGATGATGAATGGAAGCTCCATAAAAAGATACTTTCTTTTGTTCCTATTAGCTCACATAAAGGTGAATACATTGCAAAGGCATTGGAAAATTATTTGCTTAACTAGGGATTAAAGAATGTATTCACTGTTACAGTAGACAATGCCTCTAGTAATGACACTGCTTTGTCATATTTTAAAAAAAAATTATTGTATTGGGGAACCAGTTCTATTAGGGCAAAATATGTACATATCATATGTATTACATATTTTGGATCTAATTGTCTAGGATAGATTAAAAGATGTTGCAATATTTATGAAAAAGGTTAGGAAAGTTGTTAAATATATTAGAAATTCATTGTAAATTGAGAAATGTTAGAAAATTTTCTGATTTAGTCGATGTTTAGTCAAAAGTTGTTATGTCTCTTAATATGCCAACTAAGTGGAATTCTACACACCTGATGCTAAAAACTACTTGTATATATGCAAATATTTTTTAACAATATGAGGAAAATGAATATGCCTTTATAACAAATTTAGGTGATGATGTGCTTGATATTTTTAATTGGCACTATGTCTTTAAAATGATTGAGTCTTATAGCAATTCTATGACATGACTCTTAGAATATATAACTCTTCTTATATGATAGCAAACTCATTTTTTAATGAAATCTCTGACCTTCATTATTTACTGAATGTGTGGATGCAATCAAATGATGATAGCTAAATTTCTATGGGCTTGAATACGAAAAGTAAGTTTGATAAATACTAGGGGGATCCACAAAAGATGATTTTCTTGATTTTCTTTACTAACATTTTAGATTCATCAAATAAACATGATTATTTGAAATTCTCTTTAAGCAAATGTATCGGTCAAATTTTAGTGGAAGCTTATTTTCTATTGTTAAATTATCTCTTTTTGAGTTGTTTAAGGACTATAATGCAATGTATGCATTCGTTGCTGCTAGCTGTGAATCTCAGTCAACTGTTGTTATAGAAAGCAGTCAATTTTGCTTTTTACTATTGATATTCCTACTCCTGGAAAGGGTGTTTCTATGTTGAATAGTCTCAATGAATGAAAATCTATACAATTATATATGAAACAAGTATGCTACTAAAAGTGTCAATTGCAAGGTAGGACTATGTGGGCAGTGCACTTAAAAGATAAACTAATAAAGAATATTTTAACTAGATCTATAAGCACCAAACATCTAAAAAAAATTAATTCATTTTTAATTGAATAAATCAAAATCAAACTATAATGTGAGCTAAATTAAAATTAGATTCTTCAAGAACTCCAGAGAATAATTAGCATAAATCTAGTTCAATAAAGATAGAACAGTAGCACATGATATCAAATCTAAATAAAAAACTGATTATAGCAAGCATAGGATCAAGTCAAAATGAAAGACAATGTGGGTATTGATAGATCTAACTATTAACATCTAAAAAAAATAAACAAAGAATCTTCTATTTTCCTCATTTTTCTCTGCATGCAACCAAAGAAAAAAGTCAATTTTCAAATAAACCAAAATTAGCTGATCAATTTAACAAGAAAAAGATGATCTAAACTAAAACACATGACAAAAAGGTCAGAAATCATAGATCAAGATTGAGATCAAACACTTAATTTGAGATTAAAAGTCAAAAGATTAGAAAAATAACAACAAATTCATACCAAAATTTTGCAAGATTAATCACTAATCATATCATTAATCAAGGAAAAAAATCAAGAAAACTAAAAGTACAAAGATATTAATTGAACAAGAAAAGGATCATGGATCTTTTTATATCTATAATGAAAAGCATCAAATCTAAAATAAAACAAATAGAGATTTATCTGACTGACCGTCACCACTCATAAAAAGTGAATCCTTCTTCAGGCTATAATTTGAAAGAGTCCTAGAGGGGGGGTGAATAGGACTATCGAACAAAAATGGAAAATTAAAGGAATTATTTGCAAGAAGTGAGTAAGAGTAGAGAAGGAAGAATGATGAACACAAATATTTAAGGAGTTTGGATTCTCAAATAATCCTACGTCTCCACCTAACTTATCCCCAAGTTAGGATTTTTTAATCACTCACAATCTTATTAACAAGATTGAGAATACACAAGAGTTTTATGGCTTACTCTTACAACCTTACAATCTTGAGTTTTCAAGGCTCACTCAAAAACCAAATTCCCAAGTGTTTTAATGGCTCAACACTTAAACCAATTCCTTTAGAATAGAATCTCACTTCCCGTTTTCTAAACCCAGAAAATAGAAGAATAAGAATGTCTATTCTAATCACTCACCAACTCTCACAAGAGTTATACACAAAGAATTTTGATTGAAAGAAAGTTTTAGAGCTCAATTGAATGTTTAAGAAAATAATGAATGATGCATAAGTTTTCTTAACCTTTCAATTGAATTCTAAGTTGCGTTTATATAGAAAAACACTCAAAAATATAGTTTTTGGATGTATCAATCATGTCTCCGACGTTTAGAATTTATTTTGAATTAATTCTTGAGTTTATGGCAGTTCAAGGGCTGCTCACGACCTCCTCACGAGTGAACAGTGCTCGTGAGGGGTGAAAATATAACCGTTGTCTTTAAAAATTCCCATTGGAATGCTGTCAGAGGTGCGCTCACGAGTAGGTCATGAGCCACCAGCTCGTGAGGAGCGCTCGTGAGGAGTACTGCCATCTTTTGGCAAGAATGTGCTCCAAATGCTCCTTTGACGGACTGCTCGCGATCACTTCTAAAGATGCTCATGAACGGGACTGAAGAAGATCGATTCAGACAAAACGTTCTTCATGAAAATTGTAGATAATTGTCTTATATTTCTATAAAACTTTGAATCACCTCATTTGAACATCTGTAGCTCAAGATATTTCTGAATTACCAAGAGCTGTGTAAACTGAAATGCAAGCTGCATATGCTGACTTCGACTGAAGATTTTTATACTCAAATGAACTTGGATTTTGATGATCAAGTACAATTTGGAAAGATTAATATGTCTAATTCAAAAGTTAAGAAGCTCATTTTCACATTTAAGAGCTCTAAATATGTCAAAAGTCTTCTTCAATCCCAGAGGTTCAAACAGCCCGAAAAGTTACTATTCACCCAAAAGTGTATATGCTTGGTATATAATTCCCTACACACTTAATTGAAATTATTAGTATAAAAATTATTTGTCAAAGTCCAAAATTAGGAGTTTGATCATGCAAATGGTGAACAATCTCCCCCTTTTTGGCTTTGATAACCAATTTGAAAAGATGATAAATAATATGTGTGTGTGTGTAAAAAAATAAATAACATGTATAAGCATATTTAATAAAAATAGCTCCCCCTTTCAAATTAAACATATGAAAAAAAAGAAATAATTTTGCTCCCCCTTAATATGTGCATAAATTCAATATTTATCATGTATCAAAGCATATAAATAAATGAATTATCATAGCATGTATAAGGGTTTAACAAATTTATTTCTTTAACAAAAAAAATATATTTCTTTATTTCTCCTCCTTTTTGGACATGATAAGAAATATAAAAAATTTCATCATCCATCTTGTCAAAAACAAAGATAACAAGTTATCAAACAACATGACATAACACATGATGATAACATGATTATTAAAAAATGTTAGACAATATAAAGGAAATAATTTCAAACATGTAATGCATCATAAAATAATATGTATGCTATATCAAAACATCATATGATCATGTAGAGTTTAGCTATTCAATCATACATAATCATGTGGTACTTAGCATATCTTAAACACAATTATTTATCCCCTGTATGCTGTATCAAAACATCACATGATCATGTAGAGTTTAGTTATTCAATCATACATAATCATGTGGTACTTAGCATATCTTAAACACAATTATTTATCCCCTAAGCACATAGCTTCTTCTCCCCCTTTGTCAAAGACAAAAAGACAAAAGAGAGATATAAGGGGAAAAATTAACCTAAGGGAGCCAAAAATACTAAAGGGAATAAAAGATCAAGAATCAAAACAATGCAAGCAAAGATATTCAAAAACTTTATGAAATTCATGTCATTTTAAAAGATAAAAGCCATTTCCAAAAAAAATGTATACATGAATGTTGCATGAATAAGCTCAACTAATAGTCATGCATAAAAAATTCATGTAATATAAAAACAAAGTAAGCAAAACAAGGCTATTTATCATAAGGACAAAACTAGCCATACTTACATTGTTATTATGCATGAGAAAAAGAATTATGTGAAATAAATTCAAATAATTTTCTCCCCCTATTTCAATGGATTTAAAAAATATTGATATTAAGGACACACTATCACATAGTTATGTCACTTACATAAACACATCTTTGAAAAAAAAAATTTCCCTTAAAAATTAATTAGGTACGCATGCAAACTCAATTATTTTTCCTCCTTTGTCAAAATGCAAAGATAGACCAAATCTTAAAAATATCCATGCATTATCAAAGATAAAAATAATTTCTAAGAAAACACAAAAATTAAACAAACTCAAAAATTTTCTACCCTTTTGTCAAATTGAAAACTTTTATAGGTATGATACCAATTGAAAACTTTTATAGGTCATACGCAACCTATATCACCTTTCGTCAAAATGCAAATAAAATTGCATTAAAAAAAATTACAGTAATATATTAAAATACCAATTGTAAACAAGATATAAAACTAATAGCTCATGTCTTATATCTAGAAAATATCTAGAAAATAAACTGAGCATAAACTGTCATAAAATAATTATAAAATAAACAAACAGCTCATGGCTTATATCCAGAAAATATCCAGAAAATAAACCAAACAAAAACTGTCATAAAATGAATTAAAAAATAGACTAACAGCTCATGGTTTATATCCAGAAAATATCCAGAAAATAAACTGAAAATAAACTGACGAAAAACAGTTATAAAACACACTTAACATCTCAAAACTTATATACAAAAAGTATACTGAAAATAAACCAAACAGAAACTGGTATAAAAAATAGATTAACAGCTTAAAATTTTGATACTGAAAGTATACTGAAAATAAACCAAACATAAACTGTCACGAAAATACAAAAAAAATTTTGTTAAAGAGGAGGAATATTTATGCAAAATTAAAATAATTAATTGATTGAATTTAGCTCAATAATTAATTATTAATTTGCAAAA
Source organism: Mallotus nudiflorus (assembly GCA_947683625.1). Taxonomy (NCBI): domain Eukaryota; kingdom Viridiplantae; phylum Streptophyta; class Magnoliopsida; order Malpighiales; family Euphorbiaceae; genus Mallotus; species Mallotus nudiflorus. The sequence continues at coordinate 543,055 of CANTUR010000595.1, read as the reverse complement.
TAGGAGGGCTTTTTTTTTAAAAAAAAAGAATTTAATGAATCCATATAGATTCAAATCAAATAAAATTAGCACAAGGATCATGAAAATGGGAAATACAATATATCATGTATATGAATTAAATTTGCTAAAGCAAATGCTTTTAAAATAAAATATATACATGATGCTGAAAATAATTTTTCTAAAGAACATAATCACATAATCCAAACATCAATTCATCAATTTTGCAAATGATCAAGACAAGCTTGACCCATCAATCATACCAAGTTCATGCTTTATAAAATTCAATCTTTCCTCACAAAGAGGCTTGGTAAAGATGTCTGCTAATTGATGTTTGGTATCAACAAAATCAAGAAAAATATCACCATTTTGCACATGATCACGTAAGAAATGATGTCTAATATCAATATGCTTAGTTCTAGAATGCTGAATGGGATTCTTACTAAGGTTTATAGCACTTGTATTATCACACTTAATTGGAATGTGATTAATATCAATGCCATAGTCCAAAAGTTGTTGTTTTTGCCATTGAACTTGGGTGCAACAATAACTAGCCGCCACATATTCTGCTTCAGCGGTGGACAAGGCAACAGAAACTTGTTTCTTACTAAACCAAGAAACTAAGCAATTTCCTAAAATTTGACAAGTTCCGGAAGTGCTTTTTCTATCTAGTAGGCTACTGACAAAATCAGCATTAGAATAACTAATTAAGTCAAAGGAAGAATTCCTAGGATACCAAAGTCCTAAATGCAATGTACCATAAAGATATTTAAAAATTCTTTTGATAGCATTTAAATGAGACTCTCTAGGACTTGATTGAAATCTAGCACACAAGCAAGTAGCAAACATGATATCGGGTCTACTAGCAGTTAAATAAAGAAGGGATCCGATCATACCTCTAAATCGCTTTTCATCAACCGGTTTGCCATTCTCATCCTTGTTGAGTTTGGTTGTAGTACTTATTAGAGTTTTGCTTGATTTAGCTCCATCCATTCCAAAATTCTTGAGAATGTCCCTTGCATATTTGGTTTGATTGATGAAAATCCCATCTTTACATTGCTTGATTTGAAGTCCAAGAAAGAACTTGAGTTCACCCATCATACTCATCTCAAATTCTCCTTGCATTAGTTTAGAAAATTCCTCACACAAACAATGGTTAGTAGCACCAAAAATAATATCATCAACATAAATTTGAACAATTAATAAATCATGCTTGGATTTCTTTATGAAAAGAGTTGTGTCAACCTTTCCTTTAGAGAAACCTTTCTCTAATAAAAAGTTACTCAATCTTTCATACCAAGCTCTTGGAGCTTTTTTCAATCGATACAATGCTTTTGATAATTTAAAAACATGATTTGGAGAGTCAAAATTTTCAAAACCCGGAGGTTGTTCAACATATACCTCCTCTTCAATAAAACCATTTAAAAATGCACTTTTAACATCCATTTGATAAAGTTTAAAATCCATGTATGATGTAAATGTAAGTAACATCCTAATAGTTTCTAACCTTGCAACAGGGGCAAAGGTTTCATCATAATCAATTCCTTCCTCTTGATTATAACCTTTAGCTACTAGTCTAGCTTTGTTCCTAGTTATGACACCTTGTTCATTCATCTTATTTCTAAACACCCATTTGGTGCCAATAATAGGATGATGTTTAGGTCTAAGAACCAAGGTCCAAACCTTGTTTCTCTCAAATTGATTTAACTCTTCTTGCATAGCAAGGACCCAAAATTCATCACTCAAAGCATCATTAACATTTTTGGGTTCAATTTGAGAAATGAAAGCTAAATTAACAATAGACTTGAGTTTAGCTCTAGTAGTTACCCCTTTTGAGTTCACCTTCTTGCATAGTAGTTAGCTCTAGAAGGTCTTAAGGATAAGCTTTCTTGAATTGCCAATCCTTTGGAAGTTCATCCTTCAAGGTAGGTTGAGGTATCTCCTCATTTTCCTTCTTGCTTGGATCTTCAAGTTCCAAAGGCTTACTAGCATTTTCTTCTTGTATTTCCACAATCTCATTATCACCTATAAGATCATCAACACTACAAACATCCTTTCTAGGATCAAGTGAGTTTGATTCATCAAATACCACATGCATTGATTCTTCAACTACTAGAGTTCTCTTATTAAAGACTCTATATGCTTTGCTAGAGTTGGAATAGCCTAGGAAAATTCCTTGATCGGCTTTGGAATCAAATTTCCCAAGATTATCCTTGGTGTTCAATATAAAGCACTTGCATCCAAATACTTTTAGATATGATATTTTGGGTTTTCTATTGTTCCATAGCTCATAAGATGTTTTATTTAAAATTGGTCTTTTGAAAACTCGGTTTGAAATATAACAAGATGTGTTAACGACTTTCGCCCAAAAGTCTAGAGGCAAATTATACTCATGAAGCATTGTTCTAGCCATTTCCACAAGAGTTCTATTTTTCCTTTCAACTACCCCATTTTGTTGAGGAGTTCTAGGAGATGAAAATGTGTGAGAAATACCATTTTCATTACAATATTTTTTGAAAAATTCATTTTCAAATTCGGTTCCATGATCACTTCTAATATATGAAATGCAAAATCTTTTTTCTTTTTGAACTCTTTTTGAAAAATTTTCAAAAGCTTTAAATGCATCATTCTTATAAGTAAGAAAACACACCCAAATGTATCTAGAGTAATCATCAACCAATACATAAGCATAGTGCATTCCACCAAGACTAGCAACTCTTGTTGGTCCAAACAAATCCATATGTATAAGTTCAAGTGGTCTAGAAGTGGACACTACATTTTTTAGCTTAAATGAAGACTTAGATTGTTTTCCCTTTTGACAAGCATCACAAAGTTTATCCTTAGTGAATTCAAGCTTAGGTAAACCAATCACAAGTTCATGTTTACAAAGATCATTCAAAAGCTCAAAATTTGCATGTCTTAACCTTCTATGCCATGTCCATGTGTCATGGGAAATTGACATTAAGCATTTTATATCTTTGTTATCAATTTTATTCAAATAAATAACATAAACGTTATCTACTTTTTCACCACTAAAAATTACTTTGTCTTCATCAAGACTACTAACAAAGCAATTTTTAGGATAGAAAGTCACCTTATTTCCCATATCACATAATTGACTTATACTTAGCAAATTATGTTTAAGACCATCAACAAACAACACATGATGTATAGATAAAGATTGAGGATTACCTATTTCTCCAATGCCAATAATTTTTCCTTTTGCATTGTCACCGAAAGTAACGTGTCCTCCATCCTTAGCATCAAGTTTGTTGAATTGCTTCTTGTCTCCCGTCATGTGCCTTGAACATCCACTATCGAGATACCACTTGCTTTTTGTTCTTGTGGATTTCAAGCACACCTACATAAAGCATTTTAAATGTTCTTTTGAACCCAAACCTTTCTTGTCTAGGTTGGTTAGTTTCAAGATAATCCAAAGGAAGCAAATTCATGTGCAGTTTTCTATAAAAGCACACATTATTGGTATGTCCTTTGAGCATACAATATGAACATACAACATTTTTAAATTTATTTCTCCTAGAATGAAATGCATTCCTAGTGTGTGTAGCATGCCTTTGGTGTTGTGTGTAACTCTTATTATTTTGTGACATTGAATGATATATACATTGGCAATGATTATGAGCATTTCGATAAGTGTGTGCAATAGGCTTATGTGCATTGTGTTGTGCAGCATACTTATTATAATTATTTCTAGTGTACATATAAGCATGCTTAGGTTGAGGTGCTCTAGTTTCTTATGAAGGGTTAATCTTATGAGACTTTGCTTTGCTATTTAACACATGAGATTTTTTGGCTTGAATCTCATTAGAGGTTGAAGGAGTAGAATCATGTGAAGCTTTAACAAAAGTAATGTGTGATGAGGATGATGAAGATATTCCATTTTTATATCCAATTCCATGGGCGTCTCTATGAAATTTTTGAGAGTCAAGAAGACTATCTAAAGTTTCTTTTCCTCTCTTAAATTTAGCAATGGAATTTTTTAATTCTAAGACTTCCTTAGAAAGCTTATGATTTTCATCATTTGCTTTTTTAAGTTAGTCTTCCAAAGAATTACAAGATTTAGCATCACTTACAAGTTTTTCATTTGATGCAACAAATTTAGCAAAATCAATTTTCAAACATTCAAAATCCTTATTTAAGCTAGCTAACTCATGTTTATATTTTTTCTTCTTAGATAACAAACTTTTGCATTTAGCAAGCAATTTGCTCACAATAGAGCTCTTATCATCATCATCATCATCACAATATTCATCACAATCATCAAAAGAGGAGAAAGAAGTGGATGGTACCTCATTTTCATTTTCAATGGTCATGAAGCAAAGATTGGCAACTTCTTGTTGTTCCTCTTCCTCTTTGGATTCAGAAGTCATCCCAAGTAGCTTTGAATGCCTTCTTCTTATCTTTTGCTCCCTTTCTCTTGAATTTGAGTTTGGGAAATTCATTTCTAATGTGTCCCAGTTTCTTGCATTCATAGCAAGTAACCTCTTTTAGTTTCTTCCTCCCATCTCTTTCAAACTTCTTGTTGAAGTCCCTCATTTTTGAGAAATTTTTCTTTCTTAAGAACTTATTGAAGTTCCTAGTGAGCATGGCAATGTCACCATCTTCATCACTAGAGTCTTTAATGCTTTCCTCTTCACTATCTTCTTGAAGAGCTTTTAGAGCAATGCTCCTTTTCTTTTCTTCTTTCTCTTCTTGTTCTTCACCTCTTTGCTTGATGGTGAGCTCATGTGTCAAGAGCTTACCAATGAGCACATCGATTGATAGAGTGGAGAGGTCTTGAGCTTCCTCAATTGAGGTAACACGAGATTCCCAATCCTTCTTAGGTAGGATTCTTAGAATCTTGTTGTTTACCTCTTCCTTGGAGATATGTTTTCCAAGTTTATTGAGGGTTGTGAGGAGAGCATTAAGATGGTTTGTCATCTCCGTGATTGATTATTGAGGCTTCATTTTGAAGAGTTCATATTCATACATATGAAGTTGAACTTTCTTGCTTCTCACTTGAATGTTGCCTTCATAGTGATTCTCTAAGGTCTCCCACATTTCTTTAGCTGAAATGCAATGTTGAAGCTTGCCTCCTTCTTCTCTTGTCATGGAGGAGACTAGAGTAATCATAGCCTTTTTATTTTTATGATTTTCTTCCTTTTGATCAACACTCCATTGGCTTCTTGCAAGTGTAGTTACTATACCATCAATGATAGTTGTAGGTGGTTCCCAACCTCTTAGGACAATATCCCAAAGTTTGATGGAATCACAATCAAGATATAATTTCATTTTGAATTTCCAATTTGGATAGTCACTACCATCAAAGAATGGTCTAAGAGAAAAGATGTTTTGAGATTCACTCCCCATGATCTTGTATTCTAGCAATGAAGTACCTAGAATTCAAGCTCTGATACCAATTGAAAGAGTCCTAGAGGGGGGGTGAATAGGACTATTGAACAAAAATGGGAAATTAAAGGAATTATTTGCAAGAAGTGAGTAAGAGTAGAGAAGGAAGAATGATGAACACAAATATTTAAGGAGTTCGGATTCTCAAATAATCCTACTTCTCCACTTAACTTATCCCTAAGTTAGGATTTTTTAATCACTCACAATCTTATTAACAAGATTGAGAATACACAAGAGTTTTATGGCTTACTCTTGCAACCTTACAATCTTGAGTTTTCAAGGCTCACTCAAAAACCAAATTCCCAAGTGTTTTAATGGCTCAACACTTAAACCAATTCCTTTAGAATAGAATCTCACTTCCTATTTTCTAAACCCAGAAAATAGAAGAATAATAATGTCTATTCTAATCACTCACCAACTCTCACAAGAGTTATACACAAAGAATTTTGATTGAAAGAAAGTTTTAGAGCTCAATTGAATGTTTAAGAAAATAATGAATGATGCATAAGTTTTCTTAACCTTTCAATTGAATTCTAAGTTGCGTTTATATAGAAAAACACTCAAAAATATAGTTTTTGGATGTATCAATCATGTCTCCAACGTTTAGAATTGATTTTGAATTAATTCTTGAGTTTATGGCAGCTCAAGGGCTGCTCACGACCTCCTTACGAGTGAACAGTGCTCGTGAGGGGTGAAAATATAGCCGTTATCTTTAAAAATTCCCATTGGAATGCTGTCAGAGGTGCGCTCATGAGCAGGTCATGAGCCACCAGCTCGTGAGGAGCGCTCGTGAGGAGTACTGCCATCTTTTGGCAAGAATGTGCTCCAAATGCTCCTTTGACGGACTGCTCGTGATCACTTCTAAAGATGCTCGTGAACGGGACTGAAGACGATCGATTCAGACAAAACGTTCTTCATGAAAGTTGTAGATAATTGTCTTATATTTCCATAAAACTTTGAATCACCTCATTTGAACATCTGTAGCTCAAGATATTGCTGAATTACCAAGAGCTGTATAAACTAAAATGCAAGCTGCATATGCTGACTTCGACTGAAGATTTGCATACTCAAATGAACTTGGATTTTGATGATCAAGTACAATTTGGAAATTTTAAGATGTCTACTTCAAAAGTGGAGAAGCTCATTTTCACATTTAAGAGCTCTAAATATGTCAAAAGTCTTCTTCAATCCCAGAGGTTCAAACAGCCCGAAAAGTTACTATTCACCCAAAAGTGTATATGCTTGATATATGTTTGATATATAATTCCCTACACACTTAATTGAAATTATTAGTATAAAAATTGTTTATCAAAGTCCAAAATTAGGAGTTTGATCATGAAAATGGTCAACATAATTCAATAGGTGAAGCATAGGTCCATCAGAAACAAAGACATCATTATCATCATCGTGATCTCCAGTTCCGTTATAAGCATTACGGTTACTGTTGTCAACATGAAAAGCACAAAAAGGACTATGAGAGTATGAAGGGTGATTAGAATTGAGAGGAGAGGATCCGAATCTGAAAACATCAGGAGAAGAAGTAGAGACATGATCGATAGATACATCTCTAGCACTTCTAGTGGTGGTGAAGTTGGAGTAGCTTTTGGCATCATCCTCTTCCAAGGATCTATGATTAGAGGAAGTGTGAATCTCTTATGCTCCATTGATGCCAAAGCTATCAAAAGAAGAAGCTATAGCTATTGTTGTTGTTGCTGCTGCTTCTATCACTAACACCTTTGCGTTTTATGTTTGTATGAAGAGAAGAGAGAAGGAAAAGATAAAAGAAAGTCATTTTTGAAAGATAAAAGAAAGATAAGCCAAAGGTGAAAATATAAAAATTAATTCTGAAAAAATAAAAAGTGCTGGATCACAAAAAATAAAGTTTGGCCAAACAGACTATTTTTTTAAATTTTTTCTCTCTTATATGACTGGTGAAAAAAATTTAAGTATAACACACACTTAAATTTGTCAGGAAGTAAACTCAAATTTAACATGAAAAAGAGATTAGTGAAAATTTTCATAACTATAATCATTTAGTTTTTTTCCCCATTTTGACACTACTTTTCTTTCTCCTATCCTGAGTCAATGAATCTATTAATGAAAGAAGTATAGGCAGTCGGGTCAAAATTTCTCTAAATTTGCTCAAATATTTTTTCCTAGAAACAGAACAATGGAAATTGAAGTTGCTTTCTTTGACCATGAATGTCTGGTGAATACTGAATAGGTTACCTAAAAGCTTAAAGTCTTTTCCTAACACACCCTGCAAGGGAAGTAAGAAAGAGACTTTGGCCAATCAATCACTTCGGTCAATGCAATGACACCTGAATATGGCAGGAATATACACAATATTCACGAATTTGATGATACAAAAGCTTAACTTTTATATGCCAACTTATAATAAACTACTGAGATTATTTTCATCAAAGCCATATATTGAATTTAATTTATAGTTAAATTAAATTAGTTATCATTCAATCATTTCATCACCACATTATCTAAGCAATTACTTTGTATTCTCTATTTTATTATGTCTATTCGTTTTATTATATTTTTTTTTCATACAATTACTGACTTAAGATTTGAAGTGTTTATGGGGAAAATTTCATCCCTTTACTCATTCTCCTCATCAATGTAGGTTTTACAAACAAAATATCAATTTAAAATTATCAATTTTTATAATTTTATTTTGGATTAAATAAATTAATTAAAATTTAATAAATTTTGAATATTGATAGTTTATCTTTTTTAAAAAAACTAATTATATGTGATATTATTTAACGAAAATCATTTAATAAAATGACTAACATGTATGTTATTTAATAATGTAAATATCAATTTAATTACCTTGGTTACCTGCAATACCAAGATTCAACTTTCATTGCTTGCACAGTGTGCTTGGTACCTACAAATACGGTTTAAGAATTCACAACTAGCGTTTTGTGGAAATTGGTTTGTTAGGCAATTTGACACGTAGTGGAAAAGTCTTTGTCCAAGCCTCAGGTCAATGGGATTTGTATATATATTCTTTTCACTATCAATATATTAAAAAAAAAGAAAAAGATTAGTGTTAGATATGACTTATATGATCTATAAAATATTTTAGTTTTTAATTTATAATTTTATTATCTTTTTAGTAGAGAGATAGAAGTTAAGAAAATAGATGAATTTTTCTTTTTTTTAATTGTGTTCTCAGTAATATTAATAAATATGGAGACTCAAATTTAAAAAATTCCATAGATTTCATAAAAATACTAATTTGTTCACTATAATTAATATTTATTTATAAAAAATTAAAAAGCAAAAGAAAAAAGAATTATAATCTGAAAGTGATTTATGTCCCAAATCTAATCAATTCAATTTAAAAGATTTCAATTTTCCAAGGTGCACAGTGACTCCATTTGAGGTTAGTGGGGAATAAAAATAGAGAGCTCTGACACAACGAGATTCTCTACTTCTTAGTTTGAAGTCCTCTATCCTCTTCTTTCCTTTTTCTTTTCTTTTCTTTTTTTTTTTTTAATTGATGGAGCGGCTATATTTGGATCAATTTAGTGAAATACGCTGTTAATTTTGTTAAAAGAAATACTATATGTACATTCACAGAGAGAGAGAGAGAGAGAGAGACATAAAAAAAAACTGATATTATAGATTAAATACAATGTGTGTACAGTATATTTGATTAGAGATTATAATAAAATTTCATACATAGAAATTGTACAATAATTTTAAATTATATTACTAATGAAGTTTAATCCAATTGATTTAAACTGAGGCTCTATAAAGTAAAAGGTTCTGGATGCAAACTTTAGGTGGTGTATAGTTTAATATCCTTATCTACCACCACCACCATAATAATAATAATAATAATAATAATAATAATAATAATTATTATTATTATTATAGTTGTTGCTTGGTAATAATTAAAAAAATTGATAATCATTTATTATTGTAGCTAATAATAGTTGTTGCAGTTAAACTAAAAAAAATTTAAAATTATAATACTTACATAATATAAGTATTATAGTCGAGATTATAAAAAAGTGATTATCAAACATAAATATAGGGTAATATTATTTGTAGTTCTAAAAGTTATATAGGTTTTCCAATTAAGTCATGAATTTTTAATTCTTACCAATCAAGTTCTATAAGTTCTAAAAAGTTTTCTTGTCAGTCGTATATGTTAGTTAAACCAATTTTTCGTTAGTCAACCATTAAAATTAAACTTTTTTTTTTACATTTTAATCCTAAAATTTGAAAATTTTTATATTTTAATTTATAATTTTTTATATTATTAATTTTTTATAATAACTGTATTTACTCAATTAAAAATAATATCAAAAAATTGAAATTAAAAATATTTATTTCTTAAATTATTAGTTTCAATAACAATGACAAATAAAATTAATTAAATATTATTTTAATAATTTAAAATAAATAATTTTAATTAATATATCATATACGAATAAAATTTTTTATATTTACATAAATTCAATTAGTTTTGTCAATATTATAATTTCTGTTAGATTTTAAATATCTATTGAATTCAAAATTTATTTTAAATTCAATTGAGTTTAAACATTATTTAAATAATAACACAGATTATAACATTGTCAAAATTGATTAAGTTTTATCCATATAAAAAATATTTTTATTTTTATTTGTTATCACTAAAATAATATCAAAAATTAAAAATTAAAAAATAATTTTCTTAAATTACCAGTTTAATAAGCAACATAAAATAAAATTAATTAAATTTTTTAAATATATAATTTTAATTAATATATCATAAATGAATAATTTTTTTTATAATTTGTGTTATATTTTAAATAATGTTTAAACCCAATTGAATTTAAAATAAACAATTGAATTCAATAGATATTTAAAATCTAACACAAATTAAAATGTTAACAAAACTAATTGAATTTATGTAAATATAAAAAAATTGTATTCATATGTGATATATTAATTAAAATTATTTATTTTGAATTATTAAAATAATACTTAATTAATTTTATTTGTCATTATTATTGAAACTAATAATTTAAGAAAGAAATATTTTTAATTTTTAATTTTTTGATATTATTTTTACTGAATAAATATAGTTATTATGAAAATTTAATAATATAATAAATTATAGATAAAAATATAATTATTAATTTAAAATATAATTTTTTTAAAAGTTTTAGGACTAAAATGTAAAAAAAAAAAAGTTTAATTTTAATAGTTGATTAACAAAAAATTGGTTTGATTAATGCATAGGACTAACGAAATTTTTTTTTAAAACTTATAGAATATAATTATTAAAAATTAAGTATTCAGAACTTAATTATAAAAATTATACAACTTTTAGGACCGTAAATATTTTACTTCATAAATCTAACATGTTGATTTTAATAATTAATTTTAAAAGCTGCTAACAAATAAGTATAGTAAAATTTAAAAATATCTCCATTGGTATTATCTGTCAATCAATGAAATTTTTCATTAATCAATTTTTAATTTTTATATTTTAATTCTTAAACTTCTAAAACATACATAATTTTGACATTTTAAAACTTACTCTTTTATTAATATTTCAGAAAATCTAATGTTTTTCAAATTTACATAAAACTAAAAAACTTACAAATAAAAATTATAATTAAACTGAAATTAAATATAAAAGTTTTACACTTAATTTTTTTAAAATTTTAATTTTCAAAGTATTAGAATAAACATTTATTTACCTTCGTTACTTTAATTAAAATTATTATTTTTTTAAAAAATTTAAGTTAGATAGTTTTAATTTTGATTTATAATTTTTAAGAGAATAATTTTATAATACCCTATATATATATATATACATATTTATTTGAATTAAAAGGGATATTTTTCTCAAATAGTATTAGAAATGGTTACTTTGTATTATATTATATTATGTATATGTAGTATATGTACTAATATTTGTCTATATACATACATGCATAAATAAATATTAATATATAGTCATATATTGAATATATATTATATTAATGGTTATTAATATGTATATATATATAATATAATTTCATGAAGTGTATGTTTAAGTATATATGTAATATATATATGTATACATACACTAAAACTCACTTAGACACCCATATATATATATATATATATATATATATATATATATATATATATATATATATATATGTATATTTTGAAAGAAGAAAACGAAACCGAAGCTCACTCCCTCTCCCCACCGCGCGACGCCCTCGACTGCCACCATCACTGTGCCTCCCCCACCTCCGACCGCCATCTGCTGCTTCCTCCTCCTTCTCTCTCACCTCCGGTCGCCTGCAGAGCCGCCGGAAGCCACTGGAAGAGAAGAAGCCGAGAGTTTGCTCCAAACTCACCCAAGCTTCGTCCGGCCACAATTTTCCTCCATTCCGGTGCCAATCTCCTCCCCTTGCACCAGTGAGACTCATTCTAAGCTTAGTTTAAGCTTTGGTCATGAATTGATTGAGTTTTGGTTGATTTTTTGGTTTTAAGCTCTAGGATTTTGGAAATTTTTTTAGCTCGATTTAGATTGATTCATGAAAACTCCCTTTACAAATGTGATTCCTAATAGCTCAATCTACCTCTAGGAATTTTTGTATAATTTTTGGAATTTATTTTGATTTTTGGTGAATTTTTGAATATTTTAATATTATTTTAGGAATTTTCGGGAATTAATTATAAAAATAATAAATAATAATAATATTTGGTATTTTGGTGTTATTATGAGTTGATATAAATTTTAGGGTAAAGAAAATAAATTTTTTGAATATTATACAATTTTTAGGAATTTCTATACTTTATGTCAAAATTTAATAATTAGGCTAATTTCGAAAATTATGGTTAAAAATTATGAAATTTTAATAATTGAGGTTATTAGTGAATATTATAAATTTTAGAACTCAAATTATAATTTTTGAGATTTTTGTACTATTTTTTATAATTATAATTGAGTTTATGCCAAATTTGATTTTTGGTTAAATAATAATTTTTGGGAGAAAATTTTTGGTTGATTAAATATTTTAATTATATTAGGGAGGTTTATTTTAAGAAAATAAATTTTTGGCATGATTAAAGAATTTTAAGGAATTATTCTAGTATTAAAAGCACATTATGTAAATTGTGTATTTTAGGGGGGTAAAAATATAATTTTACCCTAAATATGATAATATATATATATTTTTAATTAGTTTTATTAATATTTAAAGGGTTTAGATAATTTTTATAAATTAATTGATATAATTTCCTAAGTAGTGTAAAATTTTAAATGTCCAATTGAGAATAATTGAGATTTTATATAATTTTCAATTATTCTAGAATGTATGTATGTGAAATATATATGTGAGAAATAAATATTATTAATTTTTGATATTTGGTTGAGTTGTGATCTCGGTCGGGACAAATTGTAATTTTGGAAGCCCGACTCGAGTGTAGGTGTTTGTGGTTATTGGGAGTGCATTTTCTATGCAGGTCTGGCTCTACCTTTGGTAGAGAGATGTCCATTTTACAGAGGAGACTCTGCCGAAATTTCGGTAGATTTTCTCGTAAAACGTGATACTCGTAAAATTTCTATCGTTAGTTAGGTTAAATCCTGTCTGTCGAGTCTCGTCCGGTTTTCCTCGAGTCAGTCTGAAATTTTATTATTTGGTTGATTTCTGATTTCGATTCCTTAGTCATGTTTTAAAAGTCGATTCATTATTTTTCTTTTAGAGCATATCGGAGCAAAAGCTGTGAGACCGAGGCAGACGCGTGGTCGTCAGCCTTCGCATTCATCCTGTAAGTCGATAAAATGATCTGTGCATGTATTTTATTTAAAGATGCGTGCGCTCATATTTTTATGTTATTATTATATGATTTATTTAATTTAATGCTACTATTTAAAGTTTAAATGCATTTTATTTAATTAAAATCGATTTAAGAAATTTTGGTAGAACGGGCTACCTGGTGGGTTTCACCAGGACTATGTGCATATGGTAGAGATTGAGAGATGGATCCGATAATTGTATGATTGATGAATGTTAAACTGGGACGGGTGCCTCGGTGGAAGCTTTTGCTCTCGGGGACCGCCAGTGATTGGGAAGTCAATAATGGACTGGGATTGGTGTCTCGGTTGATGCTTTTGCTCTCGGGGACCGCCAGTGCCATATATTTGGATTAAGTGAATGACTACGGCTTGGTGCCTCGGTTGATGCGTTTGCTCTCGGGGATCGGTAGTCTAGTTGGAATAAGTGGGTCCAGTTGGCCATTTAGGATTTTGGGTTTAGGGTTCTACCGAGATTTTTCAAAAGCTATACTTATATATTATAAATTATTTTCATTATAAAAATGTATATATAGTTTTCAAAAAGGTTTTCAAACTGTATAGCTCTTTTTATTGACTTACTCAGTGAGGTCTGATTCCCCTCAATTTATTTTTTTCAGGAGCTTGGGAGTTCGACCTCAGACTACCTTCACGCCGGGTTTCTTCTTCACCGGCTATTTTATGTAGGTCATTGTAAGTTGTACTGTGTGTTAATCTAGGTTGGTCCAGTAGTATATGTACTAAGAATTTGGATGGTTTAAGCATAATTATGTAGTTTATTTGTACGAAACACACTTATGTATAAGATTTAAGTTCAATTTTATAATATGAGATATTGAAGCACATTATTATTTAAGCAGTTGAATTTGTGTAATTTGAGAAAAATCAGTTTGATAATGTGTTCTGTTTTAAAATAAAGTTTAAAATATGAATGGTTTTATTTTCTTTTTCCTTTAGGCTTACTACGGGTGTCGGGGCTTTATGCCTACCCATTCCCTAGTGCCGGTCATGTGCCCTCGGGTTCGGGTCGTGACAAATTTAATTTAATTTTTTTTTATTTTTAACTAATTAAACTACTGGTAAACAGTAATCTTTAATATTATTTATTGTATTAAAATTTTTAAGTAATTACAGAATTTATTAGAGTTTCTAAAATATTAATAAAAAATTAAATAAGTTCTAAACTATTAACTATCTTTTAAAAAATTTAAGCATTAAAATATAAAAACTAAAGAGTTAGATAATAAAAAATTATGTTCACTGATAGATTCAACTAATAGAAATAACTTCTAAAAATTATAGTAATTATTTATTGACAAATTTTCTTTTTAAAACTTTATTATTGAAATTATAAAAGTTATAGGAATCTTGATGGTATTATCCCATCTACTATTTTATTTAAATGAGAAAGTGAAGTTAATTTTATTTATAATTATATATAAAAAATAATCTATAAAATTTTTAAAAAACAACACATTAAAATTTTTTTGTTATATATTATTTAAAATTTTTTAATGAAATCTAATTATTATATATAATTTAAAATAAATAGACTTTAACTATAAATTTATTTGTATCCATTCAAATTAATATATTTGATAAATTATTTATGATTATCTTTGTCAATTTTCTAAATTTATAATTTTTTCCGTTCAAAATATTTTTATTGCTCGTCTCTTTTAAACATAATATGCAGTTAATGTTGGAGTGAGTAATTTTAGGAGGAAAATAAGTGAATAATTAAAAGGAGTAATTTTAGCCTTAATTAGTGTATATTAATAATTTTATAACAAAAAATAGTGTCATGTAAATACTAAATAAACTTCTATACTATATTAAGATAAACACAAAAATAAAGAGAGATAAATTATAAACTTGTATACTGTATTAAGAGAAACACAAAAATAAAGAGATATAAATTCTTCTATTTTCTCATTAGAACTTGTTGTCATGGTATCAAAGTAGCAATCCTAGGGTCCCAAAAATAAAAAATGATGGCAGAATAAATAGATCTAGTAACATTGAAGAAAAGTCCATTGCTACCATCTTGAATGACTTAACAACCAAAATGCAATAGGCATTAACTTAGAGCCTGATTCAAACACCAATGAACACAAGATCAGTGTAAAATTAGATGGAACCAACCGTGCTCGATAGTATTAAGTGATGGAAATGTGTATAGTGGGCAAGGATAAACTCGGGTATATTACTAGAAACATTGCACAACCTGAGCCAATAGATACTACCTTCTAAAGTGGAGAACCAAGGATGTTGTTGTGAAAGGATGACTTATCAAATCTATGGATCCATTACTCATTAGCAATTTCATCCAATATCCTACTAAAAAATTGGCATGGGATGCAATTGTTATAACCTTTTTTTTATGGATAGGATACCTCATAAGTGAATGAGTTAAAAAGATGTATAGCTCATATAAGATAGGCTGGAGAATCCATCGAGTCATACTATAACACTCTTCAAGTATTGTGGATGGTGATTGACTATTGGCAATTGAATCCAATTAAGTGTGTTGAAGATATACAACGTTATAATGCCAACATATAAGAAGATAGTGTCTACACTTTCTTAGATGGTTTAGATGACCGACTAGACAAAATTTGAAGTGACGTGCTATAAAGAGGACCATTCTTTATGGTCAAGTAAGCTTATACTCAAGTCCAAAAAGAGGATATTCGATAAGTTGTTATATTGAGTAGTATATAGACCATATTAAGTTAAGTAATGATATATTTAAAGGACATAGAGATCAACCTTCTAGCTTGTAACTTCCAAGGTTGGCCATTTATCCATAAATAATAGAAAGAAGAAGGGAAGGAGTATGTTCTTACTACAGGAATACTAAGCATACTCAAGAAACCTACTTTAAGCTTTATGGTACCCTAAGTGGTGCCACAAGCTAAAGGAATAAAAAGAAACAAGAAACAAATGCAAGTAGAAGTACTAGTCGAGTTGTATTAACCAAGATTGAACATCAACTATCACTTGTGCTATGCAAAGATTCTTTTACTAATAACACAATTGAGTTCCTTAACAGTCCAGGTAATATTGGGTGCAAGTTATATTACTCTAAATAGGAAACTTCAACTGGTTGGATTATAGATTCAGGGGCAACTGACCATATGACCTTTGATCTAAAAGAATTGGTGGAGTCTTCTCCACTTAAACGAACTTGCATCGCTAATGCTAATGGTGTGACATAAATGATTATAGGAGCTAGAAAAGTAGAATTTTCTCTTTCATTCTCCTTACCAAATATCTTATTAGTTCTCTCTCTTTTAAATAAATTATTGTATATAGGTCAAGCCATTGAAGAGTTAAATTATTGTGCACTAATATACGTACATTTATGTTCATTTAGGATATTCTCACAAAGAAGATTATTGGTCATGTTATTAAAAGGGGGGATGTACTATATGGATGAATTTTAAACTAGGTAAAGCTAATGCTATACATCATAAAAGCAACAAAGAGTAACAAATTTTGTTGTGGCACCAACATTTGAGACATCATTCTTTCCTTTATTTAAAGCTCTTTGTTTTTTAGTATGTTTTCATAATTCAATGAAGCAATGTTTAGATGTGAAATATGTATTCAAGTTAAAATTCATCGTGTGCCATTCCTATTAAGTCTTAATAAATGTAAAACTTTATTTATTGTGATTCATTCTAATAT
The DNA here is from genome assembly GCA_947683625.1 of Mallotus nudiflorus. Classification (NCBI taxonomy): domain Eukaryota; kingdom Viridiplantae; phylum Streptophyta; class Magnoliopsida; order Malpighiales; family Euphorbiaceae; genus Mallotus; species Mallotus nudiflorus. The sequence goes on along the minus strand of CANTUR010000595.1, from coordinate 526,143 downwards.
GCAGGGACCTATTTTCAATTCAAATGTGTCTAGTGTCAAATGGTTTATGATATTTATTAATGATTGTACATGAATCACATGGCTATATCTAATAAAACATAAGCATGTAATGTTTGGTATCTTCTTATCCTTTTATAGTATAATAAAGACATAGTTCTCAACTTGGCTCCAAGTTCTTTAATTTGATAATAGAGGAGAATATGTCAATAATGAGTTCTAACAATACTTTTAAAACCATGGCGTGCATCATGAGACTACTTGTCCTTACACACCTCAATAAAATGGGACTTTAGAATAAAAGAATGGACATATACTTAAAATGGCTAGAGCTCTTTTAATTCAGGCTTGTGCACCCCGATGATACCAGATTTATGTTGTATACACTATAGTTTATCTTTTGAATCAAATGCATTCTCATGTCTTGGACCTTGAAATTTTGCTTTAAGCTTTTGCTTGTCATGTCTAATTGTTATTTTGATGCTGCCTCCTTGAATATTTGGCTTGGTGGTTCATGTTCACCTTCATAAAACTTAGTGATTAAAATTTAATCCATGTCTAGTAAAATGTGTTTTCTTCGGATATAAAACTCATAAAAAGGGATATCGATGCTACGAACCAACTACTCGGTGCCTATGTACTTCTATAGAAGTGACTTTTAAAGTTAGAAATGTATTCTTCAGATTGAGATACCAATTATGTTGTTCAGAGGGAGTTATTAAGTGAGGAGTATAATTAAAAATTTAAAAACTGAATGAATTGGGAGATATAAACCTAGAAGATAACTTAGGAGGATTTGAAAGAGGAAAGACCATACCAAACTATAAGGGAACTCAGAAGAAAGTAACAACAATATTAAGTTGGAAGGCTTCAAACATGATATTGCCAAGCGTGAACATCTGGTTAAACATTCCAAATATGATGATGCAAAGCATCTAGAAAAATCCCATACCTTAGTATAAAGCAACCTATTTCCTAAGAATAATCTTGAGGTACAAAATTTGAACTATGCTTACTTAAATATTTTAGGTAACTCTATTAGATATAAATTATATATCAAATGGAATCCAGGGATGCCACCTAGTAGATACTCACCAAATCATGAGGGAAAGGTAAGGAATTATTCTATTGGTCACCATGTTATTACCTAGAAACTCTAAAAGCCTTTAAAAGCATTTATGCACAAGTTGTATGTCAAGTATGTACCTTAAATAGTTTAAGAAGCCTTAAACAAACCCAAATGGTCACAAGCAATATGATATGATCCTCAATTTTATAAAAGGAAGATTTCAAGATTAATTCATGCTAATTCGTCAAACTCCATTCAAAATGAAATTCAATATGCATAAATTCATATTTTATATAGTATGCTTCAGTATTTGGACCATAAATCACTCTACAAACTCATATTAAGTTGATTCAAAAGGCTATAGAATGGTAAGATAGAGAACTATAATTGTAATTAGTAAAGGCAAGGTTAATTTGATCATCTTTATAGGCTAAATTCGTGAGCAATCATCAGGTTATGTACAAAATTATGTAGATTGAACATACATAAGTAAATGAGCTGTATCTCACTCAATATAGATCCAAATGGAGCAATTCAAGATGTTACTTAAAGCTAACATCTAGTCCTACAACTTTTATGTTTAGAACTTGAGTTCATTTGATATTTTAACTAGTTAAAATTCCATTATAATATGCTAAATATATAAATTTAGATTTAAGTAGGATTACATTTTCTTATTAAAGTAAGATTATATTTTCTTATTTTAGAAGGATTTTATTTTTATATTTAGTTACGATATTAATTAGGTTTTCTTTATGGTTTGTTATGCCTATATAAAGGCTTTATTCTATGTTATCTAAGGAGGTGTGCAACCATAAAGGATTAATAAAATTTAAAGATAATTCTCTTTGGTTACTTGGTTAACCAATTGTTCTTATTAAACTTTATGTTTGTGGCAAACAACCTTTTTAACATATCAATCTATCTTTTAGAAAATAGACTGTGGCATCTTCTTTATAATTAGAGTTCTTTAATTATTCGATAATCAAGGTTCTAATTCTTCACCATTGTTATTTTTATACATTCTAAGGTGTGGATATCAATAGATTAATATGAGTTTTATTTGTTCGATAAACTAAGTTTGCATCAGTGGTATCAGGGAAAAATTTCTTGTTTATTATTGATTCAAAAGTTCAAAGTTTTGATGTAGCAAAATCCATTGAATCATTTATGCTATGTTCTTCTACATCCTAGGTCTTTATGTTCCTTTTAGTTGTTTGGATGAACTAAATATAAGGTTAAGGTTTCCTATGTTTGATTTGGAACTTGATTTGAACTTTCTTTAAGAGCGTGGGTTTGGGTTCATATTGAATGGGTTCTTAGAGCAAGTTGTTAAGTGGGTTCATCATCATCTATTGTAATTAAAACATCTTTTTTTAAAACTATTTTCTATTTTTTCTTTTATTTTGTTTATTCAATATATATATATATGTGTGTGTGTGTGTGTGTGTGTGTGTGTATGTGCGTATGTATGTATGTATGTATGTATCCTGCATCTCCACCATAATAATAATATACAATTATTATTATTATTATTATTATTATTATTATTATTATTATTATTATTATTATTATTATTATTATTATTATTATTATTTATTAATAGTAAATAATAGTAATAATAAATTCCAGTTTTCTATATCTATATTATTTATAGATATGATACTAAAACATCAATTAGAATATATGGTATGTAGGATGTTCTTCCTAGACCTATAGATTCTGATGATGAAGCATTAGAAATCTTAGAAATGGAGGTTGTTCTATCAAAGCTAATTTTAACTCTTCCATCTTAGAATTGAGTGACATACTTTATCTAGGTGTTTAGAGCTAGTGCTTCAGTTTTTTCTAGTTCTGGCTTAATAGCACCTTCCAAGATCCATTCTTGGGGAAGGGTTATCTGATTCCATTAGGTAGATTTTGTGATAACAACATTTGATTTAGCCATATCTGTTTGAAGAAGCAAAGTTTCTCATTTTTTATTATGAAATCGACTCTTAGTGTTGAAAGAGGACATCATAGCTTTATAATGCACTTTAAAGATTAATGCAATGGAAATTAATCCTTCAAGCATATGATAAGTATGATTTTGGATTTGTAAAACTAAAGACTTTAACAAATTTACATAATTAAAGAAATAGTAAAGTTTTAATAACAATCAAATGATGGAGGACCTTTATAGAGACTGGATACTATAGTTTATAGCAAAAAGTCTTTGAAGTTCTTAAACATCATATCTTTAATAGCTACTAGGATAGAAGTGTCCAATCCTTCTTTAGCTAATGACTTTATCCTTTAGGTTGTTCTATCAAAGCTAATTTTAACTCTTCCATCTTGGAATTAGGTGACATACTTTATCTGGGTGTTTGGAGCTGGTGCTTCAGGTTTTTCCAGTTGTGGCTCATTAGCACCTTCCAAGATCCATTCTTGGGGAAGGGTTATCTGATTCCATTAGATAAGTTTTGTGATAACAACATTTGATTTAGCCATATCTGTTTAAAGAAGCAAAGTTTGTCATTTTTTACTATGAATCGACTTTTAGTGTTGAAAGAGGACATCATAGCTTTATAATGCACTTTAAAGACTAATGCAATAGGAATTGATCCTTTAAGCATATGATAACTATGAGTTTGGATTTGTAAAACTAAAGACTTTAACAAATTTACATCATTTAAAGAAACAATAAAGTTTTGATAAGAATAAAATGATATAGGACCTTTATAAAGGCTGGATTCTATATTTCATAGTAAAAAGTCTTTGAAGTTCTTAAACATCATATCTTTAAGAGCTACTAGGATAGAAGTGTCCAATCCTTCTTTAGCTAATGACTTTATCCCTACTTAAATAAGTCCTATATGGATATAATGGAAACCTTTAGCTTTATGTTTATCTAAAGAGGTTGGAGAGAAAAGCTTTATCTTATCTTTAGCTTTGGATAACTGAATATCTTTTTCTTTAGTTTTTATAACATAATCATAATTAAAAAGATTTAACTTGGAAGTTTTATAAACATGAGCTTTTTGGTAATCTTTGAGTTTCCATTCATCAATGCATTTTTCAAAATCTTAAATAGTGATTTCATCACTATTGATTCCATTAACTTTTCACACCACAAATTTTGTGAAAGCTTTGTTGCATTTGGCATATTCATTTTAAATTCAATATTGCACAGTGTTTGAACAATGTCTCCTAGATCATAAGGTAAATCAATGATATGTTGTTTTCTATTCCAGAAAGCATTTGGTAAATCAAAACAAATTTCTTTTGTAACAATGTTTTGAAATTTAGAAATTTTTATTTTTACCAAATTTGACTTTAGCTGTTATTCAATTTTCTGAAAATTAAAATTTTGCTTTAATCATACAAATCAGTTTCTTCACCTTTTATCAAAGCATTTATCTCGTTATTGTAATTGGAATGAGCTTTAATAATATTGAGATATCTAGTTTTCGGTTTTTCCAAAAAAGGAAAAGAGAGCTTTATCTTCTTATCATTAAAATCAGTTGAGTTATAAGTGAATGTGTAAGCTTTATATATATATATATATATATATATATATATATATATATATATATATATATATATATATATATATATATATACTCTTAACAAAAAAATAATAAAATAAAATTATTGCAATAACTTTTAAGTTCTCATTTTTTATATTTGATTAAATTGTAATTTTAACTTAAAAAATTATTTAATTAATTATTTTAAAATATATATTATTTACAGTTAACGTAAAGCGCTGATTTATAACTAGTATTTATTAAACTTAAGCAGTTTATGTTTCATAAAGCTGCCTAAATTATTTTGAGATCAGCCATACTATTAATTTATTTTGTGTTAAAATTTAATTAGTTTGTATTGTCAATTAATTTTTTTTGACTTAATAAATTGTAAATACCAACTCATTATAATAAACTTATCATTACTTAAATTTTTTGTCATTTGTGATGTTTTTGTTGAATTTTTAGTTATAAAATGCACTATTTGGTAATTTTTGGGCCATTTAGTCTAACTGTTTATAAAAATTGATAGCAAATAGTTGATAAATATGAATTATTTAATAAAATTTTATTAGTTATTACTATTAATATATTAAATAATTAATAAAATATAATTAATTTTAAATTTAATTTTATATATTTATATAATGATGAGACTAAAATATAAAATAATTAAAAATAAACATAAATTAAATTTTAAATTATAATTTAAAATAATTAAAAATAATATTCATTTTATTAAAAATTATAAAAAATAATTATAAATATTTAATTTTATAAAATTATTTGTCAATAATTCAATTAAATTAGTGAGAAAAACTCGAAAATAAAGTTGCTGAAAACTAGAGGTTTTTTTATAAAAAAAAAAGGTAGAAAATTTTATTAAGATTGCATGACAAGGGATACAAGATCACCAATAAACATAGGGAGTTTGTACCATACATAAGAACAAGCATTAAGACAAGTAGGTCTAGCAACAATATGGGCAACTTTGTTAGCTTGTCTATAAATAAAATGAACTTAAACTGTAAAACATCTAGGAAAAACAACTTGACAATCTTGAATAATGGCTTTAAATTTTGATAGATCATATACATAAGAATGGAAGCTATCAATGATAGCTTGATAGCTTTGGAATCCAATTCCATTATAACTTATCTATTCTTCATACTATCTATCCAACTCAAGGCTTCCTTCAACCTGAGAGCTTTTGCAATAAGAGCTGAGCATTTGCTATGAAGAAAACATCCTCGACATTCTAAGAAACAACCTTCATAGTTTTGTACAACTAGTTCAAGTCCAACAACTCCATTAATGGAATCAATAGTAGCATCCATATTAATTTTAATTGTATTTTTCTAGAGGTAGAGACCATTTCACTACAACTCTTGAAACTAAAGCAATTGTATTACACTGAGACACAATGGCTATAAACTGGAAAACTTGTAGCAGACCTAAAGAGCTATGCACACAATAAAGCAGTGATATAAAAACCTACTTCTATATCCAATTATTTTGTTGACTCTAAATTGCCCACAAAATCATACATGCCCACTCTAATTCCTTAATAGACATCTACTTGAAAAAACCATTCAACCAACTTATAAAATCTAATAGGTACACATTAATAAGATTACACTTTGCTATATGCCAACACTATTGCAAAAAAGTACAATCCACAAACATATGTAACCTATATTCTCCAAAGGAACCATAAAGGACACATTCATTATTTACATTAAGTCCTTTCAAAAATAATCTTTCTTACAAAGGGAGAAAATCATTACATAGTCTCCATATAAACATTCTCACCTTTGGCAAAACATTCAACTTCCAAATCTTATATAAAAAAATATGTTGTTTATTAATCGAAAAACCCAGAAGTCAATCAACAACTATTTGATATCCTAATTTAACTAGTACATCCTTTTTTTGCTATAATGTCAATTAAGAATGTCTTCTCTATTTGCAAACCCATAAGACAGACTATTGATAACAACTATATCTAAAAGTGAAAATAAATCTTCTATTAGTTCCATATCACAAGCATACGTACCAAGAATCCAAAGATCAACTACTTTAATATCTTTTACGTTATCTTGAATCACTAAACAAATTCTAAATCCTTCTTCATTAAGCAACCACAAATCTCTCCAAATATTGATGCTAATACCATGTCCAACTCTCCACTTATCATCGTCTTGAAGTATGGATTTTGCCAACCATATACTACACTACACCATACTTGGATTAGAGCCCAATTTAGCCTGGAATAGATCCCCTTTAGGGAAAATATTTAGATTTAATGATTTGACTAACTAGAGCATGTAGGTTAGAGAAAAAATTCCATACAATCTTACCAACCATCATAACATTAAAAGAATGGAAATGCTGAAAGCTTAGACCACCAACCTTTTTCTTATCATATAGCCAATCCCAAATAGCCCAATGAATTTTCTTTTATTTAGCATCTCTAAAACTCCACCAAAATGAATTCATCATCTTTTGCAATTTATTACAAAGAGAATGAGGCAACATAAAAACACTCATACATAAAGATGGGATAGCCTGAGTAACTATTTTACTGATGTGAACCAAACAAGCACCAAATATATTAACCAATATGATGATCCACTCAAGTATAATGGTTCAATGATTAGAACATGCATGAAAAAGTTTAAGGGTGGTTTAGGATTGTTCTTAAAGTAAAAGATCAAGTCTAGGATAGAGAATCAAAGCACAAGTGCAAATGGACCTCAATTGGAGAAAGTTTGACACAAGGGCAAAATCATCCTTTTTGCCCCTTATTATCATATTTTGACCCTCAAAATGAATAATTCATGTCAAACTCTTCAAGTAGAGTGATTTGCATTCAAAACACATAAAGTGTAATTTTGAAGGTTTTGGAAGGTTCTAGAAGATACTAAGGGAATCTATAAGAATCAAGAATCTTTTAAGAATATTCTCTATAAATAAAACCCTAGATGTGATGGAGAGTGGCTGTAACTCATTTAAAGACTTGCTTAAATTTTGCTTAGTTATCATGAGTTATCAATTTGACTTTTCAATGCTTAATTGTCATGAGTTGTTAATTTAACTTTTTAAAGTGTAGTTGTCATTAGTTTTCATATTTTTTTAAGGGATTCTATTTAGTTAAGGATTTTCCTTTTTAGGAATCTTTAGGAATAAGTAAGAAAACCTATTCCTTCAAGGATTAAGATGTTTACATGCCTATATAAAGGCCATAGTAATGTAGCAAAAATTTTAATGAAGTTTTATCAGTTAAATTTCAATTCTTGTGAGGTTAAAGTCCTTCTCTTTTGTTCTTAAAAGAAATTTGGTGAATTTATCAAGTGAAGACTTGGTACATTCAACCCAGTTTAATTTAGACTTAAAATTGACTTTATTAATATTAGGTTTATATTAAATAACCTTTAATTCTTTATAATTAAGAATTTTAAGTACAGGTTATTTAAGGGTCTTGTTAGGGATTAGAGTTTCTTTTTGCTTGATTTATAAATGATCCTTGGTAAGGTTATCAAGATTGAATATGGGTTTGGTACAAATTAACCACATTCGTATCATTTAGTATCAGAGCTTTGGCTCATTAATCAAATACGTATCTTTGCTTTTATTTGTTGTTTGCATTTAATCCAAAAAAAAAAAAACACATTCATTCATTTTTGTGTCTTGTTTGATATCAATTCATTTTCTTTGTGATTGTAGAGTTCAAATTCATTTTTCTTTATTATCTTGACTCAATTTCATTCTTTTCTTCATATTCCAACTTGTTTTAGTCTTTAAATAAAAAAATCATTTATACTCTTATTGTTTTGCATCTTAAGAGTCTTATTTGTCAAAAATACATATCAATTTGAGTTTGTTCTTAATTTGGATGTTTTAGCATCTGCTATATATAAAAACAAAAAGTTTTGAATTATGAATTAAAAAGTTGAATTGATCAAAGTTGCATTCAATTTGGCTTAAAACCATTCTAATTTGTTTTGATTCTAACTTCAATACCATTGCCTTATGTCAATTCTGAATATTCTACTCTTCTTTTTAAGTTTTGTTTGAGGTAGTTAAACATTTATTCCAAATTTTCTTATTTTTTTGTCTTGTTTGGATAATGTCTTCTTTTGTTGTATTTTCTTTGGCTCTTATAATCAAATTTGAGTTTAATTTTGTATTGAGCTTAATTTGATAGTTAGTAACTTAAGTTCTATAAGAACTATAAGAAAGGAATTTGAGAAGTCAAAGGTGAGTGATGAGCTAATAAGAGGGTAAAAGCCTAATTAAGTGAAACATAAGTGTTAAATGACATTTTTTGAGTGCAAACACTTGAAGGAGTGTTACTTATGCCTTTTTTTCCTTTTATTTCTTTGTTTATAACATGTCAGGTTCAAAAGAGATTGAAAAAGATCCTAAATGGAAGCTCTTTATGAAGGCAATGTAAGAATAAATGAGTCAATTATTAAATAGCCATCAAAAGATTAGAGAGCAAATAAGGAGGTTAGAGTAAAGCCAAGCTACAAACACCACAAATAACACCAACAATGTGACTCAAATCTCACCAAAATAAGTTCATAGAGGGAGATATCATGATGATGATGAGTTTATTAATGAGAGAATTTAAGGGCATAATAAACAAGATAACAACCTTAGCAGCGTAAAGATGAGGATACCTAATTTTTATGGCAAAAGTGATCTTGAAGCAAATCTAACGTAGGAAAGGAAAGTAGTTTTTATGTTTAATTACCACAACTACTATGAGGAAAAGAAAGTCAAGCTTATAATCACTACATTCATGGGCTATACATTAGCTTGGTGGAATCAACTAGTGGTCTCAAGGAGGCATTGTGGAGAAGAACCTATCTTTATATGGCAACAAATGAAGATTGTCATGCGAAAGAGGTTTATGCTAAATCATTATTATAAGGATTGGCATAATCACTTTCAAGGGCATAAACAATGTTCAAGGAATATGGAAGTCATTGAAGTAGTTGAGAGACATGTTGAGGAAAAGAATAGAGGGGGAGAGTGCAAATTTGAAATTTTATCTATAAAGACAATTTTTGAAGACTTATGCATTAAACAACAAAAAGAAGAAAGTGTCAAAGATTACATTAGTCTTGAAGAGGATATAGTTGATGAAGAAATTATAGAGGTGTTGGAGCAAAGTAATGGTAGAAGACTTGATGAAATATTACAAGAATTTGAAGATAATGGCAAGTGTGTGCAGCCTAGCAAAGAAATTGATGAGAAACTGTAGAGTTTTGAAAGAGATAATGAAGCTAAAAAGGAGTGCTCATAAAGTTTTAAGCAAGCTAGTGATCTTGTAAAAGGATTAACTAGTCAAGGAGTTGTCAAGAGTGCATATTGTGATCATAAAGAGTATATGCACCATGAAGAGGGAAATTTGATAGTTTGTACATAAAAGAGGAAACTAGGATTAAGAGCATTATGAAGGATAAGAACTTATTTTGCACAGTGTTGTGCCATACAAAGATTCATTTAATAATGCTGTTGAAATGCATTACAAGGTCAACAATACATTTAAAGATTTCATTCCTAACATGAAGTATGAGAAAGAGCTGCAATATGTTACTTCTTTCAAGGGAATACATGGAGTTTTTATTTGTAGTAAGAAAAACTTAAGATATTCATGTTTTAAGTTTAGAAGGAAACAACAAGAATTCAACATATACAAGTTTGTGAATACAAGTGTTGCATTTCAATCAAGTTATTCTGAAGCTGCCTCTATACATTATTACTTTAAAGGAGAAGTATTCTACCAAGGTGTTTGTATTTGATCCCGAAGGATATCTAAATATATCAACTTTAGAAGATGGGTCATATTCAAGGACAAATCTTCTCGAGGACAAGGGAATGATGTGAACCAAGTAAGCACCAAACATGTTAACCAACATAATAATCCACTCAATTATAATGGTCCAATGATTAGAACATGCATGAAGAAGTTTAAGGGTGGTTTAGGATTGTTCTTGAAGCAAAAGATCAAGTTTGAGATAGAGAATTAAAGCAAAAGTGTAAATGGAGCTCAATTGGAGAAAGTTTGACACAAGTGCAAAATCATCCTTTTTTCACCTTATTATCATATTTTGACCCTCAAAATGAAGAATTCATGTCAAACTCTTCAAGTGTAGTGATTTTCATTCAAAACACATAAAGTGCATTTAAAGATTTTAGAAGGTTTAGAAGATACTAAGGGAATTTATAAGAATTAAGAATCTTTTAAGAATATTCTCTATAAATAAAACCCTAAATGTGATGGAGAGTGGCTACAACTCATTTAAAGACTTGGTTAAATGTTGTTTAGTAGTCATGAGTTATCAATTTGACTTTTCAATGCTTAGTTGTCACGAGTTGTCAATTTAACTTTTCAAAATTTAGTTGTCATTAGTTGTTATATTTTTTGAAGGGATCCTATTTAGTTAAGGATTTTCCTTTATCGGAGTCTTTAGAAATAAGTAAAAAAACCTATTCCTTCAAAGATTATGATGTTTATATGCCTATATAAAGGCCATAGTAATGTAGCATGAATTTTAATGAAGTTTTATCAATTAAATTTCAATTCTTGTGAGGTTAAAGTTATTCTCTTTTATAAGGTTAAATTTCAGTGCTCTGATACCAAATGATACGAACATGGTTAATTTAAATCAAACCCGTATTCAATCTTGATAAACTTGTCTAGGATTATTCATAAATCAAGCAAAAAGAAACTCTAATCCCCAACAAGACCCTTAAATAACCTGCACTTAAGAACCTTAATTATAAAGAATTAAAGGTTGTTTAATATAAACCTAAAATTAATAAAGTTAATTTTAAGTCTAAATTAAACTAGGTTTGAATGTACCAAGCCTTCACTTGATAAATTCACTAAAGTTCTTTTAAGAACAAAATAGAAGGATTTTAACCTCATAAGAATTGAAATTTAATTAACAAAACTTCATTAAAATTCGTGCTACATTGTTATGGCCTTTTATATGGGCATGTAAACATCATAATCCTTGAAGGAATAGGTTTTTTTTACTTATTCCTAAAGACTCCTGTAAAGGAAAATTCTTAACTAAATAGGATCCCTTCAAAAAATATGACAACTAAGATTTGAAAAGTCAAATTGACAACTAAGAATTGAAAAGTCAAATTGATAACTCATAACAACTAAGCAAAATTTAACTAAGTCTTTAAATGTGTTGCAGCCACTCTTCACCACATCTATGATTTTATTTGTAGAGAATATTCTTGAAAGATTCTTGATTCTTGTAGATTCCTTAGTATCTTCTAAAACCTTCCAAAATCTTCAAAATTGCACTTTATGTGTTTGAATGCAAATCACTCCACTTGAAGAGTTTGACGTGAATTCTTCATTTTGAAGGTCAAAATATGATAATAAGGTGCAAAAAGAATGATTTTGCCTTTGTGTCAAATTTTCTCCAATTTCACTCAATTGAGCTCCATTTGCACTTGTGCTTTGATTCTTTATCCCAAACTTGATCTTTTGCTTCAAGAACAATCCTAAACCACCCTTAAACTTCTTCATGCATGTTCTAATCATTGGACCATTATACTTGAGTGGATCATCATGTTGATTAACATGTTTGGTGTTTGCTTTGTTCACATCATTTACTAAGCACTTCTTTAACTGCTTGAGAAAGTAATCAACCCTGCCATCCAAACAACCTACTCCAAAGCTCAAAATGTAAAAAACTTAACACTGATCTCTTGGATCTTCCTATCAAAGAAGGGAGCCCCTAATTTTACCAATATTAAGTGGATTAGAAACATAAAAAGCATCCAAAATATTTTGCTTTAATAAGCCCTCCACATTAGAGCTAAAAAAGATACCGAATTTTTGAAGATTTACACTCTGTCCATGATCCTGCTCATAAACAGATAACACATATAACATAGCTTTGCATTCATGAGTTGATACTCAAAAAAAGAAAAAAAATGTCATATGTGAATAAAAAATGGGAAATAGCAAATGGCCTTCTACTTATGTGACAACCACAAAGTAAGCCTCTCCTCTCAACTTGTTTAACTAACGCAATTAAACCTTCAGAACACAGAATAAATAAGGTGATAATGGATCACCCTATTGAAGTCCTCTTTGAGGCAATATAATTAAGTAAGGTGAAAATTGGAGTTGTTAGAGATTAAGAAATTGTTTAGTTCAATTGATAGAAATTTATCATAATATAACATAATTAAATTATACGTATTTGGTGATTTATTCAAAATTTAGCTGCTAATAATGGTTTTGTTTAAAACAACTATGATTTTCATTAGCTATGTTTTGTGGTTTTTCCCAATCATCTTATTACTTATTTGAATTTATTTTCTATTTGAACAATATTACTCTTATTAAAATTATTAAAAATAAATAAATTGTTTTAAATTAAATATACAATTAATTTTCTTATAACTCATGATAAATAAATATTTTCTAAATTATATGAATAATTAAATTATTATAATGTTTAAGTGTATAATTTCTTAAAAGAATTTACAATAGAGAGATTTATATTTTAAAAATCATTTTTAATTAATTTCTATTAATATTTATCATAACTAAAGAATATTAATAAAAATATATAAAATTACATTTAAAAGTAAATTATATTTTCAATCAATATTTAACATATTAATAACAATTATTAAAATTTTATCAAAATATTCACATTTATAAATTATGAGCTATCCAAAACAGCTATTAAGAGTGAGCATCTTATAAAAAGTTAAACAAAGCTGCCCTCAACACCACAACTAATTTTTAAATTTTACCTGCTTGATGAGCAACGAATATCAGCTCCCTCTATAAGTAAGCCAAATGACCCCTTAAAATAATAATTATTATGGAACCATTAATTATTAGTTATTTTTATATTTTTATTAAATTATATGATAAATTTAATTACAACTCAATTAAATTATAGTTTACTAGTATTAATTTAATTAGAAATTTTTTTATTAATCACAATCTAACACTACTCTTTATATATTATACTAATTTATCAAAATTATTATTAATTTATTTTTTTTAGAATAATAGATATAACAAAGATTAAGAAAATTGGGGAAGATCCTCAAAACTATATATATATATAAAATACCGAGCCTTAAAATCATTAAACCAAAAATTTGACAAATATCTATTTTCATATTTGAATATTCACTATAAAATTTAATGTGTTAAATTCTTAAAATTTTTTATTTTTATTAAAAATAAAATCTTTATTATATTTTTTACATTATTTTTTAACTAAAACACTATTATACATATTTTAATACTACTCAAATTCTAAAAGTTCTTACTTAATACATATTTTTTAATTTCAAATTACTCAATCATTTTTCCTAAACCATTGAAAATTCTATTTTAAAAAATTTTCTTAATTATTATAGATACTCAAATAGTAATTTAATAGTTTCAAAATAAATTCTATTATATTTAAAAAATAATCGCAATAAAAAATTTTATTTTAAAATAGCAATAAAAATTTTTATTTTAAAATACATACGTTTTATTCAATATAAAACATTTTAATTACACTACATAAAAAATATTATTTTTTTCATTAGAAATTATGTCTTTTATTTTAACTAAAATATTTACATTTTATTCAATTAACAGTACATTTTTATTTTTTTCAATATAAGTAAAAATACATAATTTATCAATTATTATTTTTTTTATTGTTACTGTAAATATTAAATATATATATATATATATATATATATATATATATATATATATATATATGTAATTTTAATAAAATATTATTAAATAAAATTATTATAATAACTTTTAAAATTTTTACTTTTATATTTAATTAATTTATAATTTAAAATTTATTAATATTATTTAATAGTTATATTATAATATATATATTATTTAAACTTCGCGGAAAGCGCGAATTTAAATCTAGTTATTTATTTAACATTGATATGAGATAAAGATATGAGTTTTTCTTCCAAATGATGTATTTTAATTTTAATAAAATTTATATTGATATTAAAAATTAGATTTAGTCCCATGGACTGCGTGATAATTATGCTTGTTTTGAAATAAATCTAGAAATGTTTTTTTTTTTTTCCTTGTTGTAAGCCTATCTTCAAAGGTAATTAAAAACTTAAATCCCCACTTTAATTTCTAAAAAACGAATATAAATTCCCTCTTTTTGTACTTCCAGGTTATATCCCACTTCCCCACTTGCAAGGTTAGACAATGAAATTATGGAGGCAAAAGAAGGATTCATGAACAAAAAACAAATTTTTTTTTTTAAAAAACTACTTGCTTTTGCTTTGCAAATGATGATTTATGATCTTATCCTCAAGAAAATGATGGTTGATGACTTTGGTTTTTCCAACTTAAACATGTTTGATCACACATATATACAAATATTTTTTCTGTTTTAAAATTATTTCTATTTTACAATTATAAATCTATTTTATCTTTTATATAATATGTCTATATAAGTTGGATAAAAATTATTAATAAATTAATGAAATAAATATTTTGAAAATATAATTTATAATTTTAAGTGACTTATTGCTAAAAATAGAAAAAAAATTACAGCGATTAAGAACTTTGGAAAAAAAAAAAAACAAAAAACAAAAAAGGATGCAAAGGTTGAACCTTTTGGATCCATTACAGCATTTTATTATAATACCCCATTAATCACTTCCTTAAATATTGCTTCCAAATCACTAATCACTCCCTCTCTTCCCTTTCTCTCTCTTTCGTTATCTCTTTCTCTGTACACAAAAAGAAAAAAAAAAAGAAGCAAGAAGAAAACATGAGCTCTTCTACACACTTCTTGGTTCTAATCAATTGCAGCCACCTTCACTTAAACTACTGCTTTTAATCCTTAAAGACAGAAACTTTTGCTTCCTCGTTCGATTTTTCTTAATGGGTCTCTTGAAAGATGACACAGTTAGTCGTTTTTTGCTCATGCAAATAAAATTTTTATATTTTTCCCATTTGAGAATGAGGTATGGTTGTTTGATTTAAGCTCTTTATAGCAATGAAAACTGATTTTTTTTTCCCTTTCTTGTGAGTGTACAATTGGATCCAAAAAATGGGTTTTTGCTGATTCTTTGAGTTCTTCAGGTTGGTGGGTTCCTTCTACTTTTGGTTTTTAGTGCTAGTTATAGTAGTAGCAGTAGCTAAAAAGATAGAGCCTAGAGGAGATATATAGGAAAATGATAGGGTCAGGTATAAATTTGGTGATGACAGTGATAGGATTTGCTGTAAGCACTATGTTCATAGTTTTTGTATGTACACGTTTGATTTGTGCTCGGATTCAGCTGAACTCATCCAGACGCTCATTTCCTACTGTCTCCAGATCTGATCTTAGCATTGTAAGCATTTCCTTTTATTCATTTTATCAATTCAGTTTGCCTTTTCTTTTTCTTGAATTGTTCATCTCTTTCTTTTTCTGGGTTGGTGGAGCTTGTATGTGTACTGGTGTTATTCACCGTTTTTTTAATTGTTGCTTTTGTCATGCTATGAGTGACCATTTACAATTTCACGGAAAACTGAGATTGGGTTTTGATGATTTTTTTGGTTTTTAATTATATGGATTATGCTTTGCTTCAACTTTTGCTGCTAAAGTCATTATGATGCTTTTTGCTTTGTCTGAAGAGTGCGTTTGGTTGATTGAGAAAGCAGGTAGGAATGAGAATGAATGCTATCTATTACAAGGATTCCCACTTCTTGTTGTTTTTGAATAGTTTGATCCAATCTAATCCTAGTCTTAAAATGTAAGAGAATAATATAATTTTTTTTTTTGGTTTACTGTGAGGTAAAAACACACACACACACACACACAGACGGAACCCGGTTGTGGAGTGAGGGGGCATAAACCCAAAAAATTTTTGAAATCAAATTATTACCTATAAGATGGTACGTATTTGTCAAAAAATTAGTGTTAGGCCCCTTACCTTTTTTTTTTTTTTTTGTGTGTGTGTATTTACTTTAGCTTCTTATTTATTAGAAAAAAAAAAAACAATATTGTCCTTTTATAAATTAAGTTTGGCTCCTTCAACCATTAAATTCCTGTTTCCTTCCTGAAGAAAAGAATGGAATCTTATTCTGGACATTGTATTCCATTTGTATCTTTAGAGCAAATCAAGAGCGCTTAATTTTGATTTATTTTTATCTACTGCAATACAAAGCTACTCCAAGACGTGCTATAAATAGTATTGAAAGTTCTGTATGGTTGGCTAAGAGTTTAACTAGTATTGTTTAACATGTGTTATATAGCTGGAACGAGGATTACATGGGCTTGAGCCTGCAATTGTAGCCAACTTTCCTACAAAGAAGTACCATGATGACCTTTTCTTGGCTTCAGAAGATGCTCAGTATGCCCTTTCCTCCTATTTTATTTCCTTCTTATGATTGTCTGCCTTGGATTATAAACATTAAATTCATTAAAAAAATTGGTTTTCTTGGAGATCTTCATAAAATGGGCAAATTTTGTAACTCACTCTGAAGTTTATGCTTTTGTTTATTTATTTATTTATTTTTTTATGCTGTTATTTGATAAAGGCTTGTTTTCTGCTTCAGTGAAGAAAGAGCTTGAACAGGTAGTAGCTTAAGTTGTTACTGTCCAAAATTGCCACACTTAGGAACTGGTTTTAGATCCAGATCTACATTGTGCAGGGAACTTCTAGTCTTTCCATACTTAAATTAGAGGATTTATACTTACTTTCTGTTGTTTGTTCTAAAGATTTCAACATGCCGGTATAGGGTTAGGACTTAGGATAATAATTGCACTTTTATTTTTTATTTTTATTTTTCTTTATCATAATGATTAGGAGAAGTGTTTAATTAAAAATTAACATATTCTAATCTTTGTTCATCTACATTTTTCAAAGGAATAAAGAAGGGAGGCTATTTTTTTCCTTTTTTTTTTTTTTTTTCTGGAAAAAGATGTATGTGCCTGTGTGTGGGGTGGGGTGACATGATTTCCTATTGCTCAAGCTGCTTGTTAAGAATTTGATTGAAGAAGTGTGCAAGGTCCATTCTCTTGTATCCTGGGGTCTTGTGAACTTTCCTTGTTAGACTAATACACAGCATTTGCTTTGTTGGGCTTATCAAGCACATTATATGGTTTCTTCACTTAATTACATAGCATGTAGTTTATTTGATAGATGCTCCAACTTCTAATACATTCTGAGATGCAAATGTTTGGAAAATGAGGAAACTGGGCAAAATTTTCATGAGTGTTAAGAAACCTAAGTTTAGCAAAATGGTGTCCCATCTTTGAATATTTTTGTCTTAAAATGCCTCTTCCATTTGGTACGTTTTCAGGCTGTAAGTTGTAATACATTGCAGCTTAATGCATTTTCCAAATCTTCAATCAATTTCGTTTGTAAAAATGTTTCAATTCTAAACAATGGGCACACTGTTTAAACTCATGATAAAGATAATTTTCTTGAGAGAACAAATTGCCCCAAATGTGTCTTTGCAATAGAGTTGTGTTGAAAGTGGATTTGCTTGATAAGTTTAGGAAGTCAAACTTAGTTCTTTCTCTGTACCTCATTCTATTATTCTTTTCAACCTTTTTCTTTGGCGTATTTGGCCTGGGCTAGAAAATATAGGGTAGCCCTTAATGACCTCTTCCTGCTACAGAACATGGATCTGTACATGGGGATGATTAGCAAAATCCAAAGTATGTGGCATGTGACAATTGTGTGACACCTTGCCTTTGCAAGCCTTGTCCCTTGTATTTTTGGCATGGATACTGGCATAAAATCTTAGTTATCTTTTTCTGATGTCTGTTATTTTTATTTTTTATTGGTTCTTTTGTTTGTCAAACAGCTTTTTACAAATTCACCAGGAAGTTATGTTTGCATTAAAACGCTGTGTCTGTAGTTGTTCATAATTATGATTCCTCTATTTTGTTTCGGTCCAATAACAAGTTTACATCATGTGACTAATGATTGATATCAGTTTCAGAAGTTATTTGCATATGTTGTTTTTACTTGCAGTGCATTATCTTTTTGTTTTCACTGGAAATTCACACCTACATGATCAGAACTATTTCACATACCTGTACATAGCAGGGTGCTTGTAGACGGATTAGTTTAATTTTATTATTGTTACTATCCTTATGTGTTTTGGCAAACTATCTGTACAAAGCCTGTGCTGATAAGCATCTGTAATTTGAATGAGTTTTTGCCATTATACTGGATAACCATATAAAAGGTGTCAATGGTGTTGAGTCCTGGTTTTCTCGCTCTTTAAAACATGTATGTTATGCATTGTGGTTCTCCACTTGGCAATAGACTTTGTTGTGTTATTCCACAGTCCACATATTTACCTTTCTACACTTGATGAACACGACTCTGAAATATTTCAATATAAACAGCAATGTTGGCATGTATCATGACAGCAATAACTGTGCTTCATTTATCTAGTCTGGAATTACTTGTACTTGCATACTTTCTGTATTGGATTACTGGAAGGGCTTTGGTGTCTTCTTCAGTCCATGCTGGTTTCTCAGTCTTCCACTAAACTCCTGTCTTAAATAAATTACTGTATCTTCATTTTTCAAATGCATACGATTTTTAACGCTCTAGTTGCTTCTTAAAGAATATGAGAAAAAATTTTTGAAAGTGTGTCAATATGAGTTTCTGTTCTTAGATTTTATTTATTATTTTGCTTTTGTCCCTATTTCTATTTGACTTCTTACCTTTCTTTTAAAGAATGGAGGGGTTAAAAGTATTGTCATTCACATCTGGCTGTTCATAGTGTAACATTTCTTGTTAGCAACTTACTTATCAGATTGTTTTGTGTTTTGAGTTTCATCATATTTATAAGATTGCTTTGTGTTCGAGCTTATATTTTTTTTGTCTCTGGTTCTTATTAATAAAGTAGTGAATTATTATATGTCGCAGATGCACGGTTTGCCTGGCAGAATACAATGGCAATGATGTCTTGCGAATCCTACCCTACTGTGGGCACTCCTTCCATGTAACCTGCATAGACATATGGTTGCAACAGCATTCCACTTGTCCTGTTGTCGAATATCATTGCGTGAGCTTCCTGAGACAAAGCACATGATGCCCTTGTTCAGTTCGGCTATCCGCTCAGCATACAGTGCAGAGCCCTTCAGCACTTGTTCTTGCAACTGCTTGTTGACTGAGCGTGGGCTTTCATCAACAACAAATGACAACCATATCATGGACTCCATTCAAGAGAGTCATTGTGCATCTGACGGTCATGAAGCAGAAGCTGGGGAAAATTTATCCCCTATAATTGAAGGTAATCAGAATGCAAAAGATACAGGAAACAAGCACGTAGAAAGCCCATCAAATCCCTGAATCCTCGAGCATCAAAATGTAAGCTTATTCATTGAACCAATTTCGGAGAGTTCAACATGCTCATATATGAAATTCCAAAAAAGTCAGCATCAAATTCCACTGAAATATTGCCATAAATTTTGTTATTTTCACACTTTACGTCCTACTGTAAATATTAAGTGATTGATTACTAGTTTTTGCCTTCAACAGTGATTTGTTTCTGGGCAGTTTTGTTAGTTTCAGTTTGTAT
The DNA here is from genome assembly GCA_947683625.1 of Mallotus nudiflorus. Lineage (NCBI taxonomy): Eukaryota > Viridiplantae > Streptophyta > Magnoliopsida > Malpighiales > Euphorbiaceae > Mallotus > Mallotus nudiflorus. Next base: position 505,982 of record CANTUR010000595.1, on the reverse strand, counting down.
AACTAAAATCAGCTTTAAAGTGGTTTGAATGAGGCAAATAGTGTTTTTTCTATATGCACATCTTTCTTTCTTTGCCGTACGCGAGCATCTACATTAGGACCAACACTTGTCCTGATACCTCCTCTTTTATTGGATTCTCCACATGATGCAACACCTTAGTGGGGTTTGCAACTGTGATATGCTGTGTAAAGAAGTTGTTTTAGGTATTATTGTATGCATAAATTCTTTATAAAGCAAGTGTGTGCTGATAATTATGATATTTTGCACTATGGTTTGGTACGCATTGTCCTCGTTTTCTTCAGCATGTCACATTCTGTTTTTGCTTTCTTTCTTTCTCTTTTTCTTCTTGGAAGCAGCTAAAGTGGATGTAATAATTGAGATGAGGGCAATTCTCTTTCTTGAGAGAGATGAGGGCAATTCTCTTTTATGCTCTAATAATCATTTAGATTTAGGAATATAACAATGGTTGGAGAGTGGTCCTCTCTCAATTCAGCTCAGCTATTCCTGTTCAGAGATAAGGTTTATTAGATATTTTGCAGAAGCAGTCGAAAAGGTTAAAAAATAAAAAGGGAAGGCAGTAAAGTGCAAGGTATGGAAGCCCACTACCATCATCATTAGAACAAAAATGTTTTTGTGTGCCTTTTTTTTTTTTTCTTTTTTTTTTTCCTTATACTTTTTTGGGTGATATTTATCTAAGAGAAATCATTACCTTTCGAGAGGATTAGTTATTTGTGGATTTCAAACTTTGCATAGTATTATTCTAACTATGGGCGTATGGATCCCACCCATTAAGCTTTGTTGTTGTTAAGGTTTTAGTGCTTCGCATCTCGTTAATATTAATAATTAACAGTCGTGACTTATAAGATATTAATAAGGATACTATTAAAAAAATAAATGAAGAAAAAGTTAGTGGAGAGTGTATCAACTTCCCAAAAAAAAAGAGAAAATTGTAACCTAGCAAAGTTCAGCAATTAATCCGAGCCATCATTAGTTGCTTTGCTTTTATTTTATTGGACCTGGAAATTTTGTTAAAATGGCATCTCTATCTTCATCTACAGAAAGAGTTGTTCTAGTCCATTTTGCCTACAGTGTGATCAGCCAGAGCATGGCAGAGTGGTAACAAAGCCGCAAATTAAGCCAATCCAAAAACCTTGCAGTATCGAAATAAAAGAAAATCACATAAGTTGACTGTTGACAGGAGCAAAAAGTTCATAAAAAAAGGTCACCCAGTTGTTAAATTTTGTCACTTTCGATATTTTCTGACACTAAACCACCAAAATTACCAGCTGAATTACCATTATTACTTTAGGGTGAATTAATATTTGCCCTTAGTTTTTGCAATTTAAAATTTATATTATTTCTTCAATTTATTTTGTAAAACTATATTATTCACCCATTCCTTTAAATTTTTTTTACAATCACCGTTAATCGACATAACAATTATCAAGTAAAAACTATTTGTCCTTTTTATTTGAATAGATTATATTATTTACCCTTTTATTTGAATATATTATATTATTTATCTCTAACATAGAATTTATATTTTTATTATTAAACTAATTTTCTTAGAATTTAACTGTAAAATAATAATTCTATCATTTACATAAAAATATAAAATGCTTAATTTTCATTTATATACTTAAAATTTTAACTAAATACCAATTAATTAGTATTAGTTTAAAATATCTAGGGCAAATAGTATCAACTTGATAATTATTATATTAATTAACGGTAATTAAGATAAAAAATATAATAAAAAAAGTAAATAATGTAATATTACAAAATAGAGAATAAAATAATATAAATTTTAAATGTTAGTGGTAATTCACCCTTAGTTTTAAGTTACAACAATACAATTATACAACGATGCTTTGACATGGAGCTTAAATTGCATCCAAGAAGACAGGCCATGCCAATGAAATAAAATGTGGCCTAGTTAACGAACACAGCCAAGTGCTGCTTGCCAACACTTCCTCAGGCTCAGGCCCATGGTTTTTAAATATGGGTAACGAAGCTAATACATGTAATGTAATTTAACTAAAAAAAAAATTAGAGAAATTTACAGATTTTAACCTATTTTCTAACTTGTTTACATTGATTTATCATAAATTTTGAATTAATTATATGTGTAGCCATTTTTCTTTTCATACTTTTTTTTTCTTTGTACTCATTTTACTTTTTCTTCTATTTTATTTATTTATTTAGGTTTCTTAGCTTTTTTTTTTTTATTTTTTTTATTTTCCTTTTAATTTTTAATTTTTCTCTTTATTTTTCAGTCCGTTTTTGTAATTTTAATTTTTTCTTATTTCTTAACAGTTTACTTTTTATTCCTTTTTTATTTTTCTTATTTTTATTCTCAATTATCCTTTTTATTTTTATTTTATCCTCATATTTATTTTCTAATTTTCTCTCTTTTTATTTATTTTCATTTTTCCTTATTTTCTGTTAACCTTAATTTTTTCAAATTTTTTATTTTTTATATTTTTTTCTTAGTTTTTTGTTTTTATTTTGCTATTGGGTATTAATATATATATAAGCAGTGTGCTCTATTTCAGAGATTATAATTAACATATTTATAAATTTATATATATATATATATATATATATTATATATATATATATATATATATATATATATATATATATATATATATCTGACTAATATTATTTTATGCATTTTATACATGGAAAATAAACAAATAATAAAATAGATATAAATGAAATTTTTTAAAGATTTTTGCATTTGAAAAATGATGGACACTTGGATTCAAAATAATTGATATGTATATATCAATTATTTTTATTTTAATTAATTAAATACAATTATATTTGAAATTTATTATTCAAAACCAACTATTTCTTTGATAATTTTTCTAATAATGAAAACTTACTCAAATTATCATAATCAGATAGTGTTTGTAATATCCCGTGTTTTTAAAATATTTTTACACTGTACCGGGATATGCGAGTGTCAGTGATTTCTGTATTTTATATGATATTTTTATAAGTTGATATGTAATTTAGACCTATTTAAATTACTGTGTTTTATATACGGTGTTTTACGTAAAATTTTCCCGGGACTTTCATTTTCGGGGAAATTTTCACGTAAACAATTTATTATTAATTATTTTAAATGTATTTACGGGTTTGCATGAACTCATACATATTTTTAAATTATTAAATAAAGCCCGTGTGTGTATATTTATTTAATTAGGGTTTATTATTACCCTAATATTAATTTAAGTATTTAATTGTTTTATTGTTATTTAATTAATTTTATTTAGTATAAATTATTAAAATATTAATATTTTTATGTGTGTGGTGTATATTTGATGTGTGTAATTTAATATTATTTTAATATATAGTATAAAGTATATATATATACATATATACATTAAAAATTACAAAAGTTTGCCAAATTACCATTTTGCCCCCGACAGTTTTCTTCTTCTTCTTCTTCTCCGACCGATTCCTTCTCCATTTCCGGCCGCTGTCACGCCGTTCCTTCACCGTGGGTGTGCCGTCCAGTGTGCCACCATCTTCCCCGACCAGTTTCGCTGCCTGTGGAGGCCGTTTCCGGCGTCGGGAAAGTGATTTTGGCCGGAGAAGCCGAAAATCAACTCACCGTCGATCACGCCGATTCCGGCCACCATTTTCGACACCGCCGGTCTCTTTCTTCTCCTTGAGCTCCGGTGAGTGTTATTCTAGCTTTGGTTTGAGCTAAATTGGTCTAGAATTGCCTAGTTTTCGATTTGTCCAATTCGGCCTATTAGGGTTTTTGATTTTTTTCGAATTGTTCTTGATTGATTCATGCTTAATTCCTTCACAAATGTTGTTCCTAGTAGCTTAATATACATGTATGAATTTTTGTGGAATTTTTGGAGATTGTTTGGATTTTTGGGTATTTTTGTATATTTTAATATTATTTTCTAATTTTCGGAAATTAATTATTTAAATTATGAAATTGGAGTTTTTGGATAAATTAGGTGTTGAAATGAATTATAGGAATTTATTTGGAATTTTATTGAATTTCTAAGTATTTATTTTTAATTAATTGAGTTTATGTAATATTGAGAAAATTAGGTTAAATGTGTTTTTATTTGAAATTAAATGGATAATTGAGTTTAAATATTGATATTATTGATAAATATGTTGAGAAAATTAATTTTGGATAATTGTATGATTTTTGGTGAATTTTTGAAGTAATTTAAGTATATTTATATATATAGGGGTATTTCGGTAATTTTACCCTAAATTGTCTAAAAATGTAATTTAATTGGTTTTAATAGTTATTTAAGGTATAAAAATGATTTCTACAATTATTTGGTATTTTTAACTAATTAAAACTATTTTTCGTGAATTATTTTCAATTATATATATAATATACGGTTTTTCTAATAAATGAGTTTTAATCGGTTTTTATAGTGTTTTGAAGGTTAATTATGTAATTTCTACCTATAAAATGTATTTCTGTGATTTAAGGATATTTTAGGTATTTTCTGTAATTATTCTGTGTTTGTGGACCCCGGTCGGTGGACTGTAGTTTGGAGTCCGACCGTGGGATTTTGATTGTGTTGAGCTTGTATTCGAAGTGTGTTTCTTTGCAGGGTCGGCTCTACTCTTTTGAGTAGAGAGATGTCCGTTTTACAGGGGAGGTTCTGCGAATTTTCGGTAGAATTCTCGTAAAACGTGATATCCAGTCGAACCCTAATTTCTAATTCTGTTTCTGTATTTTAAATACTCTAGATTGAATTCTAGGATTTCTATTAGGGTTATTCTGATGTCGATTATTTATTTCTTGTTTAGTTGCGCCGAGACCGAGGGCTAGTGGTCCAGGCCCGTCGGACCTGTCTCGTGGAGCGCATTAGGTGAGTTACTATACTATATATATATACTTAGGGTGCATGATTTAGAAATGCATGTTTTATGTTGATTAAATATGCATAAATAATTTGATTATTTCTTAAGTTTATATTAAGTATATTTTTGGTTTATTTTTGGTATATAATAAATTATATACATGTTTTATTAATAAAATATATTTAAAATGTTTCTAAATATATTTTTTAGTTTAATTCATGATTTGATTGAATTTATTTGACGTATATATACTCAAATTATACCTGGTTTATGTTTGGTATATTTTTGGTATATATATGGTTTATATTGTTGTTTCATTTACATTCATGCATCATTTTTTGTGAATGAATGATTTATATTATTAATGAAGGATATCTATAGAACGTGCTACCTAGTGGGCAGCACTAGGACCGAGTACGTACCGGTACGCCTATAGTATTTAGGCTATTATACTAACTTATTTGTGGATATTGATTTGATTATGATTATTGATATGTGAGATGTGGTTTGGGTGTGATTGCTGGAGCTCGGTTGACCAAGTGTCCTCGGGGCCAATCACACTGGCAGTCAGACTGCTGGAGCTCGGTTGACTTAGTGTCTCGGGGCCAGTCTACTGTCTAAATGGATTAAGTGGATATATTTGGATTCAGTGAGCCTGTATGGCCAGAGTGTTGTTTAACACTATTATTCTGAGGTTGCGATATTCTAGGGTTCTATGTGATCCTTCATAAAAGATGATTTTCAGATAAAATATATAAAAACGATTTTTCTGCATCTGTGTGAATTTGCTTGTATATATACATATTAGATATGTATTATTGACTGTATGCATAGTCATTTAGAGTGTATGTATATATATTATAGTAATTCACTCAGTGAGGTCTGACTCCCCTCCGTTGACTATTTTTCAGGAGAGTCAACTTCTTCAGACCTCAGTAGCAGGTCGATACGCCGATTTCTTCCGCCCCGGCTTCTTTATGTAATTGTCTACTTGAGTCTTATTTATTTTATCTAGATACTGCAGTAGTTGTAAATTACAGTATTGGATTTCATGTATCTTAATTTGTTTTAAAGGAGATATATCATGTTAAACTGGATTTGTATTAAAGGGATTTTATATATATGAGGAGATGAGTTTTTATTTAATCCAGTTGATATGGATGATATTATGACATTATGATTTTTATTTCCGCTGCATACATAATATATGATTATTGTTATTGCATGATTTATTTTATTTTTAGGCTTGCTACGGGTTCCGGATTCGAAAGAATTCCCGTTCCCTAGCGCCGGTCATGACTCCCGTTTTGGGTCGTGACAGTGTTTTGAGTTTTAGATTCTGTTTTGAGTTTGAGTTTCATTTATTATTTTTAGTTTTAGATACGAATATATTCAATATATATATTTTTTGGTTGGAGGAGAAAATATTTGAATAATATATTAGTTTTAGTATTATATACGATTTTGAAGTTTTACATATATATAATATTTATGTATTTATGAGTTTGAGATACCTTTTTTTAATTTCAGATATTATTTTGAGTTTTAGATACTTATAATATTAAGATAATATACTGTTTTGATTGTATCATATACGAATGATATTCATAAAAATATTGATTTTAAGTATCATTCTTATTATTTCATAAACTTGTTGTGGAACAAAATTTTAATTAATCTTTTTTTATTATTTTTTAAATGATTGGACAATATCGATCCAATAAAATATAACTTTTTATTTTTTTAATAATAATGCACTGATTTAAAATATTAAAAATTTTAGAGATACTAATTTATAGCCATAAAATTTGCTCTTAATTTGTGCCAGGAATAAGAACTATTGATATTTTTTTAAGAAAGAAAAAAAAAAGATGAAATGTCTTCACCAAACTTGTTCTCGCGATATTACATTATTAATTAAAAATAGTTGAAATAATAGTTTAAAATTAAACTAATATAATCTATCGGCTGATTAATGCACTAGTAAAATAATATACTATTTTTTTAGTATCATATGCAATTTTGATTTTTTAGATACATATAATAGTTATATAATATAGTATATTTATGAGTTTGAGATACTATTTTAAATTTCAGATATTTATAATATTAAGATAATATATTATTTTGATTGTATAATTAAGAATGCTAATTTCTATATTACTTCTTAAACTTGTTGTGTAACAAAAATTTAATTAATAATATTTTGTTAATTTTTAACACAATTAGATGATATAAACTCACTTTTTTTAACAAAATATAACGTTTTATTTTTTTCAATAATAATATACTGACCTAAAATATAAAAAAAAGGTTAGAGATACTAATTTCTATAGAAATGTGAATTGAAAATTGCATTTTCTTCCTTCATGTTCTCTCAGTATCTTTTTATTTATTTATTTTATTTTATTTTAATTAATTGAATACAATTATTTTTTATTTATTAAGAGCACGAAGATCATGTAGCAATTCCTTAGCAGCGAAACAAACAAGTAAGACCCAAAACGAAATCAAGATCATGTGTCTGACTGTTTTGATGTTGATTCGTCAATCTTCAAAGAAGAACGATAATCCTAAAGAAATAAAAAAGAAAGGAAAACGTACAAGCTGAAAAGCTACCTAAAATTGTTAAAAATGAAATTATATCTTTATAAGATATAAAGATGAAATTATTAATCGTTCCTTTATACATTAATTTATGAAGATGAAATTATTTTATTTTATAATAAATTATTTTCATATTATTCAAAAATTTGAATTATAAATTACTCTTAGTTTATCATTTTAATATGGTATTTATCTAAAATTTTGAATCTCAATATTTCAAAAGAAATATTTTAAAAATTTTCAACTTATTTTTTTAGTAGTTACCGCAACTATGATGTAAAAGAAAATTAACTTTTTTTTTTATTTTTTAAATTAGACTAATTTATATAGAAAGTGCAACTTTCTCATTTACTTGCTAACAATGTGAGATTTTAATCTCATATCTCAATTATTTTTATAAATTTGTTTTTTTAATTGTCTCAGTATATAATATGCAGAGACACTAAATAAATTTGTCGTTTTAATCTAAAAAATCTAATCTACAAAGATGATAACTTACTTCATTACTATAAATTTAAATAACTAAAGAAACAATAAATTAAACTTGTTACTTTAAATTTTCACCATAGATTAAGATTTTTGTAGTGTGACCTCTCTCTCTCTATACATACACACACCACGTGTTTCATATGTATTTTTTCTTTATTATTGGACTCATTTTTTATAAAATAAACTTTATTTTTGAATTAAATATTTTATATGGTTACTAATAATTAAAAAGTACAAATTTGAAAATTTTGATAATAATTAAGTATAAGCATATTTAATTTTCAATTAATTTTTTGCATTTAGTTTATTTTCTAGAAAAGTTGTTATTTTAGTTGTAAAATTCTTGATACAATATCGATAACAAATCAATAAAATTTGAATATATGAATTAAGTGTGTATTTTTATGATTGAAACACAAAATTTAAACAAAAAATTATATATAATAAGAACATTTAATATATTAATTTTAATTTTTCTCATCAAATTTAATAAAATTTTTATTATTATAATAATCCAATATTACAAAATTAATATAGTAAATATTTTTACCATCATTCACTTTTTAAATAAATTTTCTATTTTAGCAAATATACATTCACTTTTTAAAAATATTTTTAATGTTAATATTAGTTTAAAAACTTGACAAAACTTTCGTTTAAAATCTTATCTTTAATAATAAATTTTAATATTTTGAAAATAACATATAAAAATATTAAAACTATTCTCATAACAAAATTAATCTATTTAGTCTATAGTGTGTATTTGTATTAATTTATCTCCATCAAAATATACCATTTTTATTTCAACAACTAGGCCAATACCCGTGCAACACACAGGTGAGCTGATTAGTTTATTTTAATGAATTTTTGTAAATTAGTAACGGTAAAGTTTTTATTATAATTTGGGAGAAAATCTTTTACGAATATTTCATAAAAGAATTGCATTGAATATATTACTAAGGCCAACTAACACAATATATTGCATTTCAAGACATCCATTTCAACTATTCATAATCTAACCCGACTCCTATCAACAATATTGTAATAATCCTGTTTTTCCTAAAATTAATTTATTTTAATATGAGATATATAGTATTAATAAATTCAAAAATTACATTTAAATTATTTTATTATTTGTGATTACTAATTGACATTTTATGCTAAAGTATATATATATATATATACATTTTATGTAAGTACGTATTTTAGAAGTTAGTAAACTTACATTAGGGTTTATATTATTATTATTATTTTGAGAATTAATATTTTCTATAATATTAAATATTATTTAACAATTTCATAAGTATAATTTATTCTATATTTATCTTTATTATTTTCAAGGCTATTATATGTATTCATGTAATATATATATATATATATAGATGAGTATGTATATATATACATGTATATATATGTATAGTATGTATAATTTGGAGGTTAATACACAAGTATATTAAATTATTATAATATAAAGTATATTATTTATATATACAAATATACATATACATACATTTACATAACTTTACAAAAAAAAAAAAAAAAAAAATTTGCAGCATCTTCTTCCTTCCCCATCGTGCGATCCCGTCTGCCTACTGTTATTGTGCCTCCCTCTTCTCCGGCCACCACCCACTGCCTTCTTCTCCTCCTTCTCATCGCCGTCCAGCTTGTGGTGAAGCTCGCCGGCGTCAATAGCGAGGAAGGTCGGAAGTTGTCGAAAGTCATTATTAAAACCGGCCAAGCTCCGTCTAGCCACCATTTCAAGCCATTTTGGTGCTATTCTCCTCCTCTTGCACCGGTGAGACCCATTCCAATCTTAGTTTGAGCTTTGATCTTAGTTTGGTTGAGTTTTGGTTGATTTTTTTTGTTTTGAGCTCTAGCGTTTCAAAATTTTTTAGGCTTGATCTAGCTTGATTCTTGCAAACTCCCTTTATAAATGTGATTCCTAGTAACTCAATCTACCTCTATGAATTTTTGTATGATTTTTGAAATTTATTTTGATTTTTGTGAAATTTTGAATATTTTATTAATTTTTATAAATTAATTATTAAAATTATAATTTTGGAATAATTGGTGATATTATGAGTTCATATTAAGTTTAGAATAAAGAAAATAATTTTTGAGGATATTATATAATTTTTATGAATTTTTATAGTTTATGTCAAAATTTAATAATTAGGTTAGAGTTGGATTTTTGTTGGAATATTGGTTTAAATATGTGTTTTAATTAATATTAATAATATATATGTTGAGAAAATAATTTTTATGTATTTGTATAATTATTAGGGAATTTTTTTTAGTAATAATAGTATATTATGTATATTTTTATATTATAGGGGTAAAAATGTAATTTTGTGCTAATTATAGCTAAATAATATATTATAGCTGGTTTTAATAATATTTAAGGAATTAAAAGGATTTTTACAAATTATTTACTATTTTTAACTAATTAATACTAATTTTTGAAAATTGCCTTCAAATAATATAATATATATTATTTTGGGTACTAAAATGGGTTTTAAACTAATTTTATTATATTATTAAACTATTTAAGTAATAAAATGTGAATTTTATTGATTAGAATTAAATTGTAATGTTTGGTTGGATTGTGAACTCGGTCGGGCTAAGTGTAGTATTGGAGAGCCGACTCGAGTATGGTTAAGTATGAATACTAGAAGTGCGTTTTTCTATGTAGGAATGGCTCTACCTACGGTAGAGAGATGTTCGTTTTACAGGAGAGACTCTGCCAAAATTTCGATCGATTTTCTCGTAAAACTTGATATCTTCCGTAATTTTCTAGCATAAATTAGAGTGTTTCAATCTATTGAGTCTAATCTAGTTTTTCCCGAGTCAATCTAGAGTCTTGTAATTTTATTAAATTCCCGTTCTTATTCCATAAGTATGATTTAAAAAAAAAAATAAATGTGTTAATTTTTTTAGAGAGTTCCGGAGCGGGAGCTTCTGGATTGAGGCAGATGCGCTATCGTCAACCATCTCGCTCATCCTGTAAGTTAATGAATTGATATGTGCGTGTGTTTTCTTTAAACTTTGCATGGACTCATATTTTTAGTATTGCTTACATTATCGAGAATTTTCATTGCAATGTATTTATTCATTTATTTATTTCAAAATTTGTTTTGAGAAATTTTAGTAGAACGGTCTACCTGGTGGGTTTCACCAGGACCGTGTGCACATGGTGAAGATTGAGAGATGGATCCAAAATATGTATGACTTGTGGTTATAAACTGGGATGGGTGCCTCAGTGGAAGCCTCTACTCTTGGGGACTGCCAGTGATGTGAAAAGTTAATAATGGACTGAGATTGGTGCCTCGGAAGATGCCTTAGCTCTCGGGGATCGCCAGTGCCATGTATTTGGATTAAGTGGATGACTGCAGCTTGGTGCCTCGGTTGATGCCTCTGCTCTTGAGGACCGGCAGTCTAGTTGGATTAAATGGGCTTAATTGGCCATTTAGAACTGGGTTTATGGTTCTATCAAAATTTTTCAAAAGCTGTATATGTATATATATTATAAATTATTTTTGATACATCTATATAGTTTTCAAAAAGGTTTTCAAACTGTACAACTCTTTTATTAACTTACTCAGTGAGGTCTGACTCCCATCAATTTATTTTTTTAAGGAGTTTAGGACTTTTCCGTTAGGCCTACTTCTCTTCACCGTGTAGCATCATCATCGGCTATTCTACGTAGGTCTACCTAGTTGTGCTGTGTTTATTTTTGCGTACTGCAATAGAGAAAACTGTTTGACTGAATATTTTATTTGGGAGTATCATGTACTTATGATATTGTATAACTGATATTTATTTACATTATGTACTACAATGCTATAGTTTAAATTATATTAAGAAAAATCAGTTTGATAATGTGCATTGTAATTTAAATATTTATTGTAAGGTTTCAAAGTTTTTAAATTCTTTATTTTTTTTCTTTTAAGGCTTACTAAGGGATTTGGTAGCTTTATGCTTTCCTATTCCCTAGTGCCGGTCACGTGCCCTGGGTTCGGGTCGTGATAAATATTACTACTTAGTTGTATCCTCACTATCAACATCCAGCACTATAACTTTAATTAAGGCGAAAGTTTGTGTGAAGCAACAATTGAATAGCATAAAAAAGTATTATAAGCTAATTTATATAATAGTAATTCAAATGATTATATAAATCTTGTATTGATGAAACATAAAATAATAAGAATTTATATATTTATTAAATATAAAATAATAATAACCATTTATTTTTCCATCATCCAAAAATCACAAAAAAATAACTAAAATTTGAGGTTATTGTTTATATAATTCAAATATAATTGTCTACAAATATTTGCAGAAGAAAGTTAGTTAAAGAGATGAGTCAACCCTTTGGTGTGCTATTCAATTGCTATCTTTTGATTTGTTGTTAATAAATGTATAATACATATACTTCCACCTTTTGGCCATTGAATACTTATTGAAGTGGATCGTCCACTTGTAGACCAATCTAAAACAAAACAATTGAGTGAGATAATAGAAGAGATACAAAAATTTAGTGATGTATAAAGAGGTTCTTGTACTTGAAAAATAAAAAATAGCAAAGATACCTTTTGGAGAATGAGGTTGTTTGCATGATAGATAGCTATTTCACCAAAAATTGCACTATGATATGGATTTGTTTTAGGAAGCTTTATCTTTATTAAAATGAATCAAATAAAAAAGAATCAATCAAGTCTCCAATATAAACTCATAACCAGTTAGAAAAGTCACATTTAATAGAATAATGTATTATAAAATGTCCAAGAACATTGAAATTTTAAAGTTGTGATGACTTATAAATAGTGCTTCAAGTACAAGAGATGCTAAAGTATGAAAATTAATCCCTCATTATTATTTTCCAAATTTAAAGGAAACTCAAACTCATCAAAAGTTATAACTATAGAAAAAGGTCTGAATTATAAATTGGTCCAATCAATATAATGTAAATAATATGATAAAATAAATCCTACTACTCAGGAAAACAATAACTGTTAATATTTTCTATCCATAGACTTTAAAGACCTAATAATTGTATGCATGCCATCTAAATTTATATTCCTTACAAAATTAACAAAAACATAATTTACGATCACCAAGAATACATTACCTTTACAACATCTTTTATTCCTCAAGGTTGCATAAACTAGCCATGTATCCATTACATATACGCATACATAAAAATTGGTTAGACAATGAGTAGAAGTTAGAACAGTAATAACAACATGAAAAAGGATGCTTTCACAACATCATGAACCAACATGTTATTATTGAAGAATAAAAGACTAACTATATTTAAAGACCTAATTTTATCCTAAGAAGAATAAAATAAGGAATGAGTAACTAAATATATTTATTATAAATCCAACCCTTGCTGAGAGGGTAACCTTTTTGGATAATCTTGTATCATACATCCAATTCGAGTTTAAGATTTAAATGAAGTATTGCCTATTCGAAGCAATTAAAATAGGACAATTCACATTAAATTAAGCTTTGCAAAATGGTATAAATGTCATTAATGCAATTAAAACTCTAACAATTAAAATTAACATTTTTAATATAATTAGATAATGAAGGAGACAGATGAAACTAAAAAGAAAATAAAAAATTACTTGAGGAGTGAGTAGGAAGAAACACCAAAAGCTTAAAGCAATAACTAAGTTAAACAACATGAATCAAAGCACAAACCAAGGTTATTCTTGAGATATCTTTTGATGTCTTAATTTTAACCACCATAACTTTTCCAGTCACTAAACATCTGAATAACCTTTCTTATTCATATCTTTCAACCTTTGAAAATCTAATCTTTGACACACTCTATAACAAAAATCCACATTAAAGTTTCATAAAAAAATCAATTCTTGAACCTGAAAAAGAGTACACATCATTATCAAATCAAGTGGGCAAATAACACAAAAACTAATATTACTATTTTTCAAACTTTCTTGATAAAAAGCTAGCTACAACTTAAGAGCAAAAAACAAAATCTCTGAACAACAAAAATCCCTAACATTATCAATTGATTTTTTAAATTTAAATACCAAAATAGAGTAATAAATTGAGAGAAAAAAAAAGAACCTTCGAAAGAGTATAAAGATTGCAATTAGTAGAGGCTTGATTAGAGTTCACGGATAGCATTTCCACCATTACACATGTCAATTTCAAAACACAACCAAATCATTTCCATATATAGTATGCAAAAACACCAAATGAAAAAACTATTTTTTTTAAAAAAAAAATCAAGAATTGTTACATAAAGTGAGCAAGGAAGCAGTACCATCCATTGCTTTAAGAATTAGACAATTCAAGAATTGCAAAGAGAGAGCACACATACAGAGCGAGAGAGAGAGAGACAGAGAGAGAGAGAGAAAAGGATTTGAGAGGAGTCAAAAGTGCAACAACAATAGTGTTTATTCCATGAGAATCGCCATAGAAAATAAATATGTAATGTTTGTTTTGCGAGAAAGAAAATAGATTTTTGTTATTTGGGTTTTAATTGACTGATGATCTTCTGAAAAAAATGATCTATTGATAAAAAAGATAATAAAAATAGCAATTGCACAATCACAAAATCCTAATTAGTAAAAATATTTATAACATAGACAAAAAGATGTGATTTCAATTTTGATATTACAAAGTAAGAAATTATAAGATAGTGAATGAGGAGAGAGTAAGAGATTATAAAAAAATAATTTTAAAGCCAATTCTCATTGTTATGAAATTGAGAAAATATAATAAATAAACAAAAAAAGCTAGAGAGATTAGAAGCATAGAATGCAATGAAAGGTTGGTTTTAAGAGATGAGAAAGATGAAGGGCTGTAATTCTTCAATTAGTTTTAAGAGATGAGAAAGATGAAGGGTTGCAACTCTTCGATTTTTTTTAACTATCAATAGAGCAGGCAAAATATTAGAGAGTGGTACATGACTATTAACAAAAGCATGAGAGTGAGGAATGTTGAAAGGAGAGAGTGACACATGTCAAAATCTGGTGAAAACCTTCTCGCTGCTTTAACTTTATTTTCTTTTTTCATAATTGGATTTGAAATTGAGAAAAAAAAATGAAAAGAGAGAAAATATTTTAAGAAGAGTGTCTTTATTGTCTAACAATGAGTGTGTCTTTAGGTTTTCAAGGTAACCGAAAAGATGAAGATTATAGAAAAAAATAAAAATAAAAATGCTATTGAATGGGAGAGGATATATGAATTAGTAACTTGAGACTTAGTATATTAAAATTTGAAGTAGAGAGAGTCACATATCAACACATGGTTAAAAGCTTCTCTCTACTTCAACTTTAATATATATATATATATATACACTTCATATTTTTCAACATTTTTAAGCTTAATATTGTTCTTTTACTCTAAAAACATTCTATCCACCATTTAAAAAAAAAACAATATTTTTAGCTAATAATTAGAAAAAATATTTGCATAAAAAGATCAAATATTTTCAGTTCATAGCAATTTTGTCCTAATTTTTTAATTTTGACACAAATATCTTAATTTTTCAAATACATTATATTTTATTATAAAATATGTAATATTTAGTAGTTGATCATAATACTCAAATTATCAATTATTTTTATAATTTATAAAAATTAAAAGTATACATCATATACTCAACACTAAAATACATTAATCTAATTACTAAATGTTTAAAAAATTATTTCAAAATATAATAATATTTATATAATTTATAAATAATATTTAATCTAATTAATAAAATATCTACATAATTTTATATTTAAAGTATTTATTATTTAAATATTAAATATTAAATGTGTATTATTTATTTAATACTAGAATCCATCAAAGTAATTAATAAATTATTTAAAAAATAAAATATTTTACATGTTTAATAATCATAAATATTAGTAAAATTAAATATATGTCCCTACATGTAAAAAAAGTTGAAAAAAATTAATACATGTATTGATTTTAAATTCATGTGTTTAAATTTAAAATAGAAGTTTTAATACATATGTTAACATGTTGTTAATTTTAATAATACTTTTAGTTATTAATTATTTAAATATTATTTTTATTTTAAAATATTTTAATGGATAAAAACTTAGTAATTAGATTAATATATTTTAGTGTTAAATGTATGATGTATAGTTTAAAATTTTTATAAATTATAAAAATGATTGATAATGTAAATATTACAGTTAACCACTAAATATTACATATATTTAATAAGAAAATGTAATGAGTTTTTTAAAAAAAGGATTTTATGTCAAAATTAATAATTTGGCATAAAATTATTATAAATTGAAAACGTTTGTTTTTTTTTTTTATGCAAATATTTAGTTAATGTGCAGTAAGTAGGGGCAAAACTACCTTAATGGTTAAGGGGGCAAATTTTTTTCCGAAAAATTACTTTAAAATTTTACATAAATTTAATGTTTACCCTCAAATATATGTATTTTTTTTTTTTACTTTAACCTCCTCTATTTGAAATTTTATCATTATTATATTGTAGTTCAATTATGGCCCCTCCACACTTTTAATTTTAGTTTCACCCTGTGCAACTCACATCAATAATGCTACATAGGATGTCACATTAGCACCACCATTTTCAATTTCGAATTATAATTGATATTTATTATTTTCATGACCCAAATCCAAGAGTCATGATCGGCGCTAGGGAACGAGAATTCATATGAATATGGAACTCATAGCAAGCCTAAACACTAGTTCACACCAAACACAATTATAAATATACCAAAGAATTAAAACTTTTTAAATCATAAGAATCTTTCCATATCATATACTAATAAAAAATATGTTCATACAAATATTCAAATACACAACTACTAGCAACATCAACATCACTTACTACCATAAGTAAATACTACTACTGTAGTTTCTAATAAATACAAGGAGTGGTAGTTCAAAATTTACATAAGTCAGTCGGTGAGGAAAGGGTCCAGCAAAGAGAACTACTATGAGAGGTATGATGGAAAGGATTTTGAAAAATAATTGAAGGAGGTTAGACCTCACTGAGTGAATCATTATTATATATATGCATGCAACCTAAGGACATAAACATTCAAGCATCAGTATAATAATCTTTATATCAACCAAGCTCCCGTAGCCACACCATTCTCTATTCACAATCTTAATAATTAAATCTTTATCATAACTCAAATTAATCAATATATCATAACCTAACATCTAGTGTATTGTTGCGTAGCAGTCCTAGGGTGGTTCACTAGGTGATACGTTATACGACTATCCTTTAAAACATCATTTCATAAATAAATAATGAAATTCATATTAAAATATGGTAATATCCATTAATAACAATTAATATATATGAAAACATATATATTTGCAATGACAATAATAAATAACATTTAATGCAGTATAGCATAATAAAATTCATATTTATTCGAAATGTGGATGCCAACAATATTTTCTACATGCAGTGTATATATATAATAATAACTCACAAGTGGAATGCGATCCTCTATGATGGGTCGATTAGCTCTGTTCTGTAGGCCTCGATCTTGGCGTGACTATAGAAAAATAATAATAAATTAATTAGGATAAAAATCCTAACCTTATATATTATAGATTTATAGAGAAAACTCGATCTAAACTTGACTCTAAAAACACTCAAAACTTAACATAGACCCGATGTCACATTTTACGAGAAATTTACCGAAAATTCGGCAGAGTTTTCTTTGTAAAACAGACATCTCTTTACTAAAAGTAGAGTCAATCTTGCACAAAAATATATTTCAAAATATTCCAAGACTCAACATCTTGGGTTGAACCCCCGAACTGCATTCACGTCCAACCGAGAACCAACATCACAATATACATTTCAAAAATAATATAATTTTCTCAAATCACCAAAATATATCATAAAATATTAAAGAAATTATTTTCCAAATAAGTAATAAAATTATAGTTTATAAGTAATATTTTGCTAATAAAATCCGTTAATGGAATGAAATTCCATTTTACAATTAAATTAGCATAAATGGTAAATAATTATCGAAATTACTCAATTATATCATAAAAATAATAAAATTCTCATTTAAGCTTGGAAAATAATAAATAAACTTATTTTTCGTATATTTTTCCAAAATTACTACTTATTAACTAAAAATTGGAAAATAATTATAAAAATTATTTTTCATACTTTTATTAATAAAAAATAGTCTAAAACAAAATAATCAACAACAATTTAATTAAAATTAAATAATTTTACTAATTTCTAATAATTTGGCAAAACTTACATATTTAAACATAACCTTCAAAAATTCATATTTAAAATTCTATAAAGAATTTCACAAAACTTTCTTCACAAATTTTACTCTACATAATTAATAGAATTCATTAAAAATAAATTATTTTCCCGAGCCCGAAACAATAGCATGAACAGTAATTGAGCCTGAAAAATTCCAAAAATACAAAAAAATAAATAAAATCACATTTAGTAAGATCTCAACCTCAATTTCATTTCATTTAACTATAACATAGACCAATTAAAGCGAATTCAAACTCAATTTCACAAATTAAACACAAAACCTTAAAATCGAATTACTCGAAATTGAAGTCGTTCCCGATGTTACCCGGTCAAATTGACTTAGGGGAAATGAAACTCAGGAGGGGAGGATTCAAATGACACAGGCAACATGTTCAGGAGTGGCCGGAGTTGACGCTGGCAAGCCTCTCTTCAATCCGGCAAGCCTCTCTTCAATCCGGCAAGGAAAAGGAAAACCGGGAAGGAAGAGGAAAGAGGAAGGAGGAGGAATGGGGAAGAAGTTAGTGGTGACGTGAGGAGTTATCTAGTGGCAGTTGGTGATGCTGGTAATGGTGGTGTGCGTCGAGGAAGGAAAGAAAGACAGGGAGAAAGAAGAAGAAGAAGAAGAAGAAGAAGAAGAAAAACACGTTTCTGTCCTTTTTATATATATATAATTTATTTACACATATATAATAAACATATATGTCATGACCCAAACTCGGAAGTTATGACCGGTACTGGGGAACGAGAATCCGAAACCTGTAGCAAGTCTTAAAATATAAAAACTTAATAAAACTAAAACATAGATATGCTCAGAATTTTTAAAAATGAAAAAAGAGACTCTATAAATAATATCTTAATAAAATATTTTACAATATTCAGAATACATAACCACCATTAATAACAACTAGAGAATACAACAAATATTTAATACTACTATAACATCTAGCAATAAAAGGAAAAGATAATTTAAAATTTACATAGATCAACCGGAGAGGAAAGGGTCTGATGAAAGGAACTACTATGGGAGGTCTGATGAGAAGGATCCTGAAAAATAATTGAGGGGGGTCAAACCTCATTGAGTGAATCATTATTATATATATGCATGTAACCTAAGGATATAGACATTCAAGCATCAACATAATAATATTTATATATATTTATATTTATTTATTTTATACATGCATTTCATATAGATATTGGAAATCACGTTTCACAACAAACAAATAAATGCAGTAAAATTTAGGTGGAGGAGCAGAGAAGAACCTTAAAATATTTTGCAACTTCAATCACAAAATCTCACTAGCCAACTGGCTCATTTAATTCTAAAAATATTTGTCTTCTCTATTTTGATAGTAAACTGGCCCCGAGATACTAAGTCAACCGAACTTCTGCAGTCACACCACTCTCTCACCATAATTCTCAATAATCAGTTTAATCATATCTCATATCAATAAAAATTTATAGCCTAGCATCTAGCGTACTGCTGCGTAATAACCCTAGTGTAGCCCATTAGGTAGCACGTTCTACAACTATTCTCCAAAATAATATTTCATAAATAAAATAATAAAATAATACATTAAATATGAACAACATCAAATTTACACAAATAAATATTCATCTTTATATATATGCAAACATATATAATAATAATAATAATAATAATAATAATAATAATAATAATAATAATAATAATAATAATAATAATAATAATAATAATAATAATAATAATAATAATAATAATAATATTAACACTTAATGCAACAAAATATAAATAAATTCTCATTTAATGAAATTATGGATGCCTATAATTTTTCTACATACAATGCATACATATAACAATAACCCACAGGTGGAGTGCGCTCCTTTAAAATGACTAGACTGGCCCGGTCTTGTAAGCCTCGATCTCGGCATACATATAGAAAAATAATAATAAAATAATTAGGATAAAATCCTAATTTAGAGAAAACTCGATCTAAGACATGACTTTAATAAAAGACTCAAAACTAAACACAGATATGATGTCACATTTTACGAGAAATCTATTAAAAATTTGGCAGAATCTCCTTTGTAAAATGGATATCTCTCTACTAAAAGTAGAGTCAAATCTGCACGAAAACATACTTCAAATATTCCCAAAACTCAACATCTTGGATTGGGCCCCCGAACTACCAAGTCACGCCCAACCGAGAACCAATGTCACAAATACACAATAAAATAATATAATTTTTAGTTGTTAAATAATATTTTGATAATAAAATCCATTAATAGCATATAATTCCCATTTTACAATTAAATTAGCATAAATTGTAAATAATTATTAAAATCATTTATTAATATCATAAAAATAATAAAATGCTCATTGAGGCTCAAAAATAATAAAAAAATTTATTTTTCACATATTTTCCAAAATAATTACTAAATAATTAAAATTGAAAAATAATTATAAAAATGATTTTTTACACTTTTATTAATCAAAATAGTCTAAAGCAATATAATTAACAACAATTTTAATTAAAATCAAATAATTTATTAATTTCTAATATTTTCTCAAAAATACACATTTATACATAATCTTTAAAAATTCATATTTAAATTTTCATGCATAATTTCATAAAACTTGCTTAACAAAGTTTATTCTACATAATTAATAGAATTTATTAAAAATATAAAATTTTTCTGGCCGAAACAGTTACTTGAACAGTAACCCAAACTCAAAAAACTTGAAATATCATAAAAATAATTAAAAATCACTATCAACTAGATCTCAACCTCAATTACATATAATCTCAAAGCAACTACATCCAATTAAATCAAATTGAAGCTCAATTTAACAAAATACTAAAAATTAACCTATCACGATCTGAACCCAGGGGTACGTGAGTGGCACTAGGGAATAGGAAAACATAAAACTACCAAAACCTGTAGTACGCCATAAAAGAAAAACGTGAAATATTTCACTTTAAACCTCACAATAAAATAATTAAATCATAATGCACATTATCAAACCGATTTTTCTCAATTTAATTAAACCATAATATCATAGTGCATAAAATAAATAAACATCATCAATTATACAAATAGTATCTCAATACATAAATCTCAATACATAATATCCAAATTAAAATACATAGTTATATAGTTCTCTACTGCGATACACGGATACTAAAACAAACACAACTATATAGACTTACATAAAATAGCCAGTGAAGAAACTATATGGCGTAGAGAAGTAGGTCTAACAGAAGACTCCCAAACTCCTAAAAAAATAAATTGAGGGGAGTCAGACCTTATTGAGTAAGCTAATAAAAGAAATGAATGCCGTTTGAAAATCTCTTTTAAAATAAGTTTTTATGAAAATATAATATATTTATAATTTATTCAATTCATTTGATATACATATTGAAATTCATTTTTCAAAAGGAAAGTAATAAATATTTAAATGCCTTTTTAAAACATTTCAGTATAAAAACTAGGTAGAACCCTAGTCCTCAATTCTAATAGCTATATAGCTCACTTAAATCTAAGACTGTTGGATTTCGAGAGCAAAGCATCACTAGGATACATAGCCGCAGTCACATCACTTAATCCAATATCATTGGTAATGTCCGAGAGTAAAGTATCACCAGACCATCGGCCCCAGTGATTTAATAAATAAAAATCTAATTTTACTGGCGGTGTCTGAGAGCAAAGCATCACCAGGCCTTCAGCCCCAGTATTTATTAAATAAACAAATATTATATTACTGGTGGTGTCCAAGAGCAAAGCATCACCAGACCATCAGCCCTAGTAATATAATCAATATATTCAAATATTTTACTGGTGCGCACACGGTCTTGATGAAACCCATTAGGTAGCCCGTTCTACCGCAGTTTATTTAAAATAAATGAAATTAAATAAAACAATGAAAATTACAATAAATAAATATAAAATAAAATAAACCAACTATAATTTAAATCATGCATTAATATTTAAAAGTACCAATTAGAATCTCATAAATATATAAGTCATCAAAATTGAATATGATTTAAATTGAAAGACCCGACACTCAAATCAAATATTAACTTACAAAAGGAAGGCGCTCATTTGACACGTCGTGTCTGACATCGACTGGTAGATGCGATTGGAGGGGCGGCTAAAAGACAGAAAATGAAACAAAAATCAGAAAATAGAAACCCTAGCTTTTAGAATTTCTAAGGAAGACTCGACTCAGAATTCAAAATTTAGGATTGACCCGATGTTACGTTTTCTAAGGAATCTACCAAAAATTTGGCAGAGTCTCCTTTGTAAAATGGACATCCCTCTACTGAAGTAGAGTCAATCCTACAAGCAAACACACTTCTAAATTTGACACAAGCTTAACACCTTGAGTTAGGATCTCGAACTACTCAAATCCCCAACTGAGGTTTACAATACACCAAAAATAAAATAATTTAATAATAAATATTTAAAATCATTTAAAAATCCATAAAATACCCAAAATGTCACAATTTAATTTATTTAAATAATAAAAAATTAAAACTAATTATTTTTCCAAATTAGATAATAAAATCCCAATAATTTATATAATATTAATAAATCCAATTTTTACAATTTTTCATTACAAAATAGTCAAATTCACATTTAATTATATAAATAGCTTAAATATATTATAAAATTAATTAAAAACCCATTTAATCACAAAATAATAAATAATTTAATATTTGAATATAATTTTCAAAAATTAGAATTAATTAGTTAAAAATAGTAATTAATTTATAAAAATTATTCTAATACTTTATAAAATTCTAAAACAATTTAAAATATAATTTAACTATATTTTCAACCAAATTACATAATTATCCCAAAATTCTAATATTCACATAAACATAATAATTCCTCAAAGATAATATAAATTTACTAAAAATAATTTTATTAACACAAAAATTACTAACTTAATATACTAACACTAATTACTCAAATTTCCAACCAAAAATAATTAATTAACATAATTAACAAAAATTACAATTTATATTCTTAAAATATTCAAAAATACCCATAATTAAAATTAACTAAAATAATTTAAAATCAACTAAGTACATATAGATCAACTAAAAAATTAACCAAATATAAAAAATAAATTTTGCATAATTAACTAAAATCAAAAATCAACTCAAAACTAACAAAATCAACTAACAACCTAAATCAACTAAAAATGAACCTAATAAATTCAACTAAACTAGCCTAAAACTCACCTAACACAAAAATCCTAGCACAGAAGAGGCTGTTGCTATTCTTGTCATTATTGTTGTTGTCGCTGGTGTTGTTGTTGCTATGGTTGTTGTTGTTGTTGTTGTTTTGTTGATGTTGCTGTTGTTGTTGATGTTGTGGTTGTAGTAAGAAGAAGAAAGAAGCAGGCGGTGATGAAGATGGCATGAGGTGATGAGGATGCTACTGTAACAAATGTAGAATTAGGGAAAGAAGAAGGAAAAATGGTGTGAAAGAAAGAAAGGGAAGAAGAGGAAAGTGGTGGGGATGGTTTTGACCGGGTGGTTGAGCTTTTGAGCTATATAAAAAATAATAATAAGAATAATTGTCAAAATTACTCAACCACTATACACACACACACACACACACATACATAACACACACATATAACAATAATAATAAAAATAACCCTAGTTAAAATGATAATATTAATAACAATAAAAATAATAATAATGCTATATAAAAAAAATGAGATGGAAATACTAAATATATTAATAGTTTCCAAATAGAATTTTAAATTTAGCAATTAAATATAGTAATTTAATGTAATAATAATAACAACATACGATAAAAATTATTAATAATGTTGCAAACCTCAATATTTAATTATATAAAATAATTTTAAAAAATTCAGGTTATTACATAACCTAAAAATAATTTCTCAAAATTAAGGTCATTATCGGAGTTGTCCAGATGAATTGAGTTGGGGAAAATAAAGCCCGTAGGTAGAGCTTCTGATTAAGACTAGCGGCAGTAGTCGGAGTGGCCAGAATTGTCACTAGCAAGTCCTTGAACAACTCGATCACCAGAAGAAAATAGAGAGGAAGAAAGAGAGGTACATTGCTGGGGGAGGAGGAGCAGTTGTTACTGTTGGCGGCGTTGATAGGTGGAGGTGGTGGCAACGTGGCTGGATAGTAATAATTGACGATGGTGGCGGCGCTATCGGTGTGTGTAGGGGAGAAGGAAAAGAAAAGAAAGAAAGAAAAAAAGAAAGAAGGAAGGAAAGAAAAAAAGAAAAAAAGAAAAAAATGGTTTTGTACTTTTTTTAAAATAATAATTATACAAAATAATAATAACTTTTAAAATAATAATAATACTCTAATATTTTTAACAATCTAAATTTCTCCCAAAATAATTATACACTTAACAAGTAATCAAAATTTAATAAAACCACACAAATAATAATAATCTTATAAATAATTAAATAATAATCAACATTTAATAATCCCACACTGAAATTAATAATTAATTAAAATTTGGGTAATAATAATAATAATAATAATAATAATAATAATAATAATAATAATAATAATAATAATAATAATAATAATAATAATAATAATAATAATAATAATAATAATAATAAAAAACTCTTCCCAAATATTTATATACATAAATATACATATATATATAATATACTCTTAATAATCAATAAATTTACTAAAATACTCATTTTAACAATAATTCTATAAAAAAATAATATTTAACACTTTAAATTCCATATTTAATTTAATAATTAAAAATATGGGTCATAACAATCTTCCCCCATTACAAAAATTCATTCTTAAATTTTAACAAATAGAAAGAAGTACAAAGTTTTATTAAGGAAAAAGATATGGATATGCCACCCGTATCGCTGCCCCAGTCTTCCACGTGTGCTCTTCCATAGTGTTGTTCCTCTATAAGACTTTGACCATCAGAATCTATTTAGAATGCAACTGACGAGCTTGATAGTCAACGATTACAACTGGTTCTTCCTCATACTTTAAATCTTTTTTCACTTCCACACTTTAGGGTTGTAAAACGTACGAAGGATTTGAAATGTATTTCCTAAGCATTAAAACATGGAACACTAGATGCACCTAAGACAAATTCAGAGGCAAAGCCAACTGATATGCAACCAACCAACTCTCTCCAAAATCTCGAAAGGTCCTATGTATCTCGGTGCCAACTTTCCTTTCTTACCAAATCTTATAACACCCTATATTGAGGACACTTTTAAGAATGCATAGTCTCCAACTTAAAATTCCACATCCTCGTGCTTCGATCTACATAACTCTTATGTCTGCTAGCTACTGTTTCCAATCTCCTTTTGATCAAAGTGACCTTCTCAGACTTCATTCCAACATAGAGGAGATCTACACTTCCTTCCATACAAAGCTTCATATGGTGTCATCTTAATACTGCTTTGGTAGTTGTTATTATAAGCAAACTCTACTAATGGTAGATGATTATCCCAATTGCCTTCAAGATCCATTACACATAGACTCAACATATCTTCCTTTGGATCATTTTCTTAAACTGACCATCTGTCTAAGGATGAAAAGTAGTACTAAAATCAAGCCTTGTACCCATCGCTTTTTGCAACTTCTGAAAAATTGAGAGGTAAACACTGAACCTCTATAAAAAATAATGGAAACAGGAACCCCATGAAGACATACAATATTCTTGATGTATAGCCTAGCCAACTTGGCCATTGACAAAGTACCTTTAATTGGCAGAAAGTGAGTTAACTTGGTCAACCTATTCACTATTGCCCATATGGAATTGTATCCATCCTTTGAACGAGGTAACCTTGTCACAAAATCCATAGTGACTCTCTCCCATTTCCACTTAGGAATTAGAAAAGATTGAAGCTTTCCAAAAGGCTTATGATGTTCTGCTTTCACTTGCTGATAGGTCAAGCACTTAGAAACAAGTTCAACTATATCTTTCTTTATTCCATCCCACTAGTAAATATCCTTAATATTATGGTACATCTTAGTGGAACCAGGATGTATACTATAGGCTACAAAATGAGCTTCTTCCAATGTCTCTTCTTTCAAATTATCCATATTAGGAACATATAATCTCCCACTGATCCATAACACACCTTTTTCATCAAGATTAAAATATGTGAACTTCCCTTCATGAACTTTCTTTACAAGCTCAATCAAATCAGGATCTTGGCTTTGAGCTACTTTGATCCTATCCCTCAATACTGATTTAACTCTGAACTAAGCAAACAATCCTCCTAACCTGGTTATCTTTATCATCAACCTTTATTCCACCAACTTGTGCATTTTTTGGATCAATGGTCTCCTCTCTACACTAATGTGAGTAAGACTACCTGAGGACTTCCTACTTAAGGCATCTGCTACCACATTAGCCTTACTTGGATGGTATAAGATATCACAGTTATAATCCTTTAAAAGTTCTAGCCATCTTCTCTATCTGAGATTCAAATCTCTCTACTGAAAGATATACTTCAAACTATTATAATCAGTGTAGATTTTGCATGTTACCCTGTATAGACAATGCCTCCAAATCTTAAGAGCAAAGATAATAGCAACCATCTCTAGGTTATGAGTAGGATAGTTCTATTCGTGCTTCTTCAATTTTCAGGAAGCATAAGCAACTGCCCTTCCATTCTACATCAACATAC
Organism: Mallotus nudiflorus; assembly: GCA_947683625.1. Taxonomy (NCBI): domain Eukaryota; kingdom Viridiplantae; phylum Streptophyta; class Magnoliopsida; order Malpighiales; family Euphorbiaceae; genus Mallotus; species Mallotus nudiflorus. The sequence continues at coordinate 479,079 of CANTUR010000595.1, read as the reverse complement.
AACCTAGGCCAACTCTGGAAGCATCACAGTACATAGTGAACTTGTCTACTCCATTGGGCAAAGTCAACACTGGAGTTGTAGTCAACTTCTCCTTTAATAGTTAGAAGCTATTCTCACATGCATTTGACCATATAAACTTCACATTATTATGAGTCATGTGAGTCATAGGTGCTGCAATCCTTGAGGACTCTTGGACAAACCCCCTATAATACCTTGCCAAACCTAAAAAACTCTAAATCTCCATAACTAGTGTCAGTCTAGGCCATTCAGATACTGCCTCAATCTTTTATAGATCAATTTGAATGCCATCCTTAGACACTATGTGCCTAATGAATGCCACACTTTCTAGCCAAAAATCACACTTTGAGAACTTAGCATAAAGTTAATTATCCCTTAGTGTCTATAGCACTATTCTCAAGTGATACACATACTCTTCCATGCTCTTCGAATACACCAGTATATCATTAATGAATACCACTACAAACTGATCCATAAATGGTATGAATACCTTATTCATTAGATCCATAAAAGCTGCTAGTGAATTGGTTAATTCAAAGGACATCACTATAAACTCATAGTGGCCATATCTAGTATAGAATGTCATTTTAGGAACATCAACTTCACTGATCCGTAACTGATTATAGCCCGACCTTAAGTTGATCTTAAAAAAGAACTGTGTACTTTGAAGCTGATCGAACAAATCATTTATCCTCAAAAGATGATACTTATTCTTAACAGTTACCTTGTTCAAATCTCTGTAATCAATGCACAGTCTTAGAGTACCATCATTCTTCTTCATAAATAAGACTGGCGCACCCTAAGGATAAATATTAGGTCTTATGAAACCCTTGTCTAAAAACTCTTGCAATTGCTCCTTTAACTCTTTCAACTTTGGAGGAGCTATCCTATAAGGCAACATAGAAATATGAGCTGTGCCTTGAATGACATCACTATAGAATTCAATCTCCCTATGAGGTGGTAAACTTGACAATTCATCAGGAAAGACATTTAGAAACTCACATGCTATAGGAACATCTAAGATGGATGTTGGTTCTATTGTAGTATCCTTGACAAATGCCAAGTATCCCTAACGCCCTTTTCTCAACATCTTCCTTGTCGTAATAGTAGAAATAAAATTATGAGGTACAAAACTCTTATCACCCACAAATTTGAATTCCTTTTCACTTGGAATTCAAAAAATCACCTCCTTACTATAATAATCCACAATAACATGATGCTGAGATAACCAGTCCATACCTAAGATTACATCAAAGTCCATTACATCTAATAACACCAATTCTACAAGTAGCTCTTTAATTTTTACTAACATAGGAAACCCATAAAGAATCACATTGGTGTCTAATAAATCATGTAAAGGCGTGGCAACTGATAAAGGAATTGCCATCCTTGTGGCTTGCCAACTTGATTTCGAAGAAAAAATAAGGGATACAAAAGAATAGGAAGCACCTAGATCAATCAAAACTCTAGCATCATAACAACATGCTGGAAATTTACTTACTACCATTACGTTGGATGCCTGAGCATCCTGCTGCATGAGAGTGAAGACTTTAAACAAACCTCTACCTCCTTGCTGGCTGGTAGAAGCCTGTCTAAATCCTTTAGCGCTGCCTCTACCACCTCTGCCTCACCCTTACTGGGCTATAAATTGAAAACCAGAATAAGGACATGATCTGGAAAAATGTTGTGTCTACCCATATCTAAAACATGCTCTTGGAGCCATATAGCATGGTCCCTAATGGACTCTCCCATTTTTCTGGGAGGCATTGGCTATAGATCCTGTGCTATCGTATCCAGAACTCTACTCGGTACTATTTATAGTAGCACCTGAATCGAATCTGATGGGTTTGTAAGTCCCACTATGGCCATGTCTACTACTCCTGTGGACTCTCTACTGAGGTCTCTAGCATTACTGAATAGATCCTCTAGGCTGACTATTGAAGCCTATATAAAATGTTGAATATAGAGTATCCTAATGTCCCCTTACTCTAGTACCTTCTATATGGTAGAAATCAAGTATAACTCTTTGCCTAATGAGCCTAAGCTCAATCTCCTTAGCTTGTTCAGTCACTGACTCGAAAGTTAAGCTTGTAGTAGGCATCCCAGTAAATGCAGAACCCAATCCAGTAATATATATGGTGACAATGAAATACTGGTCCCTTATTAAGGCTTTGGTATATCTGGACAACCAAAGAAACTCTCTAGTGTACTCCTTTACCGACCTGTCACCTCTGAAAATATTCATTAATTGGAGTCTATAACTCATCTGCATCGACTTTGGGCATAATTGTTTCATGAACCACTCTCTGAACTGAGCCCACGTCAATGTAGTCATATGGGGCTTAATCACCTGAAAAAACTAGTCCAACACTAGCCCCTCGATTGATAGCTCAATAATTAAAATCCTCTAATACTTGGTGTATGCAATCTGAGTCCTTGACTCAATCACGTGAAGAAAATCAAGCGGGTCTGAAGTCCCATCAAAAGAAATCCTGCTGACTTTAGCGTAGAACAAAGCTGCCTTTGGGTCTGACAGACGTTGAACTCCTTACTAATATAGAGGTTGCAAAGGCGGCATAACTTGGGGTATAGTTGTTGCACCCTATTGAAATCCTGATGCAAAATTAGCTTCCTCAAAATCCTAGCCTGTAGGTTCCTCATCTTGCAGCTCTCTCTGTCTAGGATGACTTACCGCTCCTCTAGGTCTACCTCTACCCCTTCGCCTAACTAATGGCTCATAGGGTAGAATCTTATCCTGCTAGGACTCCTCATCCTCGGCCTTAATGACTAATAGAGCAATTCGTGCTCTCCTCCTCATTTTGAAAAGAACATAAACAAACACAATTCAGATAAAAATAGACATCCTATCAATTACGCAAAATTCTAAAGCAAGGAAGACTTTCAAAGACATAATCAATCCTAATTGTTGCAGTAGTTTCAAAAAAAAAAAACTCAAACTTTAGCAACTTAGGTCCAACTATACTAAACCTGGGCTCTAGTACCAACTTTGTCATGACCCAAGCCTAAGAGTCATGACGGGCACTAGGGAACAAGAATTCACATCAATTCAGAACTCGTAACAAGCCTAAAACACCAGTTCACACCAAACACAATCATAAATATACCAAAGAATTAAAACTTTTTAAATCATAAAAATCTTTCCATATCATATCATAATAAAATATATTCATACAAATATTCAAATACACAACTACTAGCAACATCAACATAACTTACTACCACAAGTAAATACTACTATTGCAACATCTAACAAATACAAGGAGTGATAGTTCAAAATTTACATAAGCCAGTTGGTAAGGAAAGGGTTCAACAAAGAGAACTACTACGAGAGGTCTAATGAAAAGGATCCTGAAAATAATTGAGGGGGTCAGACCTTAATGAGTGAATCATTACTATATATATGCATGCAACCTAAAGACACAAACATTCAAGCATCAGTATAATAATATTTTTATATTTATAATTATTTATTTTATACATGCATTTCATACATATGCTCGAAATCACATTTTACGATAAACAAATAAATGCAAAAAAATTTTAGGTGGAGGATCGGAGTAGAACCCTAAAATTTTTTGCAACCTCAATCACTGAATCTCACTAGCCAACAAGCTCACTTAAATCCAAAAATATTTCCCTTTTTAAATTTGACGATGGATTGGCCCCAAGACATTAAGTCAATTGAACTTTCGCAGTCTCACTGCTAGCATGATTGGCCCTATGACACTGAGTTAACCGAGCTCCCGCAGCCACACCACTCTCTATTCACAATCTTAATAATTAAATCTTTATCATAACTCAAATTAATCAATATATCATAACCTAATATCTAGTGTATTGTTGCACAACAGTCCTAGTGTGGCCCACTAGGTGGCACATTCTACGGCTATCCTCCAAAACATCATTTCATAAATAAAATAATGAAATTCAGATTAAAATATGGTAGCATCCATTAATAACAATTATTATTCACATTTATATATATATGAAAACATATATATTTGCATTAACAATAATAAATAACATTTAATGCAATAAGCATAATAAAATTCATATTTATTCGAAATGTGGATGCCAATAATATTTTCTACATGCAACACATACATATAATAATAACTCACAAGTAGAATGTGCTCCTCTATGATGACTCGACTGACCTTGTCCTGTAGGTCTCGATCTTGGTGCGACTATAGAAAAATAATAATAAATTAATTTGGATAAAAATCCTAACCTTATTTATTCTAAATTTTTAGAGAAAACTCGATCTAAAATTTGGCTCTAAAAATACTCAAAACTTAATATAGACCCGATGTCACATTTTACGAGAAATCTATCAAAAATTTGGTAGAGTCTCCTTTATAAAACGGATATCTTTCTACTAAAAGTAGAGCTAATCCTACATAAAAACACACTTCAAAAAATTTCAAGGCTCAACATCTCGGGTTGGGCCCCTGAACTACATTTACACCCAACCGAAAACCAACATCACAATATATATAAAAAATAACATAATTTTCTCAAATCACTAAAATATATCATAAAAATATTAAAGAAATTATTTTCCAAATAAATAATAAAATTGTAGTTTATAAATAATATTTTGCTAATACAATCCGTTAATGGAATAAAATTTCATTTTACAATTAAATTAGTATAAATTGTAAATAATTATCAAAATACTCAACTATATCATAAAAATAATAAAATGCTCATTTAAGCTTGGAAAATAATAAATAAACTTATTTTTCATATATTTTCCCAAAATTACTACTTATTAAGAAAAAATTAGGAAATAATTATAAAAAATAGTCTAAAACAGAATAATCAACAATAATTTAATTAAAATTAAATAATTTTACTAATTTTTAATAACTTTCCAAAACTTACATATTTAAACATAACATTCAAAAATTCATATTTAAAATTCTATGAAGAATTTTATAAAAAAAATTTCACAAAGTAGTCTACATAATTAATAGAATTTATTAAAAATAAAATATTTTCTTGTGCTCGGAACTGTAGTGTAAACAGTAATCGAGCCCGGAAAATTCCAAAAATGTAGAAAATAAATAAAAATCACATTTAGCAAGATTTCAACCTCAATTTAATTTCATATAACTACAATATAAACTAATTAAACCGAATTCAAACTCAATTTCACAAATTAAATACAAAACCTTAAAATCGAATTACCCGAAATTGAAGTTGTTCCTGGTGTTACCTGATCAAATTGACTTGGGGGAAATGAAGCGCAAGGGGAGAGGATTCAAGTGACAATGGCGAGACCTCCATGGGTGGCCAGAGTCGGCACCAGCAAGCCTCTCTTAAATTCGGCAAGAAAAAGGAAATCTAGGAAGAAAGGGGAAAGAGGAAGGAGGAGAAAGGGAGGACGAGCTAGCAGTGACGTGGTGTAATGACTTGATATTTTTAATAATATAAAATTATTTTATGATATACAGTGTTAATAAAATTTTAAATTTTAAATTTTAATTATATATATTAATTATTTGTGAATGTTATTTATTTATTTTATTTTAAAAGTTTTATTTACGTAAAATAACTTATTTGATAGTTCTATTATTTAAAAATATTAAAGTTATTATAAATATTATTATTATTATTATTATTATTATTGTATTTAATTGTGTAATGTTCAAGTGTGTGTCTATATGTTGTATATATATATGTGTGTGTGTGTTGTTGATTAATTAAAGTATATATATATGTATATAGTAATAAAAAAAAAAAGTAAAAAACGGGTCCACACTATTCTTCTTCTTCCTCCTCACCATTTTCTTTTCCCTTCTCTATTTTTCCTCCCTCACCCGCACGAATCACAGCAACCCCTAAACTTTATTGTGCCTCCACTACAACCACCACCAACCACCATCACCTCTAGCCTCTTCCTGTCATTTATCGCCACCTACAGAGCGCCTAGAGCACGTCGAAAAACTGCTTGGAGCAGTAGTATGCCGAGAGACCTCCATGGACGCTGGTGATGATTCTGGCCACCTTAGCTCACGTTTGCGGTCTCTTTCAAACCCTCTAGCTCCAGTGAAGCTAGTTCTAAGCTCCGTTTGAGCTCAATGTTCCTTGATTGTGAGTTATCTTAAGTATTTAGTTTATATGTTTTAGGGTTTTGATTTTTTTAGTTGGTTATTGTTTGATTTATGGATTTTTGCTTTAGAAATGTTGTTCATGGAAACTTAATCTTCCTAAATATAATTTTTTTTTATTTTTTTGAATTATTTTGAATTATGAGTATTTTTGAATATTTTAATATTAAAATATAGAATTTTTTATAATTATGTTAATTAATTATTTTGAATGAAAATTTGGTTAAATTAGTGTTATTAATTTAATTTATTAATTTTCGAATTTAGAAAATAATTTTTGGTAATTTTATATAATTTTTGAGAATATATTAGTATTATGTGAATTTGGAAATTATATGTTAAAAATATTGTTAAATAATATGTTTTAAATGATTTTGGAATAATAATTGGTATTAAAATGATTTTTATAGATTATTTATTATTTTAAACTAATTAATACTAATTTTAAAAAATTATATTCAAATAATAAATTATTTACTACTTTTGTGATTAAATGGATTTTTAACTACTTTTATAATATATTTAAACTATTTGAGTAATTAAATGTGAATTTTACTATTTTATTGTTGAATTATTGAAAAATTGGTTTTTTTATTAATATTATATTATTATTTGAGATTTTTATTTAATTATAGTGAAAATAATGATATTTAGTGTTTTGATGTTTAAATAACTTATATTGTGATTTATTATTGATTTTATGGATATTTATGGAATTAAATGATTTTTAATATATTTATTATTTAATATTGATATTTGGCGAATTGTGAACCTCGGTTAGGAATTTGTTCAGTTCGGGGTCCCAACCTGAGGTGTTGAGTTTTGTGGAATTTAGTAGTGTGTTTTTCTTGCAGGATTGACTCTACTGTTAGTAGAGAGATGTCCATTTTATAGAGGAGGTTCTATCGAATTTTTGGTAGAATTCTTGTAAAATGTGACGTCGAGTCGATTTTGAGTCTTTGTGTTTTGATTGGATTTTAATTCCTAGATAGAGTCTTTTTTAGAATTCTTATAAGTATAAGTTAGAATATATTCTAATTTATTATTATTATTATTATTATTATTTATTTTCCTAGTTGCATCGGGATCGAGACCTATCGAACTAGGTCTGTCGAGTCAGTCTCGAGGAGCATAAACTTGTGAGTTATTATTCTATATATGCATTGCATATAGGATGCATGATTAAGGATTTTCAGATTTTCATTATATGTTTAAATATAATTTATTTTATTAAATGATTTGGTATACTTTTAGTTTATTTTTTGGTATATTTGCTATATATTAGACATGTATACTAGGTAATTTTTGGTATATCTTTGGTGTATATTTGACATATATTTAGCATACTTATTTGGTGTATTTTTGGTATATAAGTGGTATATTATGCTTTAATGATGCATTTTATTATTTTTAATATATATATGTGATTTTATATGAAGAATATCGATAGAATGTGCTACCTAGTGGGTTGCACTAGAACCGTGTACATACCGGTGCGATAGATTTTAGGGTTGAGTTATAAAATCACTTGAGGTGATATATGAATGATTGATTATTGAGAATTGATGTGATTGAGTAGTGTGATTATGGGAGCTCAGTTGACCTAATGTCTCGGGGCTAATCACACTGACATTGAGACTGCGGGAGTTAGGTTGACTTAGTGTCTTGGGGCGAGTCTACTGTCTAAAATGGGATAAGAGAATTACTTTGGAAGTAAGTGAGCCTATGTGGCTGGTGTGACATTTTGATTAAGGTTACGAACATTAGTGTTCTATTTGATCCTTCATTTAAATAAATATTTTATGTATTTATTATATGTATATAAGCAGGGTTTGACATATGTGTGAAATGTGTATATATGTATATATATATACTGATGTCTGACTATATATGTCTTAGATTGCATGTATATATATTATAATAATTCACTCAGTGAGGTCTGATACCCCTCAATATTTTTTTCAGGAGATTCCTCATTGTTAGACCTCAATAGTAGATCTCTATGCCAGATTTCTCCAGCCCCGGCTAGATTATGTAATTTATTTATCTGAACTTTTATTGTATTATAGAAAACTGCAGTAGTAATGTATTGTATCAGTAGAATGTTATGTTAGTAAGAGACCTATCTCTAAATATTGTATGAATATATTTTATTTTATGAAATGACATTTAAATTTTCATTTTATATCGATTTAAGTTTTAATTCTGTTGTATATTTTATATTATTTATTGTATGTTTTTTATTTTAAGGTTTTCTATGGGTTCCAGATTCGAAAAAATTCCCATTTCCTAATGTCGGTCATGACTCCCGTTTTGGGTCGTGACACGTGGGGAGCTGTCCAGCGGTTGCTGGTGATGTTGCCAGTGACAGTGGCGGTGTCTGGCGGTGTGCATTGAGGAAGGAAAGAAAGAAAGGGAGAAAGAAGAAGAAGTACATTTTTGTCTTTTTAAAAAAATTTTATTTACACATAATAATAATAATAATAATAATAATAATAATAATAATAATAATAATAATAATAATAATAAACTCTTCCCAAATATATATATATATATATATATATATATATATATACTTTTAATAATCAATAAATTTACTAAAATACTCATTTTAACAATAATTATATAAAAAATAATATTTAACACTTTAAATTTCATATTTAATTTAATAATTAAAAATCCAGGTCATAAGAATTATCAAATTTGGACATTTTTTCCAAAATTTTAAAAGTGGACGAAAATTACGAGTCAAAATGTTTGAATTTTTTAGACCATTATGCCGATTTTTTATGATATCATCAAAAGAATATCAATGTGTAGAATTTATATATATAAAAAATATATAACTAATATAATCATAAGTCAACACCAAAAAAATAAAAATTATATTTTTTCTTATTTTATTTTCCTTTTTAATTTGAATATTAGTGTAGGCGATGGGGTCTAGCATGCGCCTAAATATTTGGTGATTATGACACTGTGCAGATTCAATGCCCACTCGGGAGATACAGTCAAAGTTTAAAGTCCAAATTAGAGATGGAATCACCATTCGGATAAAACCCGGAACACACTTTATAACAATTAAATCTTATGGAGGCTGTCTTCAAAGATTGGGTTTGGAAACGAGGTATAAACTTTTGGAAAGGCCACCCAACCTTATGGTTGGCCTCCATTAATGTTCATGTTTATTATTTTAATTACATAATTATTTCATTATTCACATGCAAATTGCAATTTTCTTCAAATAACTTTCAGATTTTACAATTAAGTCCAATTTGTTTAATTACTTCCATTTTCACACAACTTTGGTGTATTATCAACATTCATCACATTATATACATCCATCCATAATAACAAAATAAATAAATAGAAATAAAATAAACTAAATGTAGATGCAAAAAAAATGGGAGAGGATAACTGAGTACAATCCTTTAAACATGCAAAAAATAAAATAAAATAAAAAAATAAGTCAAAAAACTAAAATAACAATTTCTAAATTCTCCACTAATATTTTGTCTAACACAAGAAATAAATCTAAATTTGTTACAAAAATTAATTTATAGAAACAAATAATAAAGTTAGTCCTGAGCAATAAATACAAATATGTACAAGAAAAATGAGTATATTACAAAAGAACAATCTAAGTAGAATCACCAACTTAATAATTTAACAAAAGTGAAATTATTTATATGAAAAATAAAATAACATGAAGAAAATATACATTACTAAATTAAAATCCAACAAACCATATTAGAAATTCTATTAAATAAATTATTCAACAAATATTATTTATTAAATTTATTAACATTACTTCGTGAGACTAAAGTTAAAAATAAGACTAAAACTGAGGCTAATTGAAACATCTAACAATATTAAATAAACTAAATTTACTAAATTAATTAAAGGACAAATAATTATTTAGCCTATATCTCTAATTATCCTAATCATCATTAATTATAGTAAAATAAAAGATAAATAAAAAGTTATTATAAAAAAATAAAAAAATGAAGTTAATAGCTAAAAAAATATAACACAATGATATAAACAAAATATAGATAAATAAAAATTAATCTCAACAATACAATAAAATAGCAATCGAATAAAACACAATAAAAATTGTAATAGCCCTAAAGGGTGGTGAATAGGGCTTTCGAGAAATTAAAAGAAAATTAAGGAAAATTAAAAGAGGATTAATGATTAAGAGTAGAACACAAAGATTTAAGAAGTTCGGTTTATCAATAAACTTACGTCTCCACATAACTTTCCTAAATTAGGATTTTTGAATCGCCACAATCTTCTAACTTAGATTGATTTTTATAAGATTGAGTTTTAGGCTCAACTCTAACCTTACATTCAAGAGTTTACGATCACTTTTCAACTTGATTCCCAAGTGCTTTCAATAGGCAAACACTTAAACCTTACACATTAGAATAAGACCTCACTTCCCTTTTCTAAACCCCCATAAAATATAAGAAGAAGAGTCTCTATTCTAATACACAACCCACTTTCAAAAAAGTTAATGAATACAAAGAAAGTTGAAGAGAGTTTTAAATGCTTAATTACATGCTAAGAGACAAAATTCAACAACCAAGTATCTAACCATTGAATGAAGTTCTAGGAGTTGTTTTTATACTTGAACATCAAAATTATGGTTGTTGGAGTCATTAACTTTGTTCCTAACCTTCTCTAAACTTAATTTAATGAATTTTAGCTTTTTACAAGAATTTTCTCAGTCCCGGCCGTGATATCATCAATCTCGATTGTGATGCTTAACCAAAGTAGTATTGTAGTTCAAAGGTGATCGTTACTATACATGCATGATACCTCATGACACTTAGTCCTGATCGTGACTTCACCTGTGATGAGTGTCTCGAGTGAGGTTTGGATCGTGACCATTAATTGTAAGGAGTATTGGAGAAAAGCCTTTCTTTTCTTTAATTATAGACACGAGAAATCTTTTGATGAACTCAATTGGGATACTTACTCATGACCATGTCCCGAGCATGATCCTGGTTAGGACGCGAGCACTGTCCAAAACTCTATATTTTATTCGATATGACCACAAGTGACAACTTGTGATCCCAATCAGGATATTAATGTCCTAAGTGATGTCCTGATCATGATCATCATGCGGGATGGTCACTGTCCCAATTTTTGTTTAGAGAGATATTGTCTCGAGCTTGGTCTTAGTCATGACTCAACTCATGATGGCTTTTATCAAGCTCTTCAAATGCTTTGTTTACTTTATGATCTTGCTTTCCAAGAGTGCCTATCTTATATATACTTAAAGTACACTGATTAGTTACTTAAAATGTGGTTTATTAAAATCAAAATAAGGGTGATCAAGTTTGATCATTGTAAAAGGTCAAAACAAACTACAAAAATGGTAAAAAATGATAAACATAATAATAATAATAATTATAAAATAAAAATATAAGAAAAAAATAAGAAATAAGAAATAATAAAAATAGGATTAGAAATAAGAAATAAATAAAATAAAAAAAGCAGCAAAGTAAAAAGTGAACAAGGAGCAGCATAGTGCATAACATTGTTGCCAAACAAGGGACGACATAGTATTATCCATTGTTACGCCATATTTTTTTTGAAAAAAAGAAAAATATGTTGAATGTAGGTGATTTCTCTCTGTATATTTTTAAGCAAAATTTATTTTTGTTTAACAAATTTTGAAAGAAAATTAAAAATTGAAAATTGAAAATAAGAATTAAAAGGGGCTAAAGAAGAAAATCAACCTAATAAAACAAATCAATTAGAAAAAAATATTTACTCTCATATGACCATTGATAAGAGGAGTTCAAGTTGACAATATTGACATTTGATGTTATTATTTTGATTTTTTCTAATTGCCAATTCTAAAAAATATAGTAGGTAAAAAAAAAAAATCCTTTCTCTCTACAGTTTCTCTCTTTCTTTTCCCTCTTTTCTTGTTATATACCACCTTTTTTTCTTTCTTTTTCCTCTCAATGTCTTTTTTTTTTCTTTTTTCTCCAGCTCCATCTTTTATGCATTTTCTTTTCTCCTTGGAGCGCTCTCCTCACTCTCCCACTTTTTTCTCTAACTTTTCCCACCTTCCCTCCTTTTCTTTAATGTTCTCCTAGTAACATTTTAAAAAAATCTTCTTCCTTTTCTTTCTCTCTCGTTTTATTTTTTTTATTATTCTTTTGGTCCATAAGGCCCATTTTTATAAAAAAATGGTTTTGAACTCTCTTTTTTTAGGCCATTACTTGCTTTGATGGACTCATCTTAAACTTTTCATCATGAGCTTTTTTAGTTTCAAGTGTGTCAAATTCGAGTGCCTACAGTTTGCCCTTACTTTTTTAAAAATTGAAATGAAAGGAATGAAATAAGATTTGTGAAAAGTATAGATGCAAATAATAAAAAAGATATAAATTTTTGGATCCAAATGTTTGAGGAAATGATAAGATGTTTTGTCTTTGCACCTCAACCTTAGGATACACTTGAGAGGTAAAATTCTGATACTTTGATAATTAAGTTATGTCTTTAACACCATCTTTAGTGTATAATCTGAAATCTGAAATTTTGATTCTTCAATCAGCAAGTTATGTCTTATGTACCATCATGAAAGGTGAAATTTTAATTCTTCAATCAACAAGTTATATTTTTTATAACATTATCTTGAAAGTATAATTTAAAAGGTAAAAATTTGGATTTTTTTTATTAGTAAGTTATGTCTTTTGTACTGTCATCTTCAAAATACAATTTGAATGGTGAAAAAATATTCTTTGATTATCAAGTTATATCTTTTGCATCGTCGTCTTCAAAGTGCAATTTAAAAGGTGAAATTTTGATTCTTTAATTAGCAAATTATGTCTTTTGCACTGTTGTCTTTAAAGTATACTCTAAAAGGTGAAAATTCTTATTATTCGATAAATAAGTTATGTCTTCTACTACTGCATGTGAGCTTTATCAACTAATAATATGTCATATAACCTTTAAAGTGTTAGGCAAAGTCAACTAAAAAAAATGAGTCGTATAGCCTCTGAGGCGTTAGGCGAGGTCAATCTAAATAAGTCATATATCTTTACAGCACTGGGCAAGGTCAACTAAAATTGCTATATAGCCTTTGGGCTGTTAAATAAGGTCAATCAAAATATGCCTATAGCCTTCAAGGCATTAGGTGAAGTGAACTGAGATGCACTATTTAACCTTTGAGGCTTTAGGCAAGGTTAACTCAATTGTGTCGTATAGCCATTAAAATGTCAGACAAGGTCAATTCAAATAATTTATATAGACTCATGAGTGTGCAAGGATAACTAAAATGTGCCATACAACCTTTAGGGCATTAGGGAAAGTTAACTTAAATGTGTTGTATAACCATTAGAGCATTTGGCAAACTTAACTCAAATGTGTAGTATTCACATTCTATGTATGAGAGCTAGTTTACTCTTGGATAAACACATTCATAAAAGGTTTAAAGTTGATATATGCATGATTATGATCTTTGAAAAATGATTTGACAATACAACCTCATGCATTGTATGCAATATGTTATGAAAAGCATGCATTATTCTAATGCATATATGCATGATATTTAAAAATAAATTTTGTGAAACAATTTCATGTATGCATGAGCTAATAAAAGATCTTAAATGACTTTATATGCGTCAACTAGCCAAATGCCTTTTCTGTTTAGAGCTAATCTTTGGGATCCGACCCTCCTTTTATTAGAAAATCTAAATTCTAAAATTAAGTCTATTAGAGACTATCATTGAGACTAATGTTATTAAATGGAAACATAAAAAAATACCTTTTAATGATTAGATTGGGATGAATTACCCTTCTACTTGGGTATGCTTTTAAAATGATTTGTTGTTACATAATATTTATGATTATGCTTCATTCTATTTTGCTGATGAGATACTCCATTTGCCCCTAGTTGATGAATTAATAGACTTTGTCACTCTTTCACCTTATATAATTAATGCAATGTGAAATAAAATCTTATGATTTATTAAATTACTCATTTTAGAATGAAAGTGCAACTAATTTTATCTTACATTTCCTTTTTTGCCTAGCTGCCCCCTTTATGGGAGTTTTCAATCCTAGTTAGGTCTTTCATTTTTTTATTTTTATTTTCCTTCTATTGACCTTATGCATAATCAACCTCTTAATTTTCACTTTAACAATTAATTTGATATTACTAATAAAGTTTGCTAAGTGTTGAACAAATAATAGTTCTAAAAGTCATAACCAAAATTGATCCTAAAAGTTCACAAAGACTTTAACAAATAACAAGAGCCAAATGGAAAGCATCTCATTTTGTTTCTAAGTCAATACAAACATATGGGAGTGGCTCATGAGCATCCCTCATAATAAGGAGCCCAGGTCACAAGCCAAAGGATCAAACAAGTTAAAAAGCATTAAGGAACTTGGATTGCTCATTATCCTCTCTCATGGTCATGATTAGATTATAAGGAGCAATCCAGATCATGATCTAGCTATTTAGCTCATAAATAGGAATCTTTTTTCAAGTCTTTGCCTTGCTGGAATGCTCATGAGTATTGATTACACTCATGACCAACTCGTGTGCAAGACAAGATCAATGACTTATGAAGAAAGCCAAAGTCAGTTATGAGTTGGACTACTCACAATCCCCCATCACAATCATGACTAGCTTGTGAGGCATAACACTCAAGTAACCAATGGCTATTTCTGATATCCCTCTAGCTCCAATGGTCAAATTTTCATGACTCATGAGTGTGAGCACCTCTTTATGGCCATGAGCAGTCCAAATCCTGCAAAAAAGTATAATTGCATTAATTGTTCTCTATGGAGGTTAAAGATAACTTCAATGCTTCTCAACAGCTCTTTTATGATCTCTAAGTATAAAAATAAATCTTGGAGCCTCCTTCAAGAGTTACACACACTTTGGTTGTTGACAAATTCTTCCTAGCATTCATAAGCATTCAAAACCTTCATATACTTTCTTAGCATTCATTTACTCTTTTGAGAGTGGGTTATATGTTAGAACTAAAACTCTTTTTCTTCTATTTTTAGGGTTTAGAAAAGGGAAGTGTGGTCTTATTCTAATATGAAAGGTTTAAGTGTTCTCCTCTTGAAAACACTTGGGGAATTTGTTAAGAGTAAACCTAAAACTCTTTGGTTGTAAGGTTAGAGTTGAACCTAAAACTCAAACTTATAAAAATCAATTAAGGGAATAGATTGTGGTGATTCAAAAATCTTAACATGGTAGAGTTAGAAAGAGACAAAGGTTTGTTAATAAACTAAACTCCTTAAGTGCTTGTTTTTAATCTTCTTAATCTCTAATCATATTCATAATTTTTCTTAAGTACCTTTCATTTTCTTAGAAGCCTTATTCACCCCTCTCTAGGGCTATTACAATTTATATTAGAGCTTGACTTCTTGGCATTTAATTATAAGAATAAAATATCATGGGGAGTGAATCCTTAAACTTTCATCTCTTAAACCATTCTTTGATGGTAGTGATTACCCACATTAGAAATTCAAGATGGAATTGTACTTAGATAATGATCCCATTAGACTTTAGGATGTTGTTCTAAAGGGTTGGGAACCATGTAAAGCCATAATTAATGGTGTAGAAACCATTATTATGGAAGTCAATGGTTAAATGATTAAAAAGAGACAAATTATAAGAGCAAGAAGGCCATGACAATCTTGCTTACCTCTATTTCTAGAGAAGAAAAGGCAAAGTTCAACATTGCCAATCATAAAAGAAGTATAGGAAACTGTTGAAAATCACTATGAAGGAAATGTGCAAGTGAGAAGCAAGAAAGTTCAAATTCATATGTATGACTATGAACTTTTTAAGATGAAGACATAAGAATTAATAACGGAGATGAAAAACTGCCTTAACTCTCTTCTCACCATCCTCAAGAAACTTGGAAAACACTTCTTCAAGGAAGAAGTAAACACTAAGATTCTAAAAATTGTACCTAAGAAAGATTGGGAATCTAAAGTTACTTCAATTGAGGAAGCTCATGACCTTTCAACTCTCTCAATTGACATTCTAATTAGGAAGCTTCTTACACATGAGCTTACCCTAAAGCAAAGAGAAGATGAGAATAATGAGAAAGAAGAGTAGAAAAAGGGGTTGCATTAAACATTATACAAGAAGCAAGTGATGATGAAAGCCTTGTTGACTCTAGTGAAGATGATGATAAGATAGCTATGATTACTAAAGGATTTAAGAAGTTCTTAAAGAGAAAAAGCTTCTCAAGGAAAAGTGACAATAAGAGGTTTGAAGGTTAAAAGAACAAGGAAGTTTACTTGCTATAAGTGTAAGAAACTGGAACACATTAGGAATGAATGTCCAAGATTGAAGTTTAATAATAAGGGAATAAGAAGAAGGCTTTTAAAGCTTTATGGGATGACTCCTTCGAATAAAAAAAGGAAGAGAAGTAATAAGAAGTAGCCAACCTTTGTTTCATGGCTCTTGAAGATAAAAATAATGTACTATATACTTCTTACTCTTCTTGTGATGATAATGATAATGATGAGAGCTTTATTGTGAGCAAACTCATGCTTAAATGTAAAAGCTTACTCACTAAGAAAATCTTTACAAGCATGAGCTATCTAACTTTTCTAAGGAATTTAAAAACTTGAAAAATGATTTTTCTAAACTTGTTGAATCAAATGAAAAACTTGCAAATGATTTGAAAACTTTTATATCCTTAGAGGACCAACTCAAGAAAGCTAATGATGAAAATCTTAAGCTTTTTAAAGAAGTGTTAGAGTTAAAGAATTCCATTTCCAAATTTAAAAAGGGAAATGAGACTTTAAATAGTCTTTTAGATTCTTAAAAAATCTATAGAAATATTTGTGGACTTGGATATACAAATGGAATTTCTTCCTCATTAGCATCACATTTCAAATTTATTAAAGCTTCATATGAGTCTTCTCTTTGTACTTTTAAACCCCTTGAGACTCAAGCCCTTAAGGCTAAATTATCTCTTCCACTTAGTGTCAAGACTAAGTCTTCTCATACTCAACCTTTCTTGACATAAAGGTATAAGGCACAAGTTAAAAGGCCCTAACTTAGACATGCTTTCATGTACAGTAACTCAATATTATGTTCCTCACCATTGTGAATGTATTTCTTATATGTATCCTAGAATCCAAAAGGTCCACACACATACTCCTTTGCTCAAGTTAAGAGACATGCAAAAATTACAAATATAAGGCATGACAATCTAATTAAAAGAAATATATTTGCCAATATTGAATGCTTTTATTGCATGACCAAAGGTCACACTAGCAATGTATGCTTTTATAGAAGATTACACTTGTAATTGCCTCCTTTAGACTACTTTAAGACTAACTAACCTAGACCAATAAATGTTTAGGTGCAAAAGGTTATTTAAATGTGTTGTTTGTAGGTGTGCTTAAAGTCAATAAGAGCTAAAAGCAAGTGGTACCTTAATAGTGGATGCTTAGGCCATATGACAGGGGACAATCAGCAATTCAATAAGCTTGATGCTAAGGATGAAGGTCATGTCACCTTTAGAGACAATGCCAAAAGACAAATAGTGGTAATTGGAGAAATTGGTAATCCTCAATCTTTATCAATTTATCATGTATTTTTTTGATGGTTTTAAGTATAATTTGCTTAGCAATAGTCAATTATGTGACATAGGAAACAAGGTCACTTTCTATCCTAAAAATTGCATGGTTAATAGTTTGGATAAAGACAAAGTAATTTTTAGTGGTGAAAGAGTTGACAATGTTTATGTCATTAACTTGAATAAAGTTAATAACAAAGACATCAAATACTTAATGTCTATTTTCCATGACACATGGACATGGCAAATAAGACTAGGACATGCAAATTTTGAGCTTTTGGATGACTTTAGTAAGCATGAACTTATGGTTGGGTTACCTAAACTCAAGTTCACTAAGTACAAGACTTGTGATGCTTGTCAAAATGGAAAACAATCCAAATCTTCCTTCAAGCTAAAAAATTTAGTGTCCATTTCTAGGCCACTTGAGCTAATACAGATGGACTTATTTGGACCAGTTAGAGTT
Source organism: Mallotus nudiflorus (assembly GCA_947683625.1). Lineage (NCBI taxonomy): Eukaryota > Viridiplantae > Streptophyta > Magnoliopsida > Malpighiales > Euphorbiaceae > Mallotus > Mallotus nudiflorus. Next base: position 460,882 of record CANTUR010000595.1, on the reverse strand, counting down.
GCTAGTTTAGATGGAATGCCCTATGCATATGCTTTAGTTGATGATTACTCTAGATTTATGTAGGTGTGTTTCCTTGCTCATAAGAATGATGCATTTAAAAATTTTGAAAATTTTTCAAAAAGAGTTTAAAAGGAAAAAGGATTTTGCATCTCATCTATTAAAAGTGATCATGGAACTGAATTTGAAAACTAATTTTTCAAAACCTTTTGCAATGGAAATGGTATTTCACACACTTTTTCTTCTTTTATAACACCTCAAAAAATTAGGGTAGTTGAGAGGAAGAATAGGACATTAGTGGAAATGGATAGGACCATGCTTCATGAGTATAACTTACCATTATACTTTTAGGTAGAAGTCATGAACACTTCTTGCTACATAGCAAATAGAGTCTTTAAAAGACCCATTTTAAATAAAACCTCTTATGAGCTTTGGAATAATAGAAAACCTAAAATGTCATTCTTAAAGTATTTGGATGTAAGTTCTTTATATTAAATACTAAGGATAATCTTGGAAAATTTGACTCTAAAGTTGACGAAGGAATTTTTCTAGGCTACTCTACCTCTAGCAAAGCATATAGAGTCAGAATAGGAAACTACAATTCATCAGTAGAAAGTAAAAGTGGTCAAAGAGATGCCAATCCCAAGAACAGAGAAAGAAATTAGAGGGTTTATTGGGAAACTACAATTCATCAGGAAATTCATTGCCAAGTTGACAGCAGTGTGTGAATTGATCTTCAAGCTACTCAGAAAAGATTAGCTAGTTGAATGGAATGAACAATGTCAACTAGCATTCGACAAGATTAGGAACTACTTAGCCAACCCATCGGTTCTAAGACCACTTAAACTAGGGATACCTTTAACCCTGTATCTGACCATCAAAGGAAATGTAATTGGTGCAATGTTAGCCCAAGAGGGGGAAATAAAAGCAAAACACGCAGTTTAAGAATTAAGCAAGAAGATGCTATTATATGAGGAGAAGTACACCCAAGTTAAACATATATGTCTGGCAATAATTTAGGCAATGAAGAAACTTATAAATTACTTTTAGTCTTATAGAATTCAAGTTTTGTCTAAAATGGACCCAATAAAGTACCTCTATGAAGTTCCCTCTCTAGTGGGAAAACTAGCGAAGTGGCTTGTACTACTAATAGAATTCGATGTACAACATCTAATTAAGAAGGCAGTAAAAGGAAGAGCAGTGGCTAAATTTCTAGCGCTCAAACCCATTCCAAACTCAGAAGAAATTTAACTAGACTTCCTAGATGACCTCAGTTCGGCCATCAAAATCTAAGGATAGTGCATTTACTTTAATAGAGCAGTCAATAGTTCAGCATAAGAGTTAGTGTCATATTACAATCCCCAGAAGGTGAAGTAGTACCAATGGCTAAAAACCTCAAATTTAAAGTCATAAATAATAAAGAAAAATACGAGGCATGCACACTCAAAATAGAAGCACTAATATCCTTGAATGTGCACTTAGTGCACAACCATGCACCCCCCACATGCAGCCACATGAACTTCTCCCCTCTATACACTCCTATGTGGTTTTACGTGCACTCCAGGACTTTGCACACTCATTTCTCTGGTCCTAAACCTCCATTTGAACATAAGACATGCATTGAACTCACATAAAAGTACACTAATAAGGACTACATCTGTCTAAAGACACAACGTGTAGCCTTACTGCTTTCAAAAACTGAGCACCCCTCGAAAGAAGAAAAATAAGGAAGAATCATTGAAAGGATACCCTGCTCAAAATCATTAAAATAACATTTACAACATAATAAGTAATGACATCATCATTACTACATTATCATTGCATCATCGTCGCATCATCACTACATTATCACTGAATCATCACTGCATCATCACCACATTATGACTAACCAAGACTAAAAGAGGACATAATACATCAATCACAATAATCACAATAATCTATTTACTTGACACCTAAAGAGGTTATAGTGGCATGATTCTATTTGCTTGACACTTGAAGAGGTTATAGTGGCATGATTTTGTTCGCCTGACACCTGAAGAGGTTATAATGGCATGATTCTATTTGTCTGACACTTGAAGAGGTTATAGTGGCATGATTCTATTCACCTGACACCTGAAGAGGTTATAATGGCATGATTCTATTTGCCTGACACCTAAAGAGGTTATAGTGGCATAATTATGTTCACTTCACACCTGAAGAGGTTATAGTGGTATGATTCTATTCACCTGACACCTGAAGAGGTTATAATGGCATGATTATGTTCACCTGAAACCTGAAGAGTTTATAGTGGCAGTATTTATCTTTTTTCCTGACACTTAAAGAGGTTATAGTGGAATGATTTTGTTCGCCTGATGCCTAAAGAGGTTATAGTGGCATAATTATGTTTGCTTGACACTTAAAGAGGTTATAGTGGCACGATTCTATTCGCCTGACACCTGAAGAGGTTATAGTGGCATGATTTTATTCACCTAACACCTAAAGAGGTTATAGTGGCATGATTCTATTTGCTTAGCACCTGAACATGTTATAATGGCATGATTTTGCTCATCAGATACCTAAAGAGTGTATAGTGGCAGCATCTGTCTATTCGCCTGACACCTGAAGAGGTTATAGTAACATGATTCTATTTACCTGACACTTGAAGAGGTTATAATGGCATGATTTTGCTCTTTGGACACCTAAAGAGGTTATAGCGACAACATTTGTCTATTTGCTTAATACTTGTAGAGGTTATAGTGGCATGATTCTGTTTGCCTGACACCTGAAGAGGTTATAGTGGCAGTACTTATCTTTTCGCCTAACACTTGAAGAGGTTATAGTGGCATGATTTTGTTTGGCTGATGCCTGAAGAGGTTATAGTGGCATGATTCTGTTTGCTTGACACCTAAAGAGGTTATAGTGGCATGATTTTGTTCACCTGACACCTAAAGAGGTTATAGTGGCACGATTCTATTCGCCTGACACCTGAAGAGGTTATAGTGGTATGATTCTATTTGCCTAACACCTAAAGAGGTTATAGTGGCATGATTCTGTTTGCTTAACACTTCAACATATTATAATGGCATGATTTTGCTCATCGGACACCTGAAGAGGTTATAGTGGCAGCATCTATCTATTCGCCTGACACCTGAAGAGGTTATAGTGACATGATTATATTTTCCTGACACCTGAAGAGGTTATAATGGCATGATTTTGCTCTCTGGACACCTGAAGAGGTTATAGCGACAACATCTATCTATTTTCTTGACACCTGTAGAGGTTATAGTGGCATGATTCTGTTTGCCTGACACCTGAAGAGGTTATAGTGGCATGATTCTGTTTGCCTGACACTAGAGGAGCTAATCAATACAACATTTGTATCACATCTCCTTCTTCTTTTCTTTCTTTTTTTTTTTATTTTGATTTCATTTTTACTAATTTTATTTTGTTTTGTATTATTTTTTTAGAATTTTCTAATTATTTTTTATTTTCTGTGTTTATTTGTCTCTTTGGCTATGGTGAAAATTTGGTGGAGAGGAGATTGAATCGGAAATAAATCCATGAAGATCTATGAAATGCCATGGATTTAAGTCATATAGCCATTTTACATATATTTTATGTTTTTATTATTATTTTGTATTTTTATGTTCTTATGTTTTTTTTAGTGTTGTTTATGGTTTTTGTATTGTGTATTTGGTTTATGGGCTATATTAATTATTTTTTGTTTTATAGTACGTATGTTTTAATAACCCTGATAATGGGAAATAGTAAAACCATTTAATTTTTTGCACTTTAAAATTGATTAGTAATTTAGGTTCAATTTGGTAAAATCCAAATAAAATCAATGGTGGCAGTAGATAATTTAGGTTGCATGTAAATAAAATTAGGGTTAGAAATCACAGTGCGTATTTTTTTATTCATTATTTGTTTTAATTTGTTGTTTGGGCTTGTTTATTTGTTTTTTATTCGTTTTGGGCCTCAAGCCTACATTAAACTCTAATTCATTAATTAATAGCCTTTTTTTAAATTGGTTTTAGATTTAATTATTTTTTAAAAAAAAAGGCAATTTAGGCCCATTTAGTTATAGACTGAGGCAAACTTTAGATTAATTAAAATTAACTTAGACTTAGCTCAGTCCATTAAAGCATTTTCTTTAAAATAAATAGATTTAGGATCACTTCATTTAATTTAAAATTAATTATAATTAGGCCCACTAAATTCATCCAACTCATTTCTATAAAATTAGTAGACTTAGGTCCACTTTTTACAATTAAAATAAGTAGACCTAGGCTCAATGAATAAACAAAATGTAGGCCTACCTTTAGTTTCCAACTTGTAAATAAAATATGTAGAATTAGCTAACTTTAATTAAAATCAATTTAGATTAGACTAATTTAGGAATGTTGCATTATATGAATGCATTGTTTATATGCTCTTTCATGACAAGTCGCTTTTGGAGTTAGATGTATGCTAAATTATGTTTAAATGAAATTGCATGTAAATAGGAAATAATTTAGTGATTAATAAAGTAATTCTAAATAAACATAAGACTAAAAGAAGTTAGTATTCTGTATCCAAAATCTAATGGTTATGGTGCTAACTCTCTTTTAAAGAATTGAGTTACCACCACCTTCGAATTGTCCCAGTTATTACCCTAGGGTGGCGACTCCTCATCTCTATGATATGTCTTTGTGATATAATAGTATATTCTCTAGAGCCCTGAGCTCAAACAGTGTCACGGTTGCTAAAATATTGGATGTGCACTAAACCTTACCGTCTACATTAGTGACCCTACTAGGGATAAGAGATACTAATTCTACTTGTGTTCTTTAGAATTATTTTATTCTTGCATTCATTTTGCATGTCCCTATAAACTGATAGCGTTGGTTTGTGGTTCCATGATTCCACTAGCTTTATAGGTTTATAGATTGGCTAACCATCACTCTTAGCCTTAACTTGGTTCAAGAGAGATAGATTATCGAGCTTATCTGACCAGAGTTTATGACCTAAGCCTTAAAGGGGCATAGTCTTCTCTTGAGTTTGCAAATGATGTTAGGCCCCTCTGAACTTGGCCTGTAAGTCAAGTCTTAAAGGAGGGCATCTTGCTAAGAGGACCTTAACCTTTTCACCGAACTAGGCTCATGTAGTGGCCTAGTAACTTCCCCTAGGATTACCCAAATTGCTTATGAATGTTGCTATGAGGTATTTCTATCTATAAAGGCCCAAGCCCTTACTTTTGAGTCTCATTTGGGTTAATAAAGATTGGGCTAATCTTTTATACTTGGAAATATTGTTTCTATGCTTAAGAGATTTGGCATGTACACCAGTTCTTGATATCCTTTATTGATATTGAGGACAAGACCAAAAATCCTAAGAAAGAGACTCACCATTGAACTTGTATGTGGGAGGAATAAGGTTAAAAGGATGTATGTTATACACTTGACTTGTTACTTTTATACTTGACTTGATTCGCTACTTGTTACTTGCTGCATAGCACATGCATCATGCATACATTTCCATATCGCATGATGTAACTCCTGAGGTAAGGGAAAATTTTGAGAGAATATTAATAAAAAGAAACTTAGTATTTGCTTGGTCTTACGAAGATACGCCAGGATTGGATAGAGAAATTGTAGAGCATCACATTCCAACTTACCTAGATATTAAATTGGTTAAACAAAAGCTTCATAGACTAAGGCCCGAATGGGCAGAAAAGATAAGGGAAGAAATTGCTAAACAAATCCAAGATAATTTCCTTGACATAGTGGAATGTCTTCAAAGGCTAGCAAATATAGTACCAATTCCTAAAAAAGATGGTAAGGTACAAATGTGTGTAGATTTCAGAGACTTGAATAAAGCATGCCCTAAGGATGATTTTCCTTTACTTTATATCTATGTGTTGATTGATAATGTAGCATCTAGTGCAATGTATTCTTTCATGGAATTTCAGGTTATAACCAAATAATAATGGCAGTCATGGACAAGATCAAAATTGCTTTTATTAATGAATGAGGAATATATTACTACAAAGTAATGCCTTTTAGGTTGAAGAATGTAGGAGTAACTAATCATAGAATGGCAATAGTATTATTCCATGACATGATGCATAAAGAGGTAGAGGTGTATGTAGATGACATGATGGTCAAGTCAGATACAAGGGAAAGACACTTTAAAGACTTGGATAAATTCTTAGCCAGAATTAAAAAGTATTATAGATGGCAGAGTTTAGTGCACGTCTAAAATTTTAGTAACTATGACACTATTTGAGCTAAGGGCTTTAGAGAATACACTACTATATAACAAAGACATAGCATGGAGATGAGGAGCCACCACCTAAGGTAATAACTAGGACAATTCGAAGGTGGTGGTAACTCGATTCTCTAAAAGAGAATTAGCACCATAATCAGGAGATTCTGGATATGGAATACCAACTTATTTCGATATCATGTTTGTTTAAAATTACTATAATAATTACTAAATTATTCCCTATTTACATGCAATTTCGTTTAAACCCTAATTTAGCATACAGCTAACTCCAAAGGCAACTAGTCATGAAAGGACATATAAATAATGCATTCATATAATGCTACATCCCTAAATTATTCTAATCTACATTGATTTTAATTAAAGTTAGCTAATTTTATATATTTTATTTACAAGTGAGTTGAAAACTAAAGGTGGGCCTACATTTTATTTATTCAATGAGTCTAGGTCTATTTGTTTTAATTGTAAAAAGTAGACCTAAGTCTATTAATTTTATGGAAATGCGTTAGATGAATTTAGTGGGCCTAATTCTAATTACTTTTAAATTAAATGAAGTGATCCTAAATCTATTTATTTTAAAGGAAATGCTTTAATGGGCCGAGCTAAGTCTAAGTTAATTTTAATTAATCTAAAGTGGGCTTAAGTCTATTAACGTAAATGAGCCTAAATTGCTTTTTTTTTAATTCATTAAACCTAAAACCAATTTAAAAAAAGGCTATTAATTAATAAATTAGAGCCTAACATGGGCTTGGAGCCCAAAACGAATAAAAAACAAACAAACAAGCCCAAATAACAAATTAAAACAAATAATGAATAAAAAACATACATATTGTGATTTCTAACCATAATTTTATTTACATGCAACCTAAATTATCTACTGCCACTATTGATTTTATTTGGGTTTCACTAAATTGAACTTAATTTACTAATTAGTTTTAAAGAGTAGAAAATTAAATGGTTTTACTATTTAATGATCGTACTCTTTCCCACTATCGGGGTTATTACAACCTACATACAATAAAACCAAAACTAATTAATACAACCCATAAACCAAATACACATTGCAAATACCATAACCAACACTAAAAAAACACAAAAGAACATAAAAATACAGAATAATAATAAAACATGAAATCTATGTAAAATGGCTACATGACTTAAATCCATGGCTTTTCATGGATCTTCATAAATTTATTTTCGGTTCAATCACCTCTCCACTAGATTTTCACCACAGCCAAAGAAACAAATAAACATAGAAAACAAAAAAATAATAATTAAAAATTCTAAAAAAAACAAAATCAAAATAGTAAAAATGAAATCAAAATAAAAAAAAAAGAAAGAAAGAAAATAAAAAGGAGATATCATGCATATGTTCTATTGATTAGCTCCTCAAAGACCATTGATTCACCATGTTTTAGAATAGGATCTACAAACTTTGATTTTTTTTTCTCAGACTTGATTGATTTTTTAAAGAAGAGGATGTAAAAGAAAACCTCAAAAAAAATTTCATCTCAAAACTCTCTGTGTGCTTTTTTAGAAAAAAGACCTCTCCCCCTGATTAAAAAAAATTTATAGGTTTTATAAATCAGGAGGCTAATCTCCTATCGTTATCAAATCAAGATAAAGATTTAATTTTTAAAATATTATTTTGAAAACAACATGATAAATCAATTAGATTATTTTGTCCTTTTTTTTTCAAATTATTTATTTTACCTAATTAAAAATCAAGAAAAATCTTTTCAATATTAAAAAAAATTAACAAATTCAGATGGAAAGTTAGTCGTAGGTGTGCAATTTCGATCTGAATTGTGTATTTTCGATAAAAAATACATAATTTCGATTGAAATTATATATTTTCGATCGAAAATGTGTAATTTTGATTGGAATTATATAACTGAGATCGGTCTTTTTTTACTTTTAATTATGAAAGGACCCTTGAAAGACTTAAAACTTTTAAATTAGGTCCTTAAAGAAAACATTATAATTAAGTCCTTAAAAAATGCAATTAAGTCTTAATATTGAAAAATCAATGTCCACAGACCTAGTTGTAACAAATTTTCATCATTGGAGTCCTCTGTTGCATCCATACTCAACTATCCCAAAATTGGGTGCTTGCACTAACTCCCCCTTTGTCATTGTTTGCTTAACAAATTATGGCAAAGCAAATAAGCACACAATTTCAAACATAGAGTTAGAATACTTACCTAATGTGTTATAGAGCTTTTATCTATAACACTGAATTGTGCGATGTTGCTTTTATCATTCCATGTTTTAGGCTTTCCACTGCTATAATCTATAATTACTGGTAAGTTTTAAATGGTACAACCCTTTCATTGTCTACCTTTGATGCTATAGTCCATAACTACTCATGACTTTTGATTTAGTTGTAATCCTTTCATTGCTTATTGATGATTTTAATTAAATACAACTCTTCATTGCTCGCTTTGATGTTGTAATCCATAATTGCTTGCAAATTTTTATTAGCTGCAACCTTTTCATTGCTCACCTATAATGCTACAATCTATAACTGCTCATAATTTTTTCTAGTTGCCATCATTTCATTGCTCACTGATGATTTTGATCAGCTACAACCTTTTCATTGTTTGTTGGCTTACTATTGCAATCCATAATTGCTTGTAATTTTGATTAGTTGCAACTTTTTGATTGCTCACCTTTGATACTACTGTCCATAATTGCTCACGATTAGATGCAACCCTTTTATTGCTTGCCTTTGATGGTACAGTCTATAATTGCTCGTGATTAGCTACAACCATTTCATTGCATGCCTTTATAATGCTACAGTCTATAACTACTCACTATTAGTTGTAATCCTTTCATTGTTTGTTAGCTTGTTATTGCAATTCATATTTGCTTGTAACTTTGATTAGCTGTAACCTTTTTATTGCTTGCCTTTAATACTACAGTCCATAACTGCTCACAATTAAATACAACCCTTTTATTGCTTGCCCTTGATGTTACAGTCCATAATTTCTCAGGATTAGCTGCAACCATTTCATTGCTCGCCTTTATAATGCTACAGTTTATAACTACTTACTCTTAGCTGCAACCCTTTTATTGCCCACCTTTGATGCTATAGTCCATAACTGCTCGTGATTAGCTGTAACCCTTATATTGCTCACCTTTGATGCTATAGTCCATAACTACTTATGATTAGCTACAACCTTTTCATTGCTCACATTTATAATGTTACAGTCCATAACTACTCACGATTAGTTTTAACCCTTTTATTTCTCACCTTTGATGCTACAGCCCATAACTGCTCACAAGTAGTTGCAAGCCTTATATTGCTTGCCTTTGATGCTATAGTCTATAACTGCTTATAATCAGCTACAATGCTTTTATTGCTCACCTTTATAATGATGTAGTCCATAACTACTCATGATTAGCTAAAACCCCTTCATTGCTCACCTTTATAATGCTACAGTCCATAACTACTTACGATTAGCTACAACCTTTCTATTCCTCACTAATGATTTTGATTAACTGTAACCCTTTCGTTGCTCACCCTTACTGCTATAGTCCATAACTACTTGTGATTTTTTTATCTTTCGTTGTTTGAGTCGAATGCTTTGAATTCTTTGTGTTAACTAATTTAGAATTCTTGCTGACTGACTTTTGAATTTTGTTATGTTGAGTGATTTGAATTTTTCTACTGACTAATTTGAATTTTATTGTGTTAACCAACTCTACAAGTTGGGTGTACCTCCTTCAAGATTTTTAATTCCTAAAGATTTGTTGAAGTTAGTTTCAGTATGATGAATGTACAAAAGTACATTATAATTTTAGAAATTTAAGAGAAAAATCATCAATTTATCATGAGATACCATGCACTCAATGAATCTCACTAATTTTGATTTTCATGACTATCATTTATTTACCATTCATAAAGGTCAGAGATATCATCAACCATCATATGCTGAAAGCGTATTTTTTACCAAGTGAAGAGCTTACTTTTGCACTTAATTTTAAGGAGAATTCGCTACACAAAACCTATGGAAATTGAGCATAAATATATCAAATTCTGAGTATCAAAATAGTCTTTTAGTTATTTTTGTGCTTTTCTTTCTTATTTGAGTATTCCCCCGCCTTTATGATATTACTCAGTGTGGATACTGTTAGAATGGTTCTTGGGATACTCATACTCTTTTCAGAGCATTGGAGTAAATAGAGCAAATTTTGACATGGTCCTCTTTTATTATTCTCATGCCTTTCTCATATTACTCAGTGTGGATACTGCTAAAGGGTTCGCATTGATACTCTTACTCATTTATGAGCATTGGAGTATATTAAAAGAGCCTTTTGTCATATGCTCTTATTTTGATTCCCCTCTTAGTATTCCCCCACTTTTCTTATATTACTTAGCATGGATACATCAAGGGATTTTGTACTCATACTCATTTATGAGCATTAGAGTAGATTATATGCACGTTTAACATTTAAAAGACCAAAATGATATTCTGAAATTCAAGCAATCTATACTATAAGTCCATAGATTTTAGTTTTTGCATATTCTTCCCCTCATTTGGGTGCAAAGCAAGCTTTAGATTGATTAGAGTTTTAGAAACTCTCAACACATAGTTGTTAACTAATCATCTGAATTCTGCGAGGCTAATAAAAGAAAGCTACTAAGATCAAAGCTCATAAGATAAATTTTCACACATGATCTCATGAAATGGATAATTTTTTTTTCAATTTATAAATTAAAGATTGTACTTTATTATGAAAATTAAAGATATAGAGTTATGCTAGTTTCCTTGATTATTTTTAAGGTATTTTCCACATAGGGTGATATTCTGATGAGCGATTGGCATTTGCTATCTTGCTTGTTCTTAATGTCGTACTAGTTCCCTTCTCCTTCTTTATTCCCTTTTATTTTCCCTATGCAAAATAACATAAGTTAGTCATGTCTAATTGCAGACAGGTGAAGAAATTTCATCAAAATATGATGTTGTTCTTTTGCACTCCTTTTTTATTGTGGTTATATTGTCTTTTATCACCAAGGTTATGATACTCCTCTATTGAGGTCATGGCCTAGGATTGAATTTATCTTCCTGTCATTCCCATTGATGCTATGATAAAGGGTTTCATTCCTCTTCTCGATATCCCTACAAAAAGGTTTAAAAGTTAGAGGTCTCAATTTATAATCAGAGGAGTTTTAAAGTGCATTCATCTCAAGTTTTGAATGCATTCTTCCTTTTTTAAGGTTGACGCATGTATTGTTGGTATGTGGACCTTCTCATAATGACTTTCCATATCCTATATCGGTCTTGATGTTAAGGAGTTCTGCTTAACAGGTCAGGAGTTGAGAGAGGCTCTTTAAGGATTCAATGTCATGTCCTTACTTGAGTGTTCTTATCATCAGAGGTACATTTAAAAGCATCTCTTGGAGCAAATTCTCATTAACCTATCTAAGGTACGCTTGTCTTTTATTTCTCCTCATGTTATTGACTATCTTTTGGTTTTACAATTTATGAGAGTATATTGGTTTTTCTTTTGTTAAGACTTCAAGTGATATTCCAAATGATGCTCCAGATGAGACTGTTGAATCTGAGGAGCTTGAGCGTCCTATCCAGCCTCTTAAGGTTGCCAGGATAAAACTTCTGCAAGTACCATTGTCGATGATATCTCCTTATTGAATAGGCCTATGATTTATTAGGCTACTGTGGTTTATAGTTCCATTGAGCATCAGGTTCACCTTGATAGTGTTGGCCTTTTTCCTTTAAATTTCGACTACTTTCCTACACTTTTACAACACTAACTTTGAATATTAGTAGCAAAGTATTTGTACAATCTTGTTTAGGCTAAAAAACTTTTATTATGTAAAGCAAGTATTTCATAATAGATGTATGCGCATACTATGTATGATATACATGATCCTAATAGGTCTTTTGTTTGGAACCGAGTTATGCTTGTAGCTTAAAGTGTGAGAATGAGGTGCTTCATCAACAATTTATAGGTTAGAGCATTGGATGCTTCGAGGTTGGTATAATTTGTCAAACAGATGACCAGGCTATATTGCATTGATGAGCTGTTGGCTATTGCTTGTAATTTTTTTTACCCCCAGAAATCTTTTACTAACTCTTATACTTCAATGTTTCATCTTCAGTCTTTGAACACAGATTTACTATTATACAATTTTGCCCCTAATCTTTTTGCATTTTGTTTTGCCCCTAGAGATATATTTTGTCCCCGATTTTATTATGAATTCATTCATACTATTCTAGCAGTCTTTTTTCTTTATGTGTAAGAGACTCAGTTTATTCAATTTTGTTGTTAATCCAACCCCATTAATTTCAATCTCATACATTAAGGATGCAAAGGAATAAGTGAACTGGTAAAAAAGAGTTCTTGATACTAAAATCAACTAGACTTGCTCCTGTTAAAAGAACTCTTAAGCATAATGTGAGGTTTGATGTTGATGCAATGATTGCTGATAGTTATAAGGTCTAAATTGCAACGCGAGTCATTGAGCCACTTGAATTCCCTAGGTACAAAGGGACACTAGACTTACAAATAAAATCACAAAGGGTTGGCAAGAAGAGAAAACATAATTAAAATAGTAATCTCATAGCTCTAATTTTAGAATTCAAGCTCTAACACCAATTTAAAGTGCCTTATAAGGGGGGTGAATAAGACTAATGAAGGATTTTAAAAAAATTAAAACGACTTTAAGGAATGAACAAGAATTGAAAGATAATAGAGTAGGAAGAACAATGAACACAGAAATTTAAGAAGTTTGGATTCTCAATAATCCTACGTCTCCACCTAACTTACCCTAAGTTAGGCTTTTTAATACCCACAATCTTATTCATAAAATTGAGATTATAAGAGTTTGAGGCTCACTTTTAAACTTTACATAAACAAAAGTTTTAAGGCTAACTCTTCAACCAAACAAATAAGAGTTTCTAGGTTCACTCTTAAACTAATTCCTAAGTGTTTTAATGGCTAAAAACTTAAACCAATTTCACTAGAAATATACTTCACTTTCCTTCTAATCTATCCCAAGAATTAGATGAAGATGAAGTCCTATTTTTATCACACAACCAACTCTCATAAGAGTTAATCAGTATAAAGAATATTAATATAAAGAAATTAAAGCTTAATGAATGCTTAAAGAGTTTTTTATAATCAAAGCGTAATGTAATGTGAGTTCTTATTATCACAACTCTATAACACATATATATGTATATATCAAGCTTAAAAAATATGGTTGTTGGAGCCAATGATTATGACTCCAACGTCTCTTTTTTTAAAAAAATTCAAAAATATGTCCGTTGGACATTTTTGAAGTTTATTATTACCATGGAAGTAAGGCTTCAATCGTAGCCTACTATTCAACAAGCTTTCTATCACAATGGCATCCTTAGTTTAGTCACAACCTATTGTTCACATTATGTCTCTAACATGTCTTTTTTTAATTTTAAAAATATGTCTGTTGTGCTGTCATTATAGAAGCAAAGCTTCAATCGCAGCATAATGTTGAGCTTAGCTTTCTATCACCATAACATTTTTATTTTAGTTATAGCTTACAATTGAGCTCACCATTGCAACCATGTTTCAGTCGCAGCCTACTATTGAACTGAATTTTGACTTGGCTTTCTTTAAAAGTAATATTGTACCTATGCTTATAATCACACTTAAACAAAGAACATTAAATTCTCAAAATTAAGTTTGTTACAATCAAAATCAATATTAATTATTGCTAAGGTCAATAAATTAATCTAACAGTTATAATTTCATTTGTATAAATACAAATATTCATACCAAAGCAAAATAATTAATAGAATGTGTATGAATATTAGCAAACTTTAATGATAATATATATATATATATATATATATATATATATATATATATATATATATATACATATCTCTCTCTCTCTCTCTCTCTCTCTCTCTCTCTTTGGTTTTCTCTCCATTTGTTATTGTTTCTTAATTCCTGTCTTTGTGTTTACTAGTTTTGGATGGCCTTTTTTGGTCATTTTGACAAAAAAGCCATCAAATACCAAAAGATTTAAAGTTCATATAACTTATTATTGTTATATTACTTAATATTTAAGTTTATTTTCATATCTCTATAGAAAAGGGATAGATCTATCTTTATGTTTATAGTCTTTCTTGTGTTGTGTTTTTTGTGCATTTAAAGCTTAAATATTATTGTGATTTTATGGTTAGGATCATGAACTTCCTCTTTAGTATGATGATTGGCTGCCTTGATTCATATGTTATGCCGCCACAATCATCATTACCATTATATTTGGAGTTCATCATTTGGTGCCTATATGTCGTGATGTAGGTGAAGAATAATCTGCCAGTCGCTCATCATCTAGACTCATTAGATATTATTAGTCCATGGAAAGAAAAGCACAAGCAAGATTGGGTATGGTTTAATTCCCAACTTGAATATAGGGCTAGCAATTCGTGTTAATAGGTCATCTCGAGACATGATAATAATACAGATATGGCCAACCAGCCAAACATGATCCGTTTAATTAATCATGTCAAACCTATAAACCCAAACACACATTGATACGTTTAAGTAATAAGCTATATGACATAATACGTGTAACCTGTTTAACCTATATAGGTTAAAATGTGTTTAGACACGCTATAAACATGATAAAGACACATTTGACACATTTTAACATCAAATCACTATATATATATATATATATATATATATATATAAAACAAAACTAATTAAACATACAAATCCTAAATAATAATTTTTAAGTTTAAACATCCATATAAATTCTAAACATCATTATAATATTTGAAACTTCATAAAAAAATGTAAAATTGTCCAGAAACGTATAAAATAACAATATATATACAATGCAATATATCAAGACTAAATATATATCAAGACTAAATATTATTAATACAATTGACAATTTGTAGTAATATATATAATTTTATTATAGATACATAAATCTTTATTATATTTAATAAATTTAATTTATTAAATATTTAATGTTGTGTGTGTGTGTGTGTGTGTGTGTGTGTGTGTGTATATATATATATATATATATATATATATATATATATATATATATATATATATATATAAACCAGCTTAAAATGGGTTAATAATGAATCGTATTAACATGTTTATGAAACGTGTTAATAGGTGTTTAAACAGGTTATAGGTTAATCATATGACCTATTTATTAAACGTATTTATACATGTTTAAACAGGTTAGACGGGTTCAAACCGTTTAGACATTATTTTATTCGTGTCATAAATGGGCTGACCCATTTATGACCCGAACCCATTTATATTAAATCCAAGCCTATTTAATTCAATTCTGTGTCGTATCATTTAAATGGGTCGTATTACAAATTGTCAGCCCTATTTGAATCTGCCATAATAAGTTGCTCAAGGTGCTTCTTATTCAACATTTTCCTACAAAATGAGGTTTGTTCTCCTTCTAAGCTCGGAAACATGTGTATTGTATTGGTCTATTGGCCTTTGTATCTTGGGTTAGTATGCTTCAATTTGGCTTGTGAATATGTGGCATAACAGTGCACAGCACTATGTCGTCCCTTGTTTATCAATAGTGCTATAAACTGTGTCAGTCCTTGTTCACTTTTTAACTCTGTTGTTTTTTTATTTATTTCATTTTTTATTTTCTTTATTTATTATTTCTAATTCATCATGTTTTTATTATTTATTGTTTTTTTTATTATTTTTTCTTATATTTTTTTTATAATTAGTGCTATGTTTATCATTTTCTATCATTTTGTGTAATTTGAATTGTGTTTTTATTCTATTTTTATTTTATTTTATTCTATTATTTTATTGCATTGTTGAGATTAATGTTTGTTTATCCATATTTTATTTTATATCATTGTGTTATATTTTTTCAAGTTATTAACTATATTTTTGTTTATTATTTTTCTATAATAATTTATTTATTTATTATTTTACTATAATTAATGATGATTAGATTAATTAGAGATATAGGCTAAATAATTATTTGTCCTTTAATTAATTTAGAAATTTAGGTTATGGTTATTTAATGTTAGATATTTTGGTTAGCCTTAAGTTTTTGGTTTTAGTTTTAGTTTTAATTTTAGTCTCATAAAATAATGTTAATAAATTTAATAAATAATATTTTTTTGAATTATTAATTGTTGAATAATTTATTTGGTAGAATTTCTAGTATGGTTTATTTGATTTTAATGTAGTAATTTATATTTTCTTCATGTTATATTATTTGTCATATAAATAATTTTATTTTTATTAAATTATTAAGTTGGTGATTCTAGTTAGATTATTATTTTGTAATATACTCATTTTTCTTGTACATATTTGTATTTATAGTTTGGGACTAACTTTATTATTTGTTTTTGTAACTAATTTAGATTTGTTTGTTGTGTTAGACAGAATATTGGTGGAAAATTTAGAAATTGTTGTTTTAGTTTTTAGAGTTATTATTTTATTGCATGTTTAAATGGTTGTACTCATTTCGCCTCCCCTCATTTCTTTGCATGCACATTTTTTTTATTTTATGTCTACTTTTTTTATTTTATTATTGTGAATGAATGTATATAATGTTATAAATGTTGTGAATACACCAAAGTTGCATGAAAGTGGAATTAATTAAACAACTTGGACTTAATTGTAAAATCTGAAAGTTATTTAAAGAAAATTGCAATTTGCATGTAAATAAAAAAATTATGTAATTAAAAATAATAAAACATGAAACATAGATGGAGGCCAATCGTAAGGTTAGGTGGCATTCTAAAAGTCTATACCCAATTTTCGAACCCAATCTTCAAAGACAACTATTGGGGCCCTCCATAAGACCTAGTTACTATAAAGTGTGTTTCGAATTTTATTTGGGTGGCAACTTCATCTCCGATATGGGCTCATGCTTTGATTGTATCTCCCGAGTGGGTCTTGATTCTACACAGTGTCGTGGTCGCAAACACTTGGACGTGCGCTAAATCCTACCACTTATTGTGGTGACTCCACTAGGGTTAGGAAAACTGATTCCAATGTTTTGTGTTTTATCATTTTTAATTATTTAGTTATTTCTTCTGCATTCACAATGTGTTTTCACATACTATGCACATAGTCTCAAATAACTTGATGATAGTTCTTGCTCTACTGCCTTGTTTTACTCAAAATTATTGTCACTCATAGGATGTACTACTTCTATGCCGCATAGACCCTTAAGTGGGGAGACGTGATAAAGGTCTATAACTATAGGAGCCTAAGCATTTACCTGAGACTCAGCCCATATAGTGACTTAGCAACTTCCCTTAGGTTCTTACCTAAAGGCATATGTTTAATGTTATATAGTAGTTCTACTTATAAAGCCTAAGCCCCTAATGATAGACTATTCTTGGTTAGGCCCTTACCTACCTATTATCGCCCATTATGTTGCACTTTTGTTTTATTTAAGGGATTTGCTACTTGTTTACTATTATTGTCTTGATAGAATATTCATATGTCAGTTTTGTTATTCCTCAATGATAATAAAAATCTAGACAAAAAAACTTCTACGAAAAGAGACTCACCATTAAACACATATATGGGAGAAATAAGATTGGAAGGTCTTGTTATGTGACTTATTTGTATTTGTCTTATTAGTACATAAATAAATAACCAATAATAATTGTAAATACCTTACATTTCATGCATACAAGACATTCATTCTAATTTTCATAAATGCATTTTTCATAGCCATAAGCCTATTCTTATTGGAAGCATATTAAAGGTAATTTGGCTCACCAATATTAAGTATCCAATCAAACAATTGACACCACTTCACAAGGGAGAAAAATGTCAATACCCTCTAATTTTGATATTGAATCTTTTAAGCAAGAACCATTGAAAGAAATCAGGGATAAGACATGATAAATTATCAGAGACATGGTTACTAAAGAAGTAAGGAAAAGGCCCATTAATAAAGAAGACTTTGAAACCAAGACCATTGTTAGTGAGCCATTTAGAGAAAAATAAAAAGCAATAAGAGATCTAAGTTAGAATGAAAGAAAGATATGAAAAGGCAAATGGATCAGCTGTAAACTGTAATGAAAAAGAATTGACTTATCCATGACTTTGCCAATCTAGACTAAGATTTAGAGGACGAAGAACGATTGCCCCCTAAATACAAATTCCCAAATATGAAAAAGTACCTTGGCACTGATGATCTTTGAATGCACTTAAAATAGTACATTATATAAAAGCCATTAGGTTGTCTAAGGCTCAAATTGTCAAATAATTACTGATGTTTTTGGAAGGAGCAGCTGTTAAGTGGTACTACACTCTAGATGCACATGTTTAGAAAGATTGAAAGGAGCTATGTGCAGTCTTCATCAAGCAATATAGGTTGAATTCATAATTTGAAGTCTCTCTTTAAGAGTTAAAAAACACAAAGCAAAGATTAGGTGAACCTTTTATAAACTTCTTAAGTAGATGGAGGGAAAAGTTAACCCATATGAAGTATGGACCTGTAGAATCAAATCAACTGCTCATAGCCATAGAAGCATGCATTCCACCTCTAGCCAACAAATTGAAGAACATAGGTCTAAGGGAGACTTCAAAGAATTGTACCACTTCATAGTAGAAATTAATGTTGACTTGAATTTCAACACTCACAAATAGTTATCATCTTTTATGGCTGTAATAATTTAGAATTATATTTTACTATAATATTTTTTCCTTAGTGCTAATAAATTTATAATTGTTTGGTTGGTTTACATTATTATGAATTTATTATGATTGTACATGTTATCTTATATTTGAATGAAAGAGAGATTCTAAAGAAAAGGTAAAACCACATCAAATAAAAGGGCTAATTGTTAGAATTAACTTTCAACCCCTTCGAACACCTTTAGCCATAATGTTTTTTACTCTAAAATGATTTGATCACATCCACTAAAAAAGAGAGAAAAATGAAGAAAAAGAAAAAAAATGAAAAAGAAAGGAATGAGGAGAAAGAAAAAATATTTATTTGTGCTGCCCATATTTGGAAAAGTTGACCCTGAGTAATCCTTTGAGAGCTCATTTTTTAACACCCAGCCTTATGAATTACTACTATCTTAAAATTCCAAAATAAAATTCTCATTAACTGTGAGTTGAAAAATAGTTGGTTTGAAAATCCACAAAGTGCTTATCAACAAAAGCATAACTTAGCATGCCTAATTATAATAACGGAGTAATTAAATAAGATAAGCATGATCAATATGATATTAGCATAAACCTTTTGGAATAATCAGTGAACAAACCATATCATTATTGATTTTGATCAACCCAATAATTAGCAACAAGTGCATTGAGTGATTAATAGTTGAAGTGGCAAAATGAACTGTCAATCATTAGTGTGAATTTACAACCATATAGGTAGGTTGAAAACTCCCAAAAGTTAACAACCTAGGTAAAAGAATGTGTAATAGCCCTAGGGGGGATGAATAGGGCTTTTAAGGAAATGAAATGTAATTAAGAAAAATTATAAAGATGATTAAAGATTAAGAAGATTGAAAACAAGCACTTAAGGAGTTCAGTTTATCAATAAACCCATGTCTCTATCTGACTCTCCCAAGTTAGGATTTTTGAATCATCACAATTTATTCACTTTGATTGATTTTTATAAGTTTGAGTTTTAGGCTCAACTCTAACTTTACAACTAAAGAGTATTATGCTTACTTTTAATTAATTCCCTAACTATTTTCAATAAGAGAACACTTAAACCTTTCACACTAGAATAAGGCCTCACTTCCCTTTTCATAACCCCAAAAAATAGAAGAAGAAAAGTCTTAATTCTAACACATAACCCACTCTCAAAAGAGCACATGAATACAAAGAAAGTATGTAAAGGTTTTAAATGCTTAATGAATGCTAAAGAGAATATTTCAACAACTAAAGTGTGTAACTCTTAAATGGGGCTCCATGACTTGTTTTTATACTTGGAGATCATAAAAGAGTTGTTAAGAAGCATTCAAGTTGTCTTCAACCTCCATCGAGAGCAATTAACGTAATTTTACTTTTTTTTGTAGGATTTGGACTACTCACGGTCATGAGCTGTGAAAATTTTACCGTTGTGGCTGGAGGGATGTTAGAAATAGTCGTTAGTTACTTAAGTATTATGCCTTACGAGCTGGTCACGATCTGATGGAGGATCATGAGCAGTCCAACTCATTGATGACTTGGGCTTTCTTTAGAATTCATTAATCTTGTCTTGCTCACAGGTTGTTCAACACTCTTAAGCAATCCAGCAATGCAAAGACTTGAAAGAAGCTTTATGTTCATGAGCTGAATGGCTGAATCATGACCTGGATCACTCCTTATGATCTGATCATGACCTTGAGGGAAGAACATGAGCAATCTAGGTTCTTTGATGCTTCTTAACTAGTTTGATCCTTTAGCTCATTATTGGGGCTCCTAATCATGAGGGATGCTCGTGAGCCACTCCTATCTGCTTTCCATTTGGCTCTTATTATTTATTCAAGTTTTACTAAATTTTTAGGATCAATTTTGGATTCATTTAAAGAGACTTTTGATCTACAACACTTAGCAAACTTTATTAGCAAAATTAAATTAATTATTAAAGTCAAAATTAAGAAGTTGATTATGCATAAGGTCAAAAATCTCCCCTTCTTTGACTTTGACAACTAATTTAATAAAACTTTACGCATAATCATGGTATAAATGTGTAGCTCCCCCTTAGTGTTACATTTGGTGAATATGTGCAATATAGAAGTGTATAATGTAGCTCCCCTTTAATGTGTGAATGTTATAGTGCAATTAAACATTGTGCTTATCATAGCATTTAAATATATAGAGAGCAAAAATTAAGGGTTGTAATAACTATGATAATTAAAGGTTCTTATGAGTAAAATTGTAACCATCATAATAACGCATAAAACACATACATAATAAAGCCATTAATGCACAAATTAACACACACTTCTTAATACTCTCCCCCTTTGGAAAAGATCAAAAAGGGAAGTATAGACAATGCATTAATAGCAAAAGGATATCATTAATAAAAAAAAAAAAGAAAATACATAAACTGATAAATGTAGGCCATCATGAAAAGAAAAGGAACAACTAAAATAAAAATAAAAGAAAAACAATAACTAAGAACTAAAAGAAAAATAAAAAGACTAAGCACTTGGATCATGGGTCTCTTGAACATCTTGAGTTTCTTCATCTTAGGCATCAACAAATAGAGGACTTTGAGAAGGATAAGAAAGAGGAGGAGAAGGAGGTAGAGGCCAAGAGCATTGAATATTGTGATTGGCATAAAGTTGATGGATGTTATATTTTACATGGTCCATTTGAAGCTCAAACCTATCAAGTCTTGTCTCCATTTGATCAAATATATTTTTAAGCACTCAATTTCGGTATGAATTGAGTATGGATATGACGAGGATCTAATGATGAAAATTTAATCAAAATTAGTTTTCGGATTTTGATTCTTAAATCTTAAGGACTTCATTTCTAAGTTTTCAAGGACTTTATTATAAAATTTTCTTTTCTTTTATAGGTCATTTTTAAAATAAAGAAAGTTAAAAGGGTGACTTATTTGTAAAATTTTGAATTAGTAATTTGTAATTCCGATCGGTATTACAAATTTTTTATTAGAATTGCACAGGTCCGATATGTTTTCGGCATTATTTTTTGTATTTTCAATTTTTTTGAAAATAATTTTCTTAACTTTGAATGGTCTAAAAATTAGATAATGACTATGTTTAGTGATAATTACATAATTATCACTATTTTATTTTATTAAAAGTACATTTATCTCATGTTATTATCAAATTATATAAGGTGAGTTACGTAACCTAGAGTTTTAGGGTTTTTTGAGTCACATCTATATAAACCTATGTATTTTACACAAAAAAGGGGAGTCTCCTAAAAAAAGAAAAGAAAAATCATGTAGAAAAAAAAAGGCAAAGAGAGAGTTTTCTTATTCTTTGTTTTTAAAAAGAAAGACTAGCAATTAATACTTGAGAAGGAAGATTAATCTACAAACTCAACTTTGACTACCAAAATGGTAAATAAACAAAACTCTGAGGAGAAATCAAGCAGCATCCATACATCTTCATCCTTTTTTTTTTATTTCTTATATTTCTTTTGAATTTATTTTAGTTTCTTTAAATTTCTTATTTTGATTATAATTAGTGTGTTTTCTTTTCTTTGTTTTGATTTGATACAGTTGTGGGGGAGTGCTCTAACATGGAGGAAATTATTTAATCCAACAATCAACTCATGAAGATCCATAGAATGCCATGGATATACTCTTATTTAATTTATTGCTTTTTTTTTTTAATGTTTTTTGGGTCTTTTTGGCTTATGTATTTTATTTGGTTCATGGTATTTGCATTTGCATATTTCATTTTGGGTAAGTAATTTTTTGCTATACGTAAGTTGTAATAGCCCCAATAGTGGGAAATAATGAAACCTTTATTTTCTACACCTTTAAATTATTTAGTAAATTAGGTTCACTTGGGTAAAATCCTAATAAAATCAATAGTGGTAGTAGTAATTTTTAGGTTGCATGTGAATTGAATTAGGGTTAGATATCACTAAATGTATGTTTTTGATTGATTATTTGCTTTAATTTGTTATTTGGGCTTTGTTTGTGTATTTTTATGCATTTTGGGCCATAAGCCCATGTTTGGCTCTAACTTATTTAATTAATAGTCATTTTAAATTGGTTTTTTAGATTTAATTAACTTAAAAAATATTAAATTAGGCCCATTAGTTTAATTTAGATATAGGTCCAACTTTTAGTTAATAAAATTAACTTAGACATTCGCAAAGCCCAAGAAAGCTTTTTTTTTTTTCCCATAATTTGTAAACCTTAGAATCATTTTATTTATTTAAAATCAATTAGACTTAGGCTACTATTTAAAGTCTTTTAATAAATTTGTAGAATTAGGCCCACATTTTTAAAATTAAAATTGATAACTGGTTTTCGAAACTCTTGAGCTTAGTATCCTGCAATCCACAAATAGAAGGCAAGGTAAGAGGTGGGGAGAGTCCCCACAAATACTTCGATGCCTAAGTTAGAGAATAGAAGTAGAGGAATATGGAACAACTAGAATATGTGAGAATGAGATGCCCCTCTGTGAGGGATACGGGGTCCTATTTATAGTAATGCTTAAACCTAAGAGGAGTCGAATTCCTTGTGATATAGGAATCCTAATCCTGGTAGGAGAGTGTTCCCTCTTTGCTTAGGATTCTTCTTTAGGGTAGAGTCCTTTTCCTGGATGGATTCTACTACCTTCCTAGTCTGAGTGTCCTTGTTTAAGAAATAAAAATCCTTTAATTAGGCAGGAATATATATAGGTGGTATCAAGAGTCCCCCCTGGGTATACTCAGATATTTATGTCTGTTGTGCCCGAGTAGAGTAGGGCATTGATGCTTTCATATAGGAGTATTGTACAATGGTATAGAAGGGTGAGCTGAGGAGGCCAGCCTCAGTCACAGTAAGAGAGTAGAGCTCGATGCCGAGTCTTGGAACCATCTCATTGCTGAAATGTAATCTGTAGAGCTTTAATGTCTACCAAGTCTGTCAGATCGAAAGTAATAGATTAACCCGTCCGTGCAAAATTGACGTGACAGAACCAGTCGTCACTGGATTTTTGATGCTTAGTGCAAGGACGCGAGGCTTACGAGCATAGAACCTCAGTACTATAGAAGCAACCTGAGGGTGCCAGCTTTAGTCACTGGACTTAGATACTTCAAGGCTTAGATGCTCGGTGCAAGGATGTGAGGCCTAAATGCTCAAAACCTCAATACTACAGAAGCGACTTGAGGGTGCCAGCTTCAATCACTAGACTTAGATGCTCGAGGCTTAGATTCTTGGTGTAAGGACGCGAGGCTTACATGCTCGGAACCTCAGTACTATAGAAGTGACCTGAGGGTGCCAGCTTCAATCATTGGACTTAAATGCTTGAGGCTTAGATGCTCAGTGCAAGGACGCGAGGCTTACATGCTCAAAACCTCAGTACTATAAAAGCGACCTGAGGGTGCCAGCTTCAGTCATTGGACTTAGATGCTCGGTTAACCGGGATGGGTAAGAAGCATAGTTTGGATGCTTTCTGAGTAACTGATGAAGGAGCCCAATCGAGATGTGGATGGGCCGATGCGTGGCGGTGTTGCTTCAACTCTTAGGGATTCAAAATTTGAATTGTGTGAGTTATGCATCATTTCATGTGTCAGTAAATGAAGCATTTCTACTGCCGTTGTAGTGACCCCTCATTTAATGGGCTTATTTTCCTTAAAAGGCCCTTAATGACCTAGGGAAAAGTGAAGTAATGATGAGGGCAGTTAATGGCGTGTTTCTAGATCCTTCCATAACTTTATAAGTATTACTGTGCTTGTTAACTAGTGCATTTTGCTCTTTTATTTTTGGCTTTATCACAGTTGTGTTGCCATTGCTGTGTTTCTACCATGATTCTTGCCTCTTGTAACCATATGATCTTTTGTCTTTTCTTTTTCTTTTTCCTACTTCTGTTGTCTATTGTGCATTTTCCTTCTTCTTAGAATTCATTATGGTACTGAGGGAACATGTTAGTTCTGACATTTTTGTTTGAACATAGATGATGATTTACTAGGGCGGTACCAAAGGCGGTTCTGTATTCCCGCCGATTACACCCTTCACACCGTAGATAGGAAGTTTAGCGCTCATACCCCTATGTTAGGGCTATGTAAATTAGTGGTGTATTTTGACTAGCTAGAGGAGGGTTTAAAATTTCCTTTAGATCCCTTTGTGAAGAGATTTTTGAATAAGCATAACATAACGCCTGGTTAGCTCCATCCGAATAACTATAGCATTCTGACCAGGTTCATCCAACTGATGCATGAAGAGGGGAAGGAACCCAATTTAGATGTTTTTCGATACCTATACAGTCTGCATAGGAAGAAGGGAGAGCTGATGTTTTCCTTGTCGGTGATGCCTCACCACACCTATTCATAAAGCTTTCGAATCTCCATAAGAAGTGGAGACACCATTTTTTTATCGTTGAGCATCCGTCGGACTCCGTGGATATCTGATGGATGTGGTCTGATGAATGCCATAGGGTAAAGTGGCCTATAAGACTTCCTAACCATGATGCAGAGATGGTTTTGCGGCTGCATCTCGATAGGCTTGCCGAAGCTCGATCGGCAGAGGATGTGTCCAAGAGATACCTATGGAGAGTTTGTCTGGGTCATGTTCATTCCACTGGTATGTATGTGCTACCTAAAGTTATACTTCTGACTTGATCTATTTTTTCAATTGTAGATGGCTAACTTTTTTGATTTTGCAAGCGGGATTTCCTTAGTTGACGAGCTGATTGCTCTGGAGGAAGTGCAGATATCTCCTTCTCCGGAACTCGAAGCCTCATAGCTCCTGAAGAGGTAATTATTGATCCCAAAGGAAAAATGGTAGTCGAGTCATCTCGATCTGAGGGGGTGGGCTGGAGGAAAAGGCGATTGATCAAGCAGCATTTGGACATGGAGGGGCTCGACGAGGAGATATATATCTAACGCCCAAGGCTATCTAGGTGCTTGAATATGAGGGGCTAGATACTGAACAAGATGAAGCCTTCGAGTGTCTCCAATAGCCAAGTGAGGGATCAATATGCCGAATTACTGAGGCTGCCTGCAGATATGCAGCGCTGGTCCGATAAGGGCCCAGAGGGGTTGCTTGACTCAATGATTGGCCAGTCATTAGAAGTAAGTTCTTTCTATTACTAATGTTGTTATTGTTATATGTGCTTATTGTTGACGTGAACCTTTCTTATTGATAGATGACTCAGGCTTTGCTGTTGGCGAAGGACCAATACTTTTACCTGAAGAGCTAGTATAGCCTGAAGGAGACAGAGGTGGGAACTATAGCCATCAATTTTGAAAAGAAGCTGGATGGTGTGAAGGTAGCACTGGAGCTCTGCCAGACAAAGTATGTAGAGGCAAAGTCCGAGGCTGAGGTAGGTCAGAAGAAAATTGCTGATCTGGAACAAAGCCAAGGCCAATTAATGAGGAGGATCGAAGAACAGAATCTTCAAATTGTTGAGCTGGAGAAAAAGCTATCTGAGGTCAAGAAATCTTGAGAGAGCGACAAGAGGTCATACCAAAACATGGTGGGGGGATTTCTTAAGGCCTACAGGGTTGAGTGTAGGATGGTCCTGCTTTCTCAAGACTCAGAATTGGACTTGGAGGTGCTAGATTAGATAACACCGGCGGACCTTGCCAAAATTGTTGCTGAAGAGGAAGCTCATTGAAAAGCTAGTGCTTCTCATGTGAGGGATAATGTGGAGTCTGCTAATGCTGCTAAGCTTGCGGCACATTCAGATGCTACTGATGTGGTTTTCCCCTCTATTTTTAGGCCCAGAGGTAGGTGTAGTATAATAAATAGGTGTACCCCCTTTGGTTTTTTTTTGTAATCGATCTCTTGTAAAGACATTGTTATTAATGAAAAGATACTTTATTGAATTTTATGTTGAATACAACTTATTGATAATATTTTCTGAGAGAATCTGAGTTCTAAAACCGTAGTAGTTCTTTGTCTCCTCTTTCTCTTAGTTTGTAGCTCCCTTGGTTGTGTGTGCCGAGATTTGGTATGGACCTTCCCAATTTGGACCTAGCTTGCCAGTTCCTGAGTTGCCTTTGCCAATATCTGCCCTTCTGAGTACCCAGTCCCTTAATTTGAATTATCTTGGGTGATGCTGCTGATGATGACATTATGCTTCAACTGTGGCGAATGCTTATTCTCTCCTTTCCTTTAGTAGGTCCAAACATATCTGGGCATCAATGTTGTTAATGGTGTGATCGAGACTTTGACTTACTCTGTAACTTGGCGAACTAATTTCCACTGGTATTACTGCATCCATGCCATAGGTTAATCTGAATGGTATCTCTTTGGTGGATGATCTAGGTGTGGTTTTGTAGGCTCAGATTACATTGTTGAGATCTTTGACCCAATTTCCCTTTTTCTCATCAAGCCTTTTCTTTAATCCTTGCATAAGAATTTTAGTGGTGATTTCTGTTTGCCCGTTTGTTTACGAGTGGGCTATCGAGGTGAAGCGAAGCTTTATTCGAGGTCTGAACAAAAATCTCTGAACTTTTTGTTATCGAACTATTTTCCATTGTCCATAATTAAAGTGTGGGGGATGCTGAACCTGCAGATGATCTCCTTCCAAAAGAAGTTATGTATTTGAGCTTTTATGATGGTTGGGACTGCCTCTACTTCTACCCACTTAATGAAATGGTCGATAGCCACAATCAGGAACCTTTTTTATGAAGTGGAAGGTGGGAAGGGACCTAGGATGTCCATTCCCCACATGGCGAATGGCCATGGGCTGCCAATTGGATGCAGGGGGTGAGAAGGCCTGTGGTTGAGTCGAGCGTAGTGTTGGCACTTGTGACATGCTTGAGTTAACTGTTGGGCATCGTTAGACATGGTAGGCCAATAATATCCTTGGAGTAGTGCTTTTTTCAAGATAGTGCATAATGGGATTCATGCGCTCCCCAAATTCCTTCATGGATCTCTCGGAGTATGTAATTTCCTTCCTTTAGGGAGATGCACTTGGACTATAGGTGTGAAAAGGATTTTCTGTAGAGCTCCCCTTGATGGATAGAATAGTGAGCTGCTTTGGTTTTTAACTTTTGAGCCTGTAGCTTGTCTTCAGGGAGGGTTCCGTGCTCTGGGTATTGGATTATTGGGCGCATCCATTTTGAGACTACCTGTATCTCTAAAAATTCAGGATCTTCTGTGCTAGGATTAGTCAATGCCTTGATTAAATGCATATCCCAGAATGCTTGACTGTCTTCAACTACTGACTTGGCCAGGAGGTCAGCCTTAAAGTTTTCCTCGCTAGGAATCTGGATGATCTCCCACCGGCCCCCTTCTTGTTCAATCTATTTCAAGAGCTGCTTGACTTTGTCCAATTACTTGGCAATGCAGGTATCCTTGACTTGGAACATTATTTTGACTTGGTTGACAACCAGCTGGGAGTCCGAATGTATGATGAGGTGTTCAGCTTTGACTTCGATGGCTATTTTCAAGCCTGTGATGAGTGCTTCATACTTGGTAGCATTTTTGGTTGCGTTGTACTCGATTCAGACTGCATACTGGATGTAAACCTTATGCAGTCCCCTAAGGATTAGTCTAGCACCGGATCCTTGAGTGGAGGATGCTTCATCAACATAGAGTTTCCATTCCGGTGCTCTAGTCAAGGTAAGGTCTTCTGGAGCCATTTTTTGTACTAAATCTGCTAATGCCTGGGCTTTCATTTGTTGGCAGGGTTCATAATCAATGTCAAATTCACCAAGTAACACTGACCACTGTACTAGCCTACCCGAGGTCTCTGGTCTTTGTAAGATTTTTCACAGTGGGAAATGGGATTGGACGATGATATAGTGGGCTTGGAAGTAATGTCAGAGCTTTCGAGACGCGTGGACCATGGCCATATCTAGCTTGTCCAATATGGATATCGGACTTCAGATCCTCAAAGTATTTTACTAATGTAATAAACTGGGCTTTGCTGGCTCCCTTCTTCTCTTACCAGTATAGAGGTGATGCATTCTTGGCTTACAGAGAGGTATAAGTACAATGTTCCATTTAGGACGGGCCGACTGAGTAGGGATGGTGAGGACAAAAATTTCTTAATGTCTTTAAATGCCGCCTGGTAATCTGCGAACCACTCAAACTTTTTAGAATTTTTGAGAGCTCGAAATGATGGTAGACACCGTCTGGCCGAGCATGAAATGAAATGCCTTAATGCAGTGATTTTACCATTTAACTTTTGTACTTAGTGGATATTTTTTGGTACTTCCATGTTGAGTATGGCTTCCATCTTTTCTAGATTGGCTATAATGCCCCTATGGGATATTATAAATCCTAAGAATTTTCCTGCTCTAACTCTGAAGACGCATTTTTCTAGATTCAGCTTGATCTTGGGTTTGCTTAATAGCCAAAGAACCTGGTTTATATCCACTGGGTGTTGTTATGGATGCTTGCTCTTGATGATGATGTTGTCTACATATACTTTTACGCTCATGCCAATGTAGTCCTGGAGGACTTGGTTCATCATTCTTTGATATGTGGCTCTGGTGTTCTTAAGTCTAAAGGGCATCACCTTAGCAATACAAGCCTTCATGGGTAATGAAGGACGTCTTCTTTTGATCCTCTTCCTTCATCGGTATCTAGTGGTAACCTTGTGCAGCATCGATGAAACTATATAATCCGTGGCCAGCGATGGAGTCAACGAGCTGGTCGATCATAAACAATGGGTAACTATTTTTAGGACATGCCCGGTTGAGGTCAATGTAGTCTACACACATCCTGTATTTCCCATTTGCTTTTTTGATAAGTACCATGTTGGCTACCCATTCCGGGTGAGTAACCTCTTTGATGAACCCGGCCACTAACAGCTTCGTTGTTTCCTCAGTAATTATTCTCTATCTTTCATGGGCAAAGGTTCTTTTTTTTTGGGCCACTAGTTTGGCTCTCGATCTAATGTTTAGATAGTGATAAGCAACTTTCGGATCCACGCCAATGATTTCAGATGCTTGTGAAGTAAAATCTTCTGAGTGTCTAGTAAGGACTTCCCTTATTCCTTATTTGATGCTCTGGTTGAGTTCATTGCCGATCTTCATGGTCTTTTCGTCCATGATTTATAAGGTTTTAGTGTCTTCTACTGGTTGTGGATCGGCACCTTACTTTTCGATTTCCCATGCTTTAAGAGGAAAAGCCTCTGCCTGAGGCTTCATGGCCATCTGGTAACACTGCCTAGCCATATGCTGATCTCCTCGAATGGTAAAGGTTCCATTTTTTAGTGAAACTTTCATAGTTAAGTGCCGGATACTGGTGACTGCATCTGCTTCATAGAGCGTCAGTCATCCTATAATCCCATTATACGCCAGTGGTAGATCTACCACGTTGAATATTGCTCTGATAACTTTCGTTTCTTCATCATCTTGATTTCCAAATTCTAGGCTTAACTCTACAACTCCCATTGGTTGTACTGATGGGGTTTTGGATGGCCTTCAAGTTGGTGACGGAGCCTCCCATCGCCTTGTATGCATTCCAGGATAATATGTTGATAGCACTTCCATTGTCCACCAATAACCTTTTTACCAAATATTTGTCTATGCACACAATTATTACCAAAGCATCATAATGGGGATGGCGAACATGCGAGTCATCTTCTGAATTGAACATAATATTGCTTCTCTTAGAGACTAGCTTTTCTCCTTTACTCAATTTTAATCTCTTCTCGGTGTTCTCTCCCCCGATGATCATGTTAATAATGCCAATCGGCTCCCTCTGGGTTTTCCTTACTTTTGGCCTGTCATGCTCCTGGGTTTCAGAGTTTCCACTTCTTCTCGATGCATCTGTGAAATTATTAAGTTTTCCCCTCTGCACCAGTCTCTCTATGGCATTCTTCAGCTCTCTGCAACCCTCCATGTCGTGCCTGTATTCCTGGTGATACTAGCAGTATTGTCCCCTATCTTGGGTGGATCTTTGGCTTGGGCTTATTCTCTTAGCTGGGGTGATTCCAACACCATTCTGCCTGATCCACATAAGGATTTTGGATCGAGAGGTGTTCAGGGGTGTGTATTTTTCCGCTTCCCTGTCAAATCTTTCTGCTAGATTTCTAAAATTTTTTTTTGGGAAGCTTGCTCATCTGTGTTTGGGTCATTCATCCTTGATTGGTGGCTTCTTATCCTCCCATCGCATCCTTCTATCTTCGTCCATTTTTATCATCCTGACTCTACATATGATTCCATCATTTATGTTCTGGAGCAACATCCTTGTTCGGAATGACGATATGTGGCTAATGGGATCTCCCGTCCTGTTATACTGATCAAGCGGTGGATTTCTAAACTTAGTAGGGATCTCCATCTAAATTATTCTTCTGACAAATGGAATTCTGTTGTCCATAACGCATTCTTCTTCTTTTCTTGGTTTTGTCCAGGCTTTATATATTGCCTCTTCGACCTTCTGAGCTATCTTTGAATCATCAAAGGTCAGAATTGTTAAACTACACTCCCCTTCTGCTGCTTTACCCTTTCCCATGCTCATGCCTGAGGCTTGCCGAGGTGTTGTGTTATTATTGATTTGAGCTCGTTCAAAATGCCCACTCTATATTATAGTGTTTAGTTGTTGCTGCATTAAAGCTATCTACGCCTAGATACTTTTTATCATAACTTCCTTACTAGTTTGGTCAAGGTTGAGTGTTTGGTTTACGATGTTTAAATTTGGTGTGGTTATTGTTAGTGTGTCTGTTAAACTCGAAAAAGGTATGGAAGGTATTGAACGATGGTGTTGTAGAGGAGCGTAATATGGGAGGTCTGCGTTCAAGGCTAGGTATCTCAAGGTGTTGTCAGGGAGTGGATGTGTGTGTCCGAATGAAGCTCCAGTATATGAAAAAGTGGCTAGAAGCACTATTGCTGAGAGAGGGTTTGAGAGGTCGGTCGAAGGGATAGGTGCGAAAGGGTTGATGCCAGTTTTGAGAGTCAAGGCCGATGGTGGGCTGGAAGTCATGCTGATGATGTCTTTAGCTTTGCAGGTAAACAAATGGCTTTTCCTAAGAGTTCCCACAGATGGCGCCATTTGATAACTAGTTTCTGGAACTCTTGAACTTGGTATCCTGCAATCCACGAACAGAAGGCTAAGTAAGAGGTGGGGAGAGTCCCTACAAACACTCTTATACCTAAGTGAGAGAACAGAAGTAGGGAATATGGAACAACTAGAATATATGAGAATGAGATGCCCCTTTGTGAGGGATATGGGGTCCTATTTATAGTAATACTTAAACCTGAGAGGAGTCAGATTCCTTATGAGATAGGAATCCTAATCCTAGTAGGAGAGTGTTCCCTCTTTGCTTAGGATTCTTCTTTAGGGTAAAGTCCTTTTCCTGGACAGATTCTGCTACCTTCCTAGTCTGAGTGTCCCTATTTAGGAAATAAAAATCCTTTAATTAGGCAGGAATATATATAGGTGGTATAAAAAATAGATAGATTTAGGCTCATTTGAAATAAAATTGGGTAGGAATTAGGTCTTTTTAGCCTTTATGTTCACTTATAACTAAAACATGTAGACTTAGCTCACTTTATTAAAAATCAATATAGATTAGAATAATTTAGGGGCATTTTCGCTTTGTGAATGCAGTTTTTATATGCTATTTCATTATTAGTTGCCTTGGAGTTAGATGAATGATCAAATAGGGTTTATATGAAATTACATGTAATTAGAGAATAATTTAGTAATTAATAAGGTAATTCTAAACAAACACAAGACTGAAATAAGTTGGTATTCCATATCTAGAATCTCCTGGTTATGGTGCTAAGTTTCTTTTAGATAATCGAGTTACCACTACTCATTAGTTATCCTAGTTATTACCTTGGGTATTAACTCCTCATCTCCATGCTATGTCTTTGTGATATAGTAATGTGTTCTCTAGAGCCTTAAGCTCAAACAATGTCATGGCTGCAAGAGAGATTGTAGATTAGCTAACCATCACTTTTACCCTATACTCAATTCAAGAGAGATTACTAGGCCTATCTAACCAAAGTCTGTGACCGAAGTCTCAAAGGGGGGATAGTCTTCTCTTGAGTTTGCAAAGGATGTCGAACCCCTTTTACCTTGGCCTGTAATGCAAGTCTTAAAGGAGGATATCTTACTAAAGGAACCTTAAGTTCACCGGACTCAGCATATGTAGTGACTTAGTAACTTCCCCTAAGATTACCTAAATTGCCTATGAATATTTCCATGAGGTATTTCTATCTATAAAAGTTCAAGCCCATACTTTAGAAGCCCATTTAGGCGAATAGAGATTGGGCTAAACTTTTATACCTATAAATGGTATTTCTATGTTTTATACTTTGAGAGATTTAACATGCACGTCGGTTTTTAATATCCCTTATTGATATTAAGGCCAAGACCAAAAATCCTAGGAAAGAGGCTCACCATTGAACTTATGTGTGGGAGGAATAAGGTTGGAAGGATGCATGTTATACATTTGACTTGTTATTTGTATACTTGACGTGACTTGTTACTTGACACTTGTTGTATAGCACATGCATCATACATGTATACATCACATGTAGTTCATGCATCATATTAACACCTTTTTTTATACAGCCATCATAGATTCATCTAGGTCATCCTATGTTTAGAAATGAAAAGGTGGTAGACTAAAGAGAACTACTTTAAGTCCATAGTTAATTACAAAGGAGATCTTCAATTGATTAGAGAAGAGTCCTATCAACCCACTCTACTTAGAAGTATCACTAACTTTAACTCCAACTAGTTAAATAGAAGAGATGGAACAATAAAAAAGAGGAAATTGGTAAGGAGTTGCCACCTAGGGTAATAACTGAGACAATTTAATTGGTGGTACTCGATTCTCTAAAAGAAAGTTAATACCACAACTAGGAGATTCTGGGAATGGAATACCAACTTCATTTAGAATTACTTTATGAATTACTATCTTATTCTCTATTTACATACAATTTTATTAAACCTTAATTAAACATCCATTTAGCCCTAAAGCAAACTAGTCATAAAATTGCATGTAAAAGTGCATATGAAGCACATCGTCCCTAGGTCTAAACTATGTTTATTTTATTTTAAAGTTAGCTAATTCTACATTTTTATTTACAAGTGAAATGGATTAAAGGTGGACCTACATGTTAATAAATGAGCTAAAGTCTATTTATTTTAATTTTAACTAAAAATGGGCCTATAGTCTACAAATTTTAAAGAATGGAATTAATTAGTGGGCCTACTTCTAACCTGATTTTAATTTAAATGAAAAAATGGGGCTAAGTCTAAAAGTTTTAAAAGAAATAGAATTAATTGGCTGAGCTAAAGTCTAAGTTAAATTTTAATTAAACTAAAAATGGGCCTAAGTCAAAATTAACCAAATGGGCCTAAATTAATTAAACTTAAATCCAATTTTAAAATGTTTATTAATTAAATGGTTTAGAGCCTAACGTGGGCTTAGAGCCTAACATGGGCTTGGGGCTCAAAATATATAAAAATAAACAACCAACTCCAAAAACATAAAAAAAAAAAAATACGAAAACAATCAAATAAAAAAGATCAAACAAACAATTAAATTATTTTTTTCTAAAAAAACTCTAATTTTAATTAACATGCAACCTAAATTAACTTACTGCCTCTATTGATTTTAATCAGGGTTTACCAAATTAACCTAATTTAATAATTAATTTTAATAGTGCAGAAAATTAAAGAATATTCATTATTTCACACTATTGGGGCTATTACAACCTAGTATAAAAATAAATAAAATAATAAATACATGCCCATAATAAAAATATAAACTAATAAAAAACAACAACATAAAAAAAATAAAAGTAAATTAAAGTAAATTAAAACCCTAATCTATATTCAAATGATATATGGGCATATTCATGGCATTCCATGAACCTTCATGGGTTGTTCATTGATTTTGTTCTCCACAGTGTTCATGTCATCCAATCCATCAAGAGAATAAAAAAATAATAAAAAATAGTCAGTGAATGATTAAAAATAATAAAAATAAACAAAATTAAATATGAAATCAAAATTAAAAAAAAAGAAAAAGGAAGAGAAGATTTAAAAGGATAATCACCGTTGATGAAAGCCTTTGGCTTTTGTTGTGTTTGTCTGTGGTTTTAGTTTATTTGATATGATTTTTTTTTGGCAAAGAACTAAAGAAAAGTACGTGAAAAAATAAGAGAGAAAAGACTATGTTTTTTTGGCTCACGACTAAGAATAAAAAAGACAAAGAAAAATAAATAAAACCCTAGGAGCCTCTCTAGGTCAAAAGAAAATTTCATATAAATAAAGTAACCTTGTAACCCTAAATTGGGTATAGGATCAAAAATAAAATTATTTTTTGAATTATTTATCTAAAAAAATAGGACATTCATCAAAATAATTATCAAATAAAATAACAATCATTTAAAAATTAAATAAAATGAAACAAATTATTTTTCTAACAAATTAAAAAAAATTACTTCGCGAATTGGCTAGTGGCCAAATTTGGTCGTTCGGCCTCAAAATATACCTGGCCATTTACATTGCCAATTTGGGCCACATTCGACCCTCTTCTTCTTTTTTTTTTTTCCTTTACGCCAATTTGGCCTTTTTGGCGAATTTTAATTTTTTTAATTTAATTTTTTTCTTTTTATTTTTTTGAATTTTCTCTTTTTATTTTTTTGAAAATTTATAAATAATAATAATAATAATAATAATAATAAAATTTAAAAATAAATCCTAAAAATAATTTACATTTTAGTTCAAAACCAATAAATCAGATCCAATAAATCTAATTTTACAGTCAATTTTCATCATTGAGTCCTCTGTCGCATCCAAACTCAAGTCATCCCGAATTTAGGTGCTTACAATTGCCCCCTTTGTTGCTATTTGCTTAACAAATTGTGGCAAAACAAATAAGCACACAATTTCAAGGCAAAGAGTCAGAATACTTACCTGTGTACCATGACCATGCATGGCATTATGTTGTGTTGAATGCAATTTAAGGAACACTAGAATTCCTGTGGAATTTCTAATTATGATGTTATCATTGTGTTCATTGAATAGCGATTAACATTGTGTTCAGTGCATTTTGAAAATAGACTATAGTTCTAGTGGAACATATAGTGGTGATGCTATCACTGTGTTCAGTGAATAACGGTTGACACTGCATTCAGTGCATTTTGCTATATTCCCTATGGGACGTTTAACATGTGACACTATATTCCCTATGGGATGTTTAGCGATTGTGATTTTCACTATATTCCTTATGGGACGTTTAGTGATCATGATTTTCATTATATTCCTTATGGGACATCTAGTAATTGTGATTTTTATTATGTTCCCTGTTGGACGTCTAGTGATTGTGATTTTCACTATATTCCCTGTGGGACATCTAGTGATCATGATTTTCACTATATTCCTTATGGGATGTCTAATGATTGTGATTTTCACTATATTCCCTATAGGATGTCTAATGATTGTGATTTTCACTATATTCCATGTGGGACGTCTAGTGATTGTGATTTTCACTATATTCCCTATGGGACGTCTAGTGATTATGATTTTCACTATATTCCCTGTAGGACGTCTAGTGAAAATATACTATAACTACTGTGTAGTGTCTAGCTGAAGACAAATATGTCATAGATCCTATACAGTGTCTGACAAATAGTGATAATGGTGCTATAGGTCCTGTGGAGCATCTAGCAAAAGATTTGAAATGTGCTATAATTCCTGTGGAATGTCTAGCAAAAAGTGATTTGGTAATGTCCTATAACTATTATATAGTGTCTAGCAAGTTGTGATTATTATAACTATTGTGTATCATATAACAAAGTGGATCTGACAATTATGTTATAGCTACTATGTAGCATATAACAAAGTGAATATGAAAATTGTGTTATAGCTACTATGTAGCATATAATTGAGATGAAGTGCAGTGTATGCAAAATGCAGACATCACATTGGAATTTCATACTGACTAGGATTTTAAGATTTTATGTTGATCGATTGTGACTCTAATCAACCGTATTCATCACTTGATGACCTTGATTAACTTGTTGGCGCTAGTGCTGATTCCACATGTTGGGTTTATTTTTTCTAGACTTGTTGTTCCTGAAAACTTGTTGAAGTTAGTTTCAGCATGATAATTGTACAACAAAGTACATTATATTTTTTTGAATATGAGAAAATTCATCATGAGATAACGTGCACCCAACAAATCTCATTAATTTTGATTTATATAACTATCATTTATTTGTCATTCGCAAAGGTTAGAGGTATTATTAACAATCTTATGCTGAGAGCATTTTTTTTTTACTAAGTGAAGAGGTTGCTTCCACACTTAACTTCGAGGAGAATCTGCTTAAACAAAACTCATGGAAATTGAGTATAAACAGATCAAATTATGAGTATCAACATAGCTTTTGAACTATTTTTTTGTTTTTCTTCCTTATATGAATATTCTCCTGCCTTTCTGATATTACTTAGAGTGGATACTGTTGGATAGATCATTCGGATACTTATACTCTTTTAGAGTAGTGGAGTAAATAGAGCAGCTTTTTACATGGTCCTTTTTTAGTATTCCCTCGCCTTTCTCGTATTACTCAGCTTAGATACCGCTAGAGGTTCATGTTGATACTTTTGCTCATTTATTAGCATTGGAGTAAATTATGCTTGCTCTTATTTTGATTCTCCTCTTAGTGTTCCCGCTCCTTTCTCATATTACTCAGCGTGGATACCGTTGAGGGATTTGTACTCATACTCATTTCTGAGCATTGGAGTAGATTATATGCACATTTATTATTCAAAAGACTAACATGATACTTTGAAATTCAAGCAATTTATACTACAAGTCCATAGATTTGGTCTTTATGTATTCTTTCCCTCATTTAGGTGTGAAGCAAGCATTAGATTAATTACAATTTATAAACTCTCAACACAAAGTTATTAACTAATCATCTAAATTCCATGAGGCTAATAAAATAAAGCCATTATAATCAAAGGTCATGAGATTGGCTCTTCGCACACGATCTCGTAAAGTGGATGAATTTACTTTCAATTTGTGAATTTTATGATCGAGATGGTACTTTATTACATAATAGAGTTTTGTTACTTCCTTTTATTATCTTGGTGAGGGTTTTGCATTTGCTATCTTGCCCATTCTTATTGATGTATCAGTTCATTTCCCCTTCTTCATTCTTTTATTTTTTTTCCCTGTACAAAATACTATAAGTTAGTATGGTCTATTTGTAAGTGAAGAGATTCTGTCAAAATGCAATATCATTCTTTTGCATTCTTCCCTTTTGATTATGATAATGATATCTCTTATTATAAGGTTATGATACTCCATCATTGAAGTCATGGCCTAGGGTTGAATTTTCCTTTCTGCCATTCCATTAATACCATGGTAAAGGGCTTCATTCCTCTTCTTGACATCTCTTACAAAAAAGGTTTAGGAGTTAAAGATCTTATTTCATGATCAAATAATTTTTTGGAGTGCATTCATTTTAAGTTTTGAGTGTGTTCTTCCCATTTATAAGGCCAACAAATGTATTTCTGACATGTTGGACATTCTTATCACCATATTCCACACCCTATATTAGTCTAATTGTTATGGAGAGATATTCCAAATGATGTTGCCGATGAGACTATGGAGATGGATACTGAGTTTGAGGAGCTTGAACATTTTATCCAACCTTTTGAGGTCGCCAGGATGACGCTTTCGTAAATCACTATAGGTGATATTCCCTTACTGGATGGGCCCATAATTAATTGGGCCCCTGCGATCTAGAGTCCCATTTAGCATCAGGTTCACCTGAATAGTGTCACCTTTTTTCCTTCAGATGCTTCACATGTGAACATTCTAACTACCTTTTTGCACTTTTACAACACTAATCTTAAATGTTAGTAGTAAAGTGTTTGCATAATCTTGGCTAGGCTAAAAGACTTTATTATGTAAAGCAAATATTTCACAATAAATGTATGCAAGTGTATGCATGTTATGTATGACATGCATGATCCTAATAAGTTTTCTGTTTGGAACAAATCCATATTCGCAGCTTAGGGTGTGAGAATGAGGTGCCTCATAAACAGCTTGTAGGTTTAAGCATGGGATGCTTCAAACTGATGACCAACCTAGTGAGTGGGGTCCATGGCTTTACACTAAAGCTCATGATTGATTAATGCACTATTGAACTTTTCTTTTTGTTACTGCTTTTATTGTATAATAACTGATGTATTTGTATGCTTGTAGTTTACACTTTTCTATCTTAAGATCTTTTTCACTAACTTTGAAGTTTTAGTGTTGTATTCACTATTTTGGCCCTAAGCTGCCCTAGAGTTACATTTTGCCACTAGCTTTATTTAGAATTCATTGTAGCAGTCTTTTTCTTCATATATGCAAGAGACTTGGTTTGGTCACTATTGTTGTTGACCCTTTGTCTTACTAACCCTATTAGTTGCAGTCTCATGTATTAAAGATGCAGAGGAGTGGCCAAACTGATTGAAACAAGTTCTTGATGATGACATCAACTAGACTTTCACTCGAAGAATTCTTTAGCAGAATATGAGGCTTGATGTTGATGCAATAATTAATGACAATTACACGGTATGGTTTGCAACATAAGTTATTGATCCACCTGAATTCTCAAGGTATAAGGGGATGCTAGGCTTACAAGGAAAACTAAAATAATGGTCTCATAGCTCTGATTTAGCTTCCATTATGTATTGTCTTTCCATTCAGATACTTATGAAGTATAATAAAGATGAATGTGCGATACTTGAACAAAAATTTGAAATTCAATTTTAATCATTCATTAAGGCAAAAATGAGAACATTCATTACATCATATGATATAACTCCTGTTATCAGCCAGTCATGAATTTTTTTCTCTCTAATTTTTACCTTACTATTCTTTTTTCTTTTTTTCTCTTTTTTTTCTTTTTTTTCTCTCCTTGTTTTTTTCTCTTTTTTTTCATTCTTTTTATTTTTTTTCTCAAATTTCCTATCTTTAGAAATTATATAATGTGATATATGTATATTCTTTGAATTTTCATTTGTGCCCATGTCGAATGAATCTAATTAAATTGAATTTATGTCAAACATGCAGATGAAATCAATATCATAATGCACAGTACCATTAGGATGTACATTACATAAGTAAGTGGAATCAGAATTTATATCATCAATCACTAAAACAAAACAAAAACTAAAATTTTATTCAAAGAAGACAATAAGAAATTTTATTTCCTATTCTATATACTAGGTATACTGAGTCTCATAGTGGTTGTCCTTGAGGTGGCTGACATAACAACTATTATTGCAATTCTTGCATCTTTTTTGCTAATCATCTCCATGACTTCAACTTCTTGTACTTTAAATGTGCATTTTCTTTCTTGTCTAGCAGCTTCTCACCATCAAACTCATCATCCCATCTTGTAGGCACAATCAACTCGAAGGGTATGTCAAAAGAAGGTGGTTCAGTATCAAACACCTTATAGTCGAACTTGCCTAAAGGCTTACCCAATAAGTCTTCTTCTCTTTCCACATCTTTGAGGGCATTAGGAGATTTCTCATTAGTTTTAAGGTATAGGTCCTTAAAGGAGTTTAACACTTCCTCTTTGCTTACTCCTGAGTTGATCATCATGGTGGCTAGTGGTGGAACATTTCATAATTTAGGAAAGGAATATTTCTGGTGCTTGGGCTTTCAAGGTCTATGATTTTTCTAGAGTCTATAAGGTTTTGAATTATGTGTTTAAGGTGGGTACATGTATTTATAGAATGGCCAGTAACTTGGTGGAGTTTGCAATAACTATTCGGGTTATAGCCAGGGACATTTGGGTTTGGCGGTTTGGAAAAGGTAAGAGGTCTAAGCAAGCCCTTTTGCATCAGACTGTCTACGACTTTGGACAGGGGTTAATTGAAATTGGAGAATCTCCTTAGTGTTTGTACAACATGCACTTTAATAGCCCGGCTAGTGCTTCTTTGTTGTGTGCCCCCAATTAGGTAGTTTCTTACTCCAGTGGCTCTAAAGCTCTTCTTTTTCTCACTCTCAATTTCTTCAACTTGCAAACCATCGTCATAAAGATCTACAAATGTTTTAGGATTCATTATTTATAGTCTTTCAACTATATTAGGTGACACATTTCGGACTGTCATCCTAACCTGATCCTTCTCAGCCAATTTATTTTTCATTATTCCTGCTTTATTCATAAAACGAGTTAAGAAAT
Source organism: Mallotus nudiflorus (assembly GCA_947683625.1). Lineage (NCBI taxonomy): Eukaryota > Viridiplantae > Streptophyta > Magnoliopsida > Malpighiales > Euphorbiaceae > Mallotus > Mallotus nudiflorus. The sequence goes on along the minus strand of CANTUR010000595.1, from coordinate 419,890 downwards.
CAGAAAAAGACTCATTGGATTTCTGTTTAGTCAATTCCAGATCCCTGATAAATACTTCCAATTTAGTATTATACTCATATTATTTCAAAAAAGCAATACATAACTCCTTCCAATCAGCCTTAATAGATTTCTCTAACCCATGATACTAGTTTAAAGTCATTCCCTCTAAAGACAACACAAACAACCTAGTGATCACTACTAATGGGGCTTTAGTAGTGCTCATAGTTATAGTGTATTGACTCAGATGAATTCTAGGATCTCCAGTTCCATCAAACTTTTACAGCTGAGGCATTTTGAATTTGTCAGGCAGCTTGTCACCCTCCATTTATAGCATATCATCGAAGTTGAATGAGTATCCCATGTCTTGTCCCCTAATCAGTTCTTCCATTTTAGACATTTTCTAGGTCAGTGCTTGCATCTACTTGGACTCAAGGTCTTATACCAGTTACAGTGATTCTCTCTTGGCTTTTTCTACCAGGTACTTCTCAACATCTTCCACCTTTATATTAACAACAGGTGGATTTCTGGCAACAGGTTGCCCCCCAGCATTATTGGCAATAGGTGGAGCATCTACAATAGGTGGGATAGTAATAGCAGGTGGTTGTTCAAGTGTAGGTGGTGGTATAACAACAGCAGCATGTGGCATCAAAGTAGCTAGAGCTTGTCTCAATTCATCCTACATTATAGCCCTCATGTCATCCATCAAAGCTCCTTTGATGTCTTCTAAGGTCTAGTTCCCTCCTTGTTGATGTTCCATTTCTATGGGCTCAATTTGGGTTGGTTCAGCTTCTAAATAGAGCAAGTTGATAGGACATTTCTCTATTCTATCAAGCCTGTGAAGGATTTCTTTTGCTAAGGCTTTAGGACTCTGACTTGCTCTTTTTATTCTACCACCTTTCTGTCCCTAATACAAGAAGACCCAGATGAATTTATGATGGCTGCAAAACAAGGTGTTAGTATGATGGATGAAGTGCATGTATGCATGATGCACGTGCTATGCAACAAGTAGCAAGCAAGCATATAGCACATAACAAGTATCAGGAAACAATCAATAGGCAACATGCAAGCATAAACCTTCCAACCTTATTCCTCCCACACATATATTCAATGGTGAGTTTCTTTTCCTAGGATTTTTTATCTTAGCCTTAATATCAACAGGGGATATTAAGGACCAATGCGCATGCCAAATCTATCTCAAAGCAGTAAAGCATAGAAACATTATTTCTAGGTATAAAGGTTTAGCCCAATCTTTATTGGCCCATATGGGCTTCAAAAGTATGGGGCTAGGCGTTTATAGATAGAAATACCTTATGGTAATAAGCATAGAAATAGCATTTCTAAGTAAAGGTCTAGCCCAATCTTTATTAGCCCAAGTGGGCTTTAAAACTATAGGCCTAGGCTTTTAAAGATAGAAATACCTCATGGCAAAAATCATACAAGCAATTTGGGTAGATCATAGGGGAAGTAACTAAGCCATTATATGTGGTTAGAGTATAGTGAAAAGTTCAAGGTTCCCTTAGTAAGATGCCTTCCATTATGGACGTTGAGTTACAGGCTAAGGTCAGAGGGGCCCGACATCCTTTACCAACTTAAGAGAATATTACCCCCCTTTAGGACTTGGGTTACAAACTCTGGTCAGATGAGCCCGATAATCTCTCTTGAATCAAGTTAAGGCTAAGAATGATGGTTAGCCAATTTACAACTCCATGAAGCTAGTGGAATCATGGAATCATATACCAATGCCATCAATTTAATAGGGACATGCAAAATGATGCAAAAATGAAATAATAATCAATAAAATAATTCTAAAGAACATAAGTAGAATCAGTATCTCTTATCCCCAGTGGAGTTGCCACTGTAGATGGCGGGGTTTAGAGTGCGCCAAAGATTTTAGTAACCGCGATACTATTTGGGCTCAGGGCCTTAGAGAACACACTACTATCCCATAAAGTCATAGCATGGAGATGAAGAGTCATCACCGAGGTTAATAACTGGGAAAATTCGTTTGGTGGTACTTGATTCTTTTAAAAAAAGTTAGCACCACAACTAGGAGATTATAGGAACAGAATACCAACTTCTTTCAGTCTTATGTTCATTTAGAATTACTTTATGAATTATTATCTTATTCTATATGTTGACCATTTGCATGATCAAACTCCTAATTTTGGACTTTGACAAATAATTTTTATACTAATAATTTCAATTAAGTGTGTAGGGAATTATATACCAAACATATACCAAGCATATACACTTTTGGATGTATAGTGACTTTTCGGGCTGATTGAACCTCTAAGATTGAAGAAGGCTTTTGACATATTTAGAGCTCTTAGATGAGAAAATGGGCTTCTTAACATTTGAAGCAGACATCTTGAGCTTTCTGAATTGGGCTCTTTTGTGAAAATCCAAGTTCATTTGGTTATGAAAATTTTGAGTTGAAATTCACGTATACGTCTGCCATCTCAGACTGCACATCTGTTAGTATTTTGGACATATCTTAAGTTAAAGAAGTCCAATTAAGGTGATTCAAAATGATATGAAAATATAAGTCAAATATATACAACTTTTATGAAGAAAATATGGGCAAATTAGAATTTCTTCAGGAGCAGATCACGGCTTCAACTTGTGTATAGTTGTCTGACAGTATTCTACATTTCAGATTGCACAATCCTCAGTAATTTGGACATATCCCGAGCTACAGAAGTCAAATTTAAGTGATTAAAAATTTCATGGAAAGATAATTCAAATATCCACAAATTTCATGAAGAAAGTATGAGCAAATTCAAATTTATTCATAAGCAAATCACGGCTTCAATTTGGGTATAGCTGTCTGACCATAGTCTGCATTACAGATTACACAACCCTTATTATTTTGGATATATCTTAAGATAAAGAAGTCCAATTTAGGTGATTCAAGTTTATATGGAAAGATAATTCAAATATCTACAACTTTTATGAAGAAAGTGTGGGCAAATTCAAACGTCCTGAGGAGCCAATTACGGTTTCAATCCATGAATAGCTGTCTGACAGCATCAGTCTCAATAATTCAAAATATACACGTTGGACACATCATTTGCACCTCCAACAGCTATATTTTTTAGTATAAATACCTCTAGAGCTGAATGGAAGTATAACAACTTGTTTTATCATTTTATTATCTCTTAAGCTTTCATTAAACTCTCAAATTCTCTTAAATAATTCTTTGTTTGTATAACTCTTGTGAGAGTTGGGTGTGTGTTAGAAATAGAATTTCTCTTCATCTTAAATCTTGGGTTAGATTAGAAGGGAAGTGAGATTTATTTCTAAAGGAATTGGTTTAAGTGTTGTCCATTGAAATACTTGGGTTTTGGTTTTTTGAGTGAGCCTTGAAAACTCATGTTGTGAGGTTGTAAGAGTGAGCCATAGAACTCTTGTATAATCTTAATCCTATGAATAAGATTTTGGGTGATTGAAAATCCTAACTTGGGGATAAGTTAGGTGGAGACGTAGGATTGTTGTTGAATCCGAACTCCTTAAATCTTTGTGTTCTTCATTCTTCCTTCTCAACTTCTATCTAATTCTTGCAAAGAATTCTTTTAATTTCTCATTTTTATTTCATAGTCCTATTCACCCCCCCCCCTTTAGGACTCTTTTTATTTGGTATCAGAGCTTGAATTCTAGGTACTTTATTGCTAGAATACAAGATCATGGGGAGTGAATCACAAAACATCTCTTCTCTTAGACCATTCTTTGATGGTAGTGACTATCCACATTGGAAATTCACAATGGAATTATATCTTGATTGTGATTCCATCAAACTTTGGGATATTATCCTAAGAGGTTAGGAACCGCCTACAATTATCATTGATGGTGTGGTAACTACACTTGCAAGAAGCCAATGGAGTGTTGATCAAAAGGAAGAAAATCACAAAAATAAAAAGGCTATGATTACTCTAGTCTCCTCCATGACAAGAGAAGAAGGAGACAAGCTTCAACATTGCATTTCAGCTAAAGAAATGTGGAAAACCTTGGAGAATCACTATGAAGGCAACATTCAAGTAAGAAGCAAGAAGGTTCAACTTCATATGTATGAATATGAACTCTTCAAAATGAAGCCTCAAGAATCAATCACGGAGATGACAAACCGTCTCAATGCTCTCCTCATAACCCTCAAGAAAATTGGAAAACATTTCTCTAAGGAAGAAGTAAACAACAAGATTCTAAGAATCCTACCTAAGAAGGATTGGGAATCTCGTGTTACCTCAATTGAGGAAGCTCAAGACCTCTCCACTCTATCAACTGATGTGCTCATTGGTAAGCTTTTGACACATGAGCTCACCATCAAGCAAAGAGGTGAAGAACAAGAAGAGAAAGAAGAAAAGAAAAAGAGCATTGCTCTAAAAGCTCTTCAAGAAGATAGTGAAGAGGAAAGCATTAAAGATTCTAGTGATGAAGATGTGACATTGCCATGCTCACTAGGAACTTCAAGAAGTTGTTAAGAAAGAAAAATTTCTCAAGAACAAGGGACTTCAACAGGAAGTTTGAAGGAGATAGGAGGAAGAAAATAAAAGAGGTTACTTGCTATGAATGCAAGAAACCGGGACACATTAGAGATGAATGTCCCAAACTCAAATTCAAGAGTAAGGGAGCAAAAGATAAGAAGAAGGCATTCAAAGCTACTTGGGATGATTCCTCCGAATCCGAAGAGGAAGAGGAACAACAAGAAGTTGTCAATCTTTGCTTCATGGCCATTGAAAACGAAAATGAGGTACCATCCACTTCTTACTCCTCTTTTGATGATTGTGATGAATATTGTGATGATGATAATGATGATGATGAGAGCTCTATTGTGAGCAAATTGCTTGCTAAATGCAAAAGTTTGTTATCTAAGAAGAAAAAATATAAACATGAGTTAACTAACTTAAATAAGGATTTTGAATGTTTGAAAATTGATTTTGCTAAACTTGTTGCATCAAATGAAAAACTTGTAAGTGATGCTAAATCTTGTAATTCTTTGGAAGACCAACTTAAGAAAGCAAATGATGAAAATCATAAGCTTTCTAAGGAAGTCTTAGAATTAAAAAATTCCATTGCTAAATTTAAGAGAGGAAAAGAAACTTTAGATAGTCTTCTTGACTCTCAAAAATTTCATGAAGATACCCATGGAATTGAATATAAAAATGGAATGTCTTCATCATCCTCATCACATATTACTTTTGTTAAAGCTTCACATGATTCTACTCTTTCAACCTTAAATGAGATTCAAGCTAAAAAATCTCATGTGTTAAATAGCAAGGCAAAATCTCATAAGATTAACCCTTCATTAACATAAAGAGGTAAGTCTCAAACTAGAGCACCTCAACCTAAGCATGCTTATATGTACACTAGACATAATTGTAATAGGCATGTTGCACAACACAATGCACATAAACATATTGCACAAACTTATCGAAATGCTCATCACCATTGCCAATGTATGTCTCACTTAATGTCACAAAATAATAACAAAAGATACACACAACACCAAAGGCATGCTGCACACACTAGGAAAGCATTTCATTCTAGGAGAAATAAATTTAAAAATATTGTATGTTCATATTGCATGATTAAAGGACATACTAATAATGTGTGTTTTTATAGAAAACTGCATATGAATTTACTTCCTACGGATTATCTTAAAACTAACCAACCTAGACCAAGAAAGGTTTGGGTCCAAAAGAACACTTAAATTGTATTGTGTAGATGTGCTTGAAATCCACAAGAACAAAAAGCAAGTGGTATCTAGATAGTGGATGTTCAAGGCACATGACAGGAGACAAAGAGCAATTCAACAAACTTGATGCTAAGGATGGAGGACATGTTACTTTCGGAGATAATGCAAAAGGTAAAATTATTGGCATTGGAGAAATAGGTAATCCTCAATCCTTATCTATACATCATGTGTTATTTGTTGATGGTCTTAAACACAATCTGCTTAGTATAAGTCAATTATGTGACATGGGAAATAAAGTAACTTTTTATCCTAAAAATTACTTTGTTAGTAGTCTTGATGAAAATAAAATTATTTTTAGTGGTGAAAGAGTAGACAATGTTTATGTCATTGATTTGAATAAAATTGATAACAAAGACATAAAATGCTTAGTGTCTATCTCCCATGACACATGGACATGGCATAGAAGATTAGGAAATGCAAATTTTGAGCTTTTAAATGATCTTTGTAAACATGAACTTGTACTTGGTTTACCTAAGCTTGAATTCACTAAAGATAAACCTTGTGATGCTTGTCAAAAGGGAAAACAATCCAAGTCCTCATTTAAGCTAAAAAATGCAGTGTCTACCTCTAGGCCACTTGAACTTATACATATGGATTTATTTGGACCAACTAGAGTTGCTAGTCTTGGTGGAATGCACTATGCTTATGTATTGGTTGATGACTACTCTAGATACACTTGGGTATGTTTTCTTGCTCATAAGAATGATGCATTTAAAGCTTTTGAAAATTTTTCAAAAAGAGTTCAAAAAGAAAAAGGATTTTGTATTTCATCCATTAGAAGTGATCATGGAACCGAATTTGAAAATGAATTTTTTACAAACTATTGTAATGAAAACGGTATTTCTCATACATTTTCATCTCCTAGAACCCCTCAACAAAATGGGGTAGTTGAAAGGAAAAATAGAACTCTTGTGGAAATGGCTAGAACAATGCTTCATGAGTATAATTTGCCTTTATACTTTTGGGCAGAAGCTATTAACACATCTTGTTATATTTCAAACCGAGTTTTCAAAAGACCAATTTTAAATAAAATGTCTTATGAGCTATGGAACAATAGAAAACCCAAAATCTCATATCTAAGAGTATTTGGATGCAAGTGCTTTATATTGAACACTAAGGATAATCTTGGAAAATTTGATTCCAAAGCCGATGAAGGAATTTCCTAGGCTATTCCATCTCTAGCAAGGCATATAGGGTCTTTAATAAGAAACTCTAGTAGTTGAAGAGTCAATGCATGTGGTATTTGATGAATCAAACTCACTTGATCCTAGAAAGGATGTTTGTAGTGTTGATGATCTTATAGGTAATAATGAGATTATGGAAACACAAGAAGAAAATGCTAGTAAGCCTTTGGAACTTAAAAAGCCAAGTAAAAAGGAAAATAAGGAGACATCTCAACCTACCTTGAAGGATGAACTTCCAAAGGATTGGCAATTCAAGAAAGCTCACCCTCAAGACCTCATTATAGGTGACACTACAAAAGGGGTAACTACTAGATCCCAATTAAAATCTACTGTCAATTTAGCCTTCATTTCTCAAATTGAACCCAAAAATATTGATGATGCTTTGTGTGATGAATTTTGGGTCCTTGCTATGCAAGAAGAGTTAAATCAATTTAAGAGAAACAAGTTTTGGACCTTGGTTCCTAGACCTAAACATCATCCTATTATAGGCACCAAATGGGTGTTTAGAAATAAGATGAATGAACAAGGTATTATAACTAGGAATAGAGCTAGACTAGTAGCTAAAGGTTATAATCAAGAGGAAGGCATTGATTATGATGAAACCTTTGCCCCCGTTGCAAGGTTAGAAACTATTAGGATGCTACTTGCATTTGCATCATACATGAATTTTAAACTTTATCAAATGGATGTTAAAAGTGTATTTTTAAATGGTTTTATTGAAGAGGAGGTATATATTGAACAACCTCCGGGTTTTGAAAATTTTAACTCTCCAAATCATGTTTTTAAATTGTCAAAAGCATTGTATGGATTGAAACAAGCTCCAAGAGCTTGGTATGAAAGATTGAGTAACTTTTTACTAGAGAAAGGTTTCTATAAAGGAAAAGTTAACACAACTCTTTTCATAAAGAAATCCAAGCATAATTTATTAATTGTTCAAATTTATGTTGATGATATTATTTTTGGTGCTATTGACCATTGCTTGTGTGAGGAATTTTCTAAGCTAATGCAAGGAGAATTTGAGATGAGTATGATGGGAGAACTCAAGTTCTTTCTTGGACTTTAAATCAAGCAATGTGAAGATGGGATTTTCATTAATCAAACCAAATATACAAGGGACATTCTTAAGAAGTTTGGAATGGATGGAGCTAAATCAAGCAAAACTCCAATGAGCACAACAACCAAACTAAATAAGGATGAGAATTGTAAACCGGTTGATGAAAAGCGATTTAGAGGTATGATCGGATCCCTTCTTTATTTAACTGCTAGTAGACCCGATATTATGTTTGCTACTTGCTTGTGTGCTAGATTTCAATCAAGTCCTAGAGAGTCTCATTTAAATGCTATCAAAAGAATTTTTAAATATCTTTGTGGTACATTGCATTTAGGACTTTGGTATCCTAGGAGTTCTTCCTTTGACTTGATTAGTTATTCTGATGTTGATTTTGCCGGTAGCCTACTAGATAGAAAAAGCACTTCCGGAACTTGTCAAATTTTAGGAAATTGCTTAGTTTCTTGGTTTAGTAAGAAACAAGTTTCTGTTGCCTTGTCCACCGCTGAAGCAGAATATGTGGCGGCTAGTTGTTGTTGCACCCAAGTTCTATGGCAAAAACAACAACTTTTGGACTATGGCATTGATATTAATCACATTCCAATTAAGTGTGATAATACAAGTGCTATAAATCTTAGTAAGAATCCCATTCAGCATTCTAGAACTAAGCATATTGATATTAGACATCATTTCTTACGTGATCATGTGCAAAATGGTGATATTTTTCTTGATTTTGTTGATACCAAACATCAATTAGCAGACATCTTTACCAAGCCTCTTTATGAGGAAAGATTGAATTTTATTAAGCATGAACTTGGTATGATTGATGGGTCAAGTTTGTCTTGATCATTTGCTAAATTGATGAATTGTTGTTTGGATTCTTATGTGATCATGTTCTTTAGAAAAATTATTTTCAGCATCATGTATATATTTTGTTTTAAAATTATTTGCTTTAGCAAATTTACTTCATATAAATGATATATTGTATTTCCCATTTTCATGATCCTTGTGCTAATTTTATTTGATTTGGATTCATTAATTTTTTTTCAAAAGCCCTCCTATTTTGCAAATTAATAATTAATTATTGAGCTAAATTCAATTAATTAATTATTTTAATTTTGCATAAATATTCCTCCTCCTTAACAAATTTTTTTTTTGTGTATTTTCGTGACAGTTTATGTTTGGTTTATTTTCAGTATACTTTCAGTATCAAAATTTTAAGCTGTTAATCTTTTTTTTATATATATCAGTTTGGTTTATTTTCAGTATACTTTTTGTATATAAATTTTGAGCTGTTAAGTGTGTTTTATAACTGTTTTTCGTCAGTTTATTTTCTAGATATTTTCTAGATATAAGACATGAGCTGTTAGTTTTATATCTTGTTTACAATTGGTATTTTAATATTATTGTATTTTTTTAATGCAATTTTATTTGCATTTTGACGAAAGGTAATATAGGTTGAGTATGACCTATAAAAGTTTTCAATTGGTATCAGGATAAAAAAAATTTTTTTGAGTTTGTTTAATTTTTGTGTTTTCTTAGAAATTATTTTTATCTTTGATAATGCATGGATATTTTTAAGATTTGGTCTATCTTTGCATTTTGACAAAGGAGGAAAAATAATTAAGTTTGCATGCGTACCTAGTTAATTTCTTTTAAGGGAAATTTTTTTTCAAAGATGTGTTTATGTAAGTGACATAACTATATGATAGTGTGTCCTTAATATCAATATTTTTTAAATCCATTGAAATAGGGGGAGAAAATTATTTGAATTTATTTCACATAATTCTTTTTCACATGCATAATAACAATGTAAGTATGACTAGTTTTGTCCTTATGATAAATAGCCTTGTTTTGCTTACTTTGTTTTTATATTACATGAATTTTTTTTTTTAGCATGACTATTAATTGAGCTTATTCATGCAACATTCATGTATACATTTTTTTTAAATGGCTTTTATCTTTTAAAATGACATGAATTTCATAAAGATTTTGAATATCTTTGCTTGCATTGTTTTGATTCTTGATCTTTTATTCCCTTTAGTATTTTTGGCTCCCTTAGGTCTATTTCCCCTTATATCTCTCTCTTTTCTTTTTGTCTTTGACAAAGGGGGAGAAGAAGCTAAAGAAGCTATGTGTTTAGGGGATAAATAATTGTGTTTAAGATATGCTAAGTACCACATGACTATGTATGATTGAATAGCTAAACTCTACATGATCATGTGATGTTTTGATATAGCATACATATTATTTTGTGATGCATTACATGTTTGAAATTATTTCCTTCATGTTATTTAATAACTTGTTATCTTTATTTTTGACAAGAAGGATGATGAAATTTATTTATATTTCTTATCATGTCCAAAAAGAAGGAGAAATAAAGAAATATATTTTTGTTAAAGGAATATATTTGTTAAACCCTTATACATGCTATGATAAATCATTTATTTATATGCTCTAATACATGATAAATATTGAATTTATGCACATGTTAAAGGGGAGCAAAATTATTTCTTATTTTGCATCTGTTTAATTTGAAAGGGGGAGCTATTTTTATTTAATGTGCTTATACATATTATTTATTTTTTTACACGCACACACATATTATTTATCATCTTTTCAAATTGGTTGTCAAAGCCAAAAAGGGGGAGATTGTTGACCATTTGCATGATCAAACTCCTAATTTTGGATTTTGACAAACAATTTTTATACTAATAATTTCAATTAAGTGTGTAGGGAATTATATACCAAACATATACCAAGCATATACACTTTTGGATGTATAGTGACTTTTTGGGCTGATTGAACCTCTAAGATTGAAGAAGGCTTTTGACATATTTAGAGCTCTTAAATGAGAAAATGGGCTTCTTAACATTTGAAGCAGACATCTTGAGCTTTCTGAATTGGGCTCTTTTGTGAAAATCCAAGTTCATTTGGTTATGAAAATTTTGATTTGAAATTCACGTATACGTCTGCCATCTCAGACTGCACATCTGTTAGTATTTTGGACATATCTTAAGTTAAAGAAGTCCAATTAAGGTGATTCAAAATGCTATGAAAATATAAGTCAAATATCTACAACTTTTATGAAGAAAATATGGGCAAATTAGAATTTCTTCAGGAGCAGATCACGGCTTCAACTTGTGTATAGTTGTCTGACAGTATTCTGCATTTCAGATTGCATAATCTTCAGTAATTTGGACATATCCCGAGCTAAAGAAGTCAAATTTAAGTGATTAGAAATTTCATGGAAATATAATTCAAATATCTACAGCTTTCATGAAGAAAGTGTGAGCAAATTCAAATTTATTCATAAGCAAATCACGGCTTCAATTTGGGTATAGCTGTCTGACCGTAGTTTGCATTACAGATTGCACAACCCTTAGTATTTTGGATATATCTTAAGCTACAGAAGTCCAATTTAGGTGATTCAAGTTTATATGGAAAGATAATTCAAATTCTACAGCTTTTATGAAGAAAGTGTGAGCAAATTCAAACGTCCTGAGGAGCCAATTATGGTTTCAATCCATGAATAGCTGTCTGACAGCATCAGTCTCAATAATTCAAAATATACACGTTGGACACATCATTTGCACCTCCAACAGCTATATTTTTTAGTATAAATACCTCTAGAGCTGAATGGAAGTATAGCAACTTGTTTTATCATTTTATTATCTCTTAAGCTTTCATTGAGCTCTCAAATTCTCTTAAATAATTCTTTGTTTGTATAACTCTTGTGAGAGTTGGGTGTGTGTTAGAAATAGAATTTCTCTTCATCTTAAATCTTGGGTTAGATTAGAAGGGAAGTGAGATTTATTTCTAAAGGAATTGGTTTAAGTGTTGTCCATTGAAACACTTGGATTTTGGTTTTTTGAGTGAGCCTTGAAAACTCATGTTGTGAGGTTGTAAGAGTGAGCCATAGAACTCTTGTATAATCTTAATCCTGTGAATAAGATTGTGGGTGATTGAAAATCCTAACTTGGGGATAAGTTAGGTGGAGACGTAGGATTGTTGTTGAATCCGAACTCCTTAAATCTTTGTGTTCTTCATTCTTCCTTCTCAACTTCTATTTAATTCTTGTAAAGAATTCTTTTAATTTCTCATTTTTATTTCATAGTCCTATTCACCCCCCCTCTAGGACTCTTTTCACTATATTTACATACAATTTTATTAAACGTTAATTAAACAACCATCTAGCCCTAAAGCCAACTAGTCATAAAATTGCATGTAAAAAATGCATACGAAGCGCATCATCCCTAGGTCTAAACTATGTTTGTTTTATTTTAAAGTTAACTAATTATAAATTTTTATTTACAAATGAAATGGATTAAAGGTGGACCTACATATTAATAAATGAGCTTAAGTCTATTTCTTTTAATTTTAACTAAAAATAGGCCTATAGTCTACAAATTTTAAAGAAATAAATTAATTAGTGGGCCTAATTCTAACCTGATTTTAATTTAAATGAAAAAATGGGCCTAAATCTATTTGTTTTAAAAGAAATAGAATTAATGGGCTAAGCTAAAATCTAAGTTAAATTTTAATTAAACTAAAATTGGGTCTAAGTCTAAATTAACCAAATAGGCCTAAATTAATTTTAAAATTAATTAAACTTAAATCCAATTTTAAAAAGCTTATTAATTAAATGGGTTAGAGTTTAATATGAGCTTGAGGCCCAAAACATACAAAAATAAACAACCAAGTCCAAAAAAATTTTAAAAATATAAAAACAATCAAATTAAAAAGATCAAACGAACAATTAAATTATTTCTTCTAAAAAAATCCTAATTTTAATTAGCATGCAACCTAAATTAACCTACTGCCTCCATTGATTTTAAGTAGGGTTTACCAAATTAAACTAATTTACTAATTAATTTTAATAGTGCACAAAATTAAATAATATTAATTATTTTTACAACCTACAATAAAAATAAATAAAATAATAAATGCTTGCCCATAATAAAAATATAAACCAATAAAAAACAACAACATAGAAATAATAAAAATAAATTAAAGTAAATTAAAACCCTAATCTATGTTCAAATGATATATGGGTAAATCCATGGACTTTCATGGGTTATCCATTGATTTTGTTCTCCATAGTGTTTATGTCATCTAATCCATCAAGAGAATAAAAAATAATAAAACATAGTCAGTGAATGATTAAAAATAATAACAATAAACAAAATTAAATATGAAATCAAAATAAAAAATAAAAAATAAAAGCAGGAGGAGAAGATTTGAGAATGAGATGCAATATAATTTCCCTCAGAAGGATAATCACTGTTGATGAAAGCCTTTGGCTTTTGTTGTGTTTGTCTGTGATTTTAGTTTATTTGATATGATTTTTTTTGGCAAGGAACTAAAGAAAAGTACGTGAAAAAATAAGAGAGAAAAGACTACATTTTTTTGGCTCACAGCTAAAAATCAGAAAGGTAAAAAAAAAAGAATAAAACCCCAGGAGCCTCTCTAGGTCCACAGAAAATTATATATAAATAGAGTAACCATGTGACCCTAAATTGGGTACATAATCAAAAATAAAATTATTTTTTGAATTATTTATCTAAAAAAATAGGACATTTATCAAAATAATTATCAAATAAAATAACAACAATTCAAAAATTAAATAAAACAAAACAAATTATTTTTCTAACAAATTTTTAAAAAAATTACTTCATGAATTGGCCAGTGGCCAAATTTGCTAGTTAAATGGTCATTCCGCCTCAAAATTTACCTGGCCATTTACGTTCCCAATTTGGGCCATAGTCGGCCCTCTTCTTTTTTTTTCTTTATGCCAATTTGGCCTTTTTGGCGAATTTTCATTTTTTTTAATTTAATTTTTTTCTTTTTATTTTTTTTAATTTTCTCTTTTTATTTTTTTAAAAATTTATAAATAATAATAATAATACTAATAAATAAAATTGAAAAATAAATCCTAAAAATAATTTATATTTTAGTTCAAAACCAATAAATCAGATCCAATAAATCTAATTTTATAGTCAATTTTCGTCATTAGGTCCTTTATCGCATCCAAACACAAATCATCCCAAAATTAGGTGCTTACAAGGACCAATTCACCTCAAAACTGAAAACAAGAAACCAAAAAGGTCACTCATAGCAAGTGTTGAGATTCCTCCCAAGGCTAACAAACAACCTAAAAGGCTCATAGGGTACAAGGGAGGAGATTTCTGTAACACCAAAGGTTATTCATAATGGCCGCCTTAATAGTAGGCCAGATCTTCCCCATCAAATTTATGCTAATACTAATCCTTTTATGCAACCTAACCTATATTATTATAATGGAACTGTGTAGGGATGTTCTTAGGAATATCTAAGAGGAACCAAAGGGGTCCAATAATTTCCCTAGCTGAATGTTCTTAGGAATCAAACTCCAATAAATATGGATGTAATGAGGGAAGTGGTTCAAGAATTATATAGTCCTTGTCTTAAACAAATAGACAGGCCCGAGTTTTAAAAACTGTATTCATATGCTATTGATAGAGACAACCCATATCCAAGAGGGTATACCCTGAGTTCAGACTTTTTTCTTGAGAATAAGGATAGTTTTACCCTAGAGCATGTTGCTAAGTTCACCATATAGTGCGGTGAATCAACAAATTATAAAAATTTCTACAATTTTAAGTTTAGATTGTTCCCTAATTCACTAATTGGTTCTGCTTTCACTTGGTTTGCAACACTGCCAAGAAATTTTATTTTTACATGGCAAAAAATGGAGAGAGCATTTCACACTTAGTTGAAGTTTGTGTAGCATAACTATCAAGAATAACACAAAGACCTAAGGAGAATGTAGATTTTTTTTATTGCTTGGTTTAAGAAGATGAGGAACCATTATAAAATAATCCTTCTAAAGATTAAGTATGTGAAGATGGCCTATAGAGGTTGGACATCGAACTCAGGATGAATTTCTAGGGAATGGAGTTTAGGGATTTCTATGAAGAGGGAAAAGGTGGCAAAATATGAGGAACTTTTTTGTGAGGAGAAATAAAGAAAAAAGGCTGCTATAGGGTCTTATTTTCAAGAAGTACATAGTCATGAAGTTACAGTGGCAAATCTCACTACTCAAGGTTCTTATGTCTGTCCTATACTTGTAAGGAAGACATTTGACTTGTGGAAGAAAACTGATGCCACAAGTGCCGAACTACAGTACACATTTGAGGTGGCCAAAATTAAAGAAATTTTTTATTATCTAATGAGGAGAATGTTGTTACTTTTCTTCAAAACTACAAAGCCCCAACAAAAGAGAAACTAAAAGGTATAGATTATTGTAAGTACCATGATTCCAATAATAATTCAACTAATAATTGTTGGGCTTTCAAAAATGTGGTACAGACCAAGATTAACAAGGGAGTCTTAAAGTTCCTTAAAAAAAAAGAAACAATGTTAGTGGTTGAAGATCCTTTTCCTCCAATGGCTACTGTCAACATAGTAACTTTTAATCGACATACCCTTATCCATCATAAAAAATGATAAAGAGAAAAAGAAAGCTGCTTTTAAATAATACATGGGTGAGGAAGTCATAAACATTGGAAAGAGTATAGAGTTCTTTAAATTAATAGGGTTCTAATAAAATTCAAGTGGTTATAGAGAAGCTTTTCTAAAGAAACACTCCTAAATTTATAGTTCCCCCAAAAGTGACTCCAAGGAACCAATGGCATAAATGTCACGCCCCCTCTCCAAAAATAAAGGTAAGTATGACAACAAGCCAAAATTCACTCTAGGAATAATATTACAATAAATAAGAATCTAATTAAACATATTGTAAAAGTTGGCTATGTATAAGATGAAGTTGAAGGTGTCTATTTATCAAGTCGTACAACAGCCTATAAGACTTTACAAGTAAAAACAACTAAACTATTAAAGATTGTTGGTCTAACCACCACCTAATAGACAAAATGAGATGGTCATAAGGAGAATATTGTACAAAGGATCTATTAATCCACAACAAGAAACCTGTTGATTTTGACACATAGCTTGGCCAACCTAAGAATGAAGGCCCAATGATGAAAAATAAGCAAAATGAGCCTCATAGTGTAAAGCTTAGTCCTTTTCTCTCTAAATGAGCCTATAGATTAATGGGCCTCATTGAGGTGACAGTACTAAGGTGATGCCTTAGTGATAAGATAATGCCTTAGTGCACTGAGGCGACACCTCAACGATAAGGCGACACCATAACGATGCTGAGCTGTTTTTAAAATAATAGAGAAAACCACATTTTAATGTGATTTTCTCTGTCTGCCAGTAGGGGAAGATGTTACTAACATAGTGGTGAATGTGAGGGAAGAGAGAGAGACTTGCTAAACTGGAAAAATTAAAAGAACTAAAGAGGGAATGAATTAGAGTTAGGAGGAGGGGCAAGAAGGAAACGTAAAAGACATAAGGAGCTAAAAAAAGAGGGGGATAAGACATAATAAAGAGAGAGCGATAATAGAAAAAAAAAGAAAAGAGATTTCTGAAGAAAAAAGGAGAAGAACAACTAGGAGGAAGGGGAAGACATCAATGGCTTTGGCTTGACAAGAGAGAAAAGGTTGGCTTTATACTACTTGAGACTCACAATTGTTATCATTGTGAAATACTTCTGAGGGTGTTATACTATTTTGTGTGTTTACCAGTAATCTCCTCCACTTTTATTTTCTAAGTTTATCTCTCTTAATTTAAAGGTATTGTGAATGCTTTGAATTAGTTAGATTACTTTTGTTATTATTTAGTTTTGGAAACTATGTTTTTTACAAACAATTTACGTTCTAAATTTTGAAAATAAAGCTTTAAGTTGAAATTAAACTGCCAGTGTAATAAGGCAGTGCCTATTCGATAAGGTGTCACCTTATCACAATAAGGCATCAATTAATCTGGCAGTGTAATAAGGCGATGCCTATTCGATAAGGTGTCACCTCATTACAATAAGGCAAGGTGTCACCTCATTGCAATAAGGTGATGCCTTATTGTGATAAGGCGACGCCTTATCTCTAAAAACGATAGAAATAATTTATTCAAATTGAACATTGTTTTGTTATTTTTTTAGCATGTTTAATTTTTTAATTTTTGTGTGATTGTTCATATTCAAAATTGAGCATTATTTTTTTGTTTAATTTAAATTCTATACATGTTTATTTATTTTTACCTTATTTTTACATGTTCAAAATTCGTTTAATTTATCATGTTTTTATTACATTGCATAATTATGATTTCTATGTATTTTGTTTAATATGTTGCATGATTACATTAAATAGAATTTTGGTGATTTATTTTGGTGAATTATTTATTTTATATTTATTTTAATAACTACTTATGGTATGCATGCCTTAGTTGTTATTTTATAAATTATGTGTTTAAATTTTTGTTCATTTCATTATTTTGATTATCAATGTAATTAAATCAAGTTATATTATTTTTTTGTATTTCCATTTTTATTTTATTTTATTTTTATTTTAAAGAACTTGACTTTGTGGTCTTTCTTGTAGGTTTTATTTTGGAGACTAATTAATTTAATTTTCAAGAATAATTTAGAGTGACAATTTGGGTCACTATATACAAATTACCCTTTTAAGATTGTTTATTTTTATTTCATTTATCTTAATTTTTATTTGCATGTGAAAAAGGTTATAACTCTTTTCTCCTCCCCCATTTCTTTGCATGTGCACTTATTTTTATTGTCTTTATTATATTTCATTTGGTGAATGTATAATTTGTGATAAATGTTATGAACCGTACCCAATTTACGTGTAATTGGAATTTAATTGCAAACTTGGGCTAAATTGTAATATTTAAAAATTGTTTGAAGGAAATTGCAATTTGCATGTTAAAAAGAAATAATTTAATAATTAAAGGTAATAAAACACCAAACACAAATGGAGGCCAACTGTAAGGTTGGGTGGGCATTCAAAAACCCATACCCAATTTCTGAACTCAATCTTTGAGAACGGCTACTAGGAGCCCTTTATGGGATCCAGTTGCTATAAAAATGTGTCCCAGGTCTCATCCGAGTGGCGACTCTCATCTCTAACTTGGGCTATAAGCCCCTGTTGTATTTTCTAGTGGGCCTTAAGCCTTTACAATACCATGGTCACCAAACACTTGGGCGCGTGCCAAACCTCACCACCTATAATGGTAAAATGAGAGAATGAGTATAACTACTCGTAAGAGGATATAAGTATAACAAAAGGGAACATACAATGAGTTATTAATTTAATTTATATAAAATCAATCCAAAACACTTCAAATAACTTGACTCATAATAGATTCACTAAAATAAGAAAAAGATTCATCAATTAGATTTTTGAGTAATCACACTTCATCAACCTATTTCTTAAGCTTAGCTTAAATTTAAACCAAGAAATTCATAGCCAAATCAACAAATATATACTTATACATATTCACTCTTAGCTATAACCTAGAAATCCTTAGCAACTTTGGGTGTTATGATGTGAATCCAAACTCAAGTTCATGGCCCAATAAGTTCCAAGTGAGCAACAAAGCATTCAAAGTCTAAGAAGGCCTAATGACAATATCAAAATCAAAGAAGTTACAAGAAGCTTTTATTTGACTCTTTCAAGACATATGGAAGGCCTAACACCAAAATACAATTCCAATCAATGATGGACAAGTGGAGGCCCAAAGAATCATATTTACATCATCAAAATCAAGTAGAAAATGCACTAACACCTTATTCAGCACCTGATACATTTTTTTTAACATTTTAAAAAGTTATAAAGAGTGTTAATGCAAGCAATAACACCCTTTGTAAAACTTAGAACATTTTATTCAATATTTCAACAACCTAATAAGTTATTAAAAATGCATCTTTGAATATAATAACACATGGGGTTACTCATTTATGCCTAACATAGTTGTTAGAAAGTAATTAATATCATTAATGGTATATTTGCAAAATAATGGCTGTAAAGAATAATTATATTCCCAAGTTTTAGTACTAGAATAGGTGTGTGTACTTGGCTTTATCTTCTATATAAACAAAGTCATTTCTTGTTTGTAAGGTAGAATACATTTGAATGAAATTGAGTTTCTTTGGTAAGAAATTTTCTTTTAAGTTCTTGCATGAACTTTATGACTTATTAAGCATTGTTTAGCTTGTGGTGTCAAAATCCAAATTTTTGCCTTCTTCTTTACTCATCAAACACTTTTGTTTATGGCATGGGAAAATTATAAAGTCTAACTTAATCTTTTATCCTTGCTAGTAAAGGGGTGAATTAGTTTATCTTTATTCTTATCTCAATTCTTGAACAGTCCTAAACATAGAAATTGTTGGAGTGTTCTTCATCACAACTTATCATAGTTCTTATACTATTAGGGAGCTTATGTGTTGTAACTAATGATTTCCATCATTTTTGGTATCAGAGCCTTGGCTTAATATTAAGGTTTGTGTATCCCTATTTGTTTTTAATTCTTATTATTTGATTTTTCTCTTCATGTTAAACTATCTATTCAACTTATTCTCGAGTTTATCTTTTGTGTTATTTTTCAAGTGTTCAATCTTATTCTTTATCATTGATTTCTTGTTTTAAGTTGATTTTTATCATTATCCAAAAAAAATTATACGTATTAGAAAAAAAATTCGTGCTTATTAGAAAAAATAAAAAAAAATCAAATATTTCTTATTCTTTTTTTTTGTGTCACCATTCTAATTATTGTCATTCAAAAAAAAAATTTATGCTAAATTGTGTTATTTACATTCCTAAGATCCATTTTATAAGCCCTTTTTTTTCTTATTAGCCTACCCCATTTTCACTCCATTGATTGCTAGAATCTTAAACTTCATTTTAATTGAGGATCTTAGTTCATCTAAGAAACCAAAAAGTATTTTGAGATGTAAAAGGCAAGAGTGTGTGAGACTATTAAAGAGGATAAAAGCCAAAAATTTGAGTGCAAACACAAGAGTGAGTGTACTAATTTTTGAGTGAAACACGTAAAGGAGTGTTGTGAGATCCTCCATATTTCTGTTTATTTTTTTAAAAAAAAATTACAAGTTTATAATCATGTCTAAAGAAACAAGCACATCATCATCAAATGACCAAATGTTATAAGCCATGCAATAATAATTTGAAAGAATGTTCATGATGATGGAAGGAGTCAATGAAAAATTGGAAAGGCATAACGATGTTTTTAATCAAATATGTGGAGTGCCTAGAAAAATAAGGCAGCCACCAATTGATCAAGAGGAGTATGATGGAGAAGATAATATAGAGGATGACCAAACCACTTTGGTTGGACATCATAGGAGGCATGCTAAGAGAGGCCATATGGAAGAGGTAGATCGCAACCTTAAAAGCATTAAAATGAAGATACCTTCATTCTAAGTGAGAAATGATCCTTATATGTACCTTTAATGGGAGAGACAAGTATACCTTATCTTCGAATGTCATAATTATTCAGAGGACAAAAAGGTAAAGCTTGTTAGTGTTAAATTTTATGATTATTCTATTATATAGTGGGATCAATTTTGTAAGGAAAAATAAAGATATAGAGAAAGACCCGTGGACTCTTAGAGGGAGATGAAGCAAATCATGAGGAGGAGATTCATTCCTAGCCATTACTATAGAGAGCTTCATCAAAGGCTTCAAACATTAACTCAAGGATCTATGAGTGTGGAAGAGTACCATAAGGAGATGGAGATGCTCATGATCAAAGCCAATATGGAGGAGGATGTTAGTGATATGCACTAGGTCAATCATTTGTGATTATGTATTGACTTTCTTATTTTATTAATAAAGAGGTATTATATTATCATTTGATTTTATGATAATTACATGAATGGTTAATTCTTACTAAGGTCATCAAGTATGTGACTTGATAGTAAAACCCTTAGATTAAAATAAGAGTTCTATTCTAATTATCCCTAGCCATTTATTCATTATATGAATATTAAAGTATTAAGGCTAGTATGTTGTTGACTGATGGTTATGTTTTACTAATCATAAATATGAGATATTAAGTCAACTCATAGGTACATGATGAGAGATCATGTACTGGATTGACCCACTATGAGAATACTACATAGATTATTGTCATAAGTATTTCTTATCACAGTAATTTTATTTCGGTCCTTTGACCTTGAAATCATCATGGATTTCTACAGAGCTATTTTATGTTTTGACACATTCTAACATTGTCTTTAACCGGATGATTAAAAGAATGTTGTTGGATATAAAATTAGTTATATGAGGAATGTGAGTGATTTAGAAGGAATTTATCCCTCATTAATATGAGAAAGATATCTAAAGGCCCCTTGATGAGATAGACTGAATAAAATGCATGGCCATGCTGAAATGAATTGATAAAGAGTTATCATTTTCAGTCTACTTGGAATCAAGTCATAATATTGAACTATATAAGGATGACATTCTATGCCTTATGTTCAATTAAGATATCATGTGATAAAGGGACAATAAAATTCACTGTAATTAGGTTATGTCGGATTATTGACTTCACATGACTTGGGTAGTCATAATGTCTTGCTAGAGGCCACTTATGACTTGTAGGCCTAAATAGAGATTTAGGCCCACTGCCAATGTTATGTGAACATACAGGGTCACACACTTAGAACAAGCCCAAAACGGATATGGGTTTAATAAGCCCAAAATAAACTCTGTGGAAATAAATAATTAAAGTGTTTTATTTATTTATTTATTTGTTTATTTATTTAAGATAAATGTTATTTTAAATAAATAAATAAGATATTATTTTTGATTTGTTTTTAAACAAAATCAGAATATAATAAATGGAAAATTACCAAAAGGTTATTGGTAAGTGAAACCCTAACTTGGAGTCTATAAATATGTTATATTCTCTAGGGTTTCACACACTTGTTTTTGCCTCCAAATTCGTTTTCTTTCCTCTTAGAAAACAAAGACAGAGTTTTTTCCTTTTGTTCTTGATTTTGTGAGACAGTCAAGAGGTTGCTAGCACACACACTCAAATTCGTTTTGCGAAGGACTGTTCGTGTGGATACCTATAGAGGACGCATCCTTTTGGAGACGTCTTGATTCGAACAACCAAGCCAAA
The DNA here is from genome assembly GCA_947683625.1 of Mallotus nudiflorus. Classification (NCBI taxonomy): domain Eukaryota; kingdom Viridiplantae; phylum Streptophyta; class Magnoliopsida; order Malpighiales; family Euphorbiaceae; genus Mallotus; species Mallotus nudiflorus. The sequence goes on along the minus strand of CANTUR010000595.1, from coordinate 397,872 downwards.
AAGCTCGAGGTAAGGTGTCACCGGTGTGAACCTCCTCTCACCCTTCCAGAGAATCTTACCTCTTCTGCGTTTTGGTAAGATTATTAAAAACCCTAGATTTAATCTATTAGTCGAATTACATGGATCCTGGCTTGGGAACGTGATAAAATTTTAATTTTTCCGCTGCGTTTGCATCACGGAACTCAACAGTGGTATCAGAGCCACTTGTAATTCGATTAATTGATTCTGTGTATATGTGATATATGTTAGGGTTTAAGATTCGTTTTGAAAAGGGTTTCAAAATTATCAAAAGGGGTTTTGATTTGTTTTGTGACAATTCTGGGTAATCTATTTGAAAACGGAATTAAACATTAATTTGATTAATGTTTGTAATGGTTTAATATGATTAAACTAAAAGCAGTTTTTGATTTTATGAATTAAGAATGCTGTTTCATGAAAAACGATTTTGTATGATGTTTTTATGAAAAACGAATTAAGAATAATGTTTTGATTAATATGATTAATTGAAGCAGCATATTTGTTTCCTATTTTAATTAGAAAAACGTTTTCTATTTGATTAGGAAAATCGTTTTTAATTAAATCTGAAACAGAAATTCTGTTTTCAAAAACCTAATCACTTAAGGATTTAAATCTGTTATGTATTCTGTTTTGATTAATATGATTAATTGAAGCAGCTTATTTGTTTCCTATTTTAATTAGAAAAACGTTTTCTATTTGATTAGGAAAATCGTTTTTAATTAAATCTGAAACAGAAATTTTGAGATTATGTGTTAAGGGCAATCTGTTTAAATGTTAAACAGATTATACAGAATGGATATGTTTTCTATAGATTCGTTCAAGCTGTAATTTTGATTACACAAATTAGGGTTTTCTTAATGGATGCGTCTGTTTTAATAAAAAAAAAAAAATTTGATCTGTTTTGAACAGATTTTTCAGACTGTAAAATGTTTACAAAAAGTGATGTTTTTAAGCAACAAACTGATTTAGTAATATGATTACGAAAAATTGGTTAATTGCTTTCTTGACGCAAATAAGGGTTTTAAGGTGGCTGTTTTAATTGAGCGTTTTTGTCTATTTTGAACAAATTGATTTTATAGTAATTTGATTACGAAAATTCATTAATGTTCAGAAATTTGAAAGGCAACTCACCGAAGAGCTAAGGTAAAGTGTTTAGCGATGCCCCTTGGAACCCCACTAGGGGCGCTGCCCCTTGACCCCAAAAGAATTGTCACATTAGTTTATTTTTAACATAATGATTGGATTTAATAACTAAATAGATTATTATGTTATACATGTTTGTTGTTTTATGCATGGTGCATAGCATGGCCCTCAGACCAATGTGATTGGATTTTATTTTTATGGGTTGTAATTTTAAATACGGCCTGCGAGTCATTTTTGTTTTGTTGTATTTATTTTATTAGAAAAGTGTAGAATAAATTACAATAATTTTTGTAAATCAAGACCCATGGTGCAATTCAAGTTGGAGGCCCAGGATGGAGATCCAAGGTGGGAACCAAAAAGGGAGATCCATGGTAGAAGATGGAGATCCAAGTTGGAGGCTCAATTTGTAATTGTAATTTTACCTAGGTTTGACCATTGATCTTCATATTGGCTTATGAAGATCAACTTAGATTTGGGCCATGCTATGTCACATTTATTTATTTGTTGTTATGTATGCGATGCCATGTGATGCCATGTATGTGATGCCATATGATGCCATGCAATACAACATAACAATAACTGAATACGATTAAATAAAGATGAACCCTCATTTAATATTAAGTCATTATAATGCCTTCCATAAGTTCAACACTTGTCAAGCCTTAGATTATTATATATGAGCCTGCCAAAGCAGGGTGTATAAATTTATCTGGGGAAGGCAAGTTGGATAATGGTGCTATCCAAACGTTTGATATGGTTTGACTTAACTAGGTTATCAAAATGGTTTTGGACCTAGGGCATTAGATGGGATTTTTAGCCATGACATGTGATGTCAAATCCCATACCATCCAAGAGTTACATGAGATGTAATTGATAAGAGTTATCTACCTAAATAACCATATTTTAGGTCATGAGCCAAAGCTCACTTAGAGTATGGTGAAATATGGATCTTGGCCCACTAAAATTTCTAAAATTAACTTAGAGGGTTATTGATTTGAGTAAATTTAGTGGGAGTTTTTATTATGCCTTATAAATATTTAATAAAATACTGAATGGACTTTGCATATATTTGTTGTAGATAATGACTTCAAACACTACACCTACCATGTCACTGCGATCGATCCTTGAGAAGGATAAGCTCAATGGAACTAATTTTCTTGACTGGTACAGAAACCTAAGAATTGTTCTTAGGCATGAGAGAAAGGAATACATCCTTGATCAACCCATCCCTGAGGAACCAGCTGCCAATGCTCCTAGAGCACAAAGGGATGCTTATACCAAGCATCTCAATGATTCTACTGATGTCACTTGTGTCATGCTTGGATGTATGGAATCTGAGCTGCAAAAGCAACTGATGGAAATGGAGGCTTATACTATGATAGGCCATCTCAAGGAAATGTTCCAAGAGAAAGCCAGAATTGAAAGGTTCAATACCATCAGGGCATTGCTTTCTTACAAGCTGACTACTGGCGGCTCTGTCAGTCCTCATGTTCTCAAGATGAAGGGTCATCTTGATCACTTGGACAAGCTTGGTCTCAATATTGAACAAGAACTGGCTGTGGATATTATTCTCCAATCTTTGCCTGAAGCTTATGATAGCTTCATTATGAATTTCAATATGCATAGTATGGAGAAGACTGTTTCAGAGTTGCATGGGATGCTGAAAACTGCTGAAAAAAACATCAAGAGTAACACCAAGGATGTTCTCATGGTCAATAAGGGAAAGGGGATGAAAAGGGTTGGAAAGGGAAAGGGAAAGGGCAAGGTCTTTAAAGGCTTTCAGAAGCCCAAGCCCAAATCCAAAGCTGAACCCAAAGCAAAGGAAGGAATCTGTTTTTTCTGTAATGAGCCAGGCCATTGGAAAAGAAATTGCAGGCTCTATTTGGATGATCTGAAGAAGAAAAAGGGTGGTGAGACTACCTCTTCAGGTATTCATGTTATAGAATTAAATTTATCTGCTTCTGCTTTTGATTCTTGGGTATTAGATACTGGATCAGGATCTCACATTTGTACAAATGTGCAGGGTCTAAAAAGGAGTAGATCATTGGCAAGAGGCAAAGTGTACTTACGAGTTGGCAATGGAGCAAGAGTTGCTGCTTTAGCTGTAGGAACTTATGAGTTACCTTTGCCTAGTGGACTTATTTTATCTTTAGAAAGTTGTTATTATGTACCTACTTTGTGTCGGAATATTATTTCTGTTTCTTGTTTGGACAAGAAAGGATTTGAATTTATTATTAAGAATAATAAATGCAGTATTTATCACGATAACATTTTCTATGGATATGCTCCATGCACTAGTGGACTCTATGTTTTAGATGCCGAAGACACTAATGAAATGCCAATCTATAACGTTGATACAAAGAAGTCTAAATCTAATGATTTAAACTTGACCTACCTCTGGCATTGTCGTTTAGGCCATATAAATGAGAAACGCATTTCAAAGCTACACCAAAATGGGCTTTTAAATTCATTTGATTATGAATCATTTGATACATGTGAATCTTGTTTACTTGGAAAAATGACTAAAACACCTTTTACTGGACAAAGTGAGAGGGCTAATGACTTATTGGGCCTAATACATTCTGATGTATGTGGACCATTAAGCTTAACTGCTAGAGGAGGTTTTCAATACTTCATAACTTTCACAGATGATTTTAGTAGATATGGTTATCTCTATCTAATGAAACATAAATCTGAATCTTTTGAAAAGTTCAAAATTTTCAAGAATGAAGTACAAAATCAACTTGGTAAAAATATTAAAACACTAAGATCTGATCGAGGTGGTGAATATTTAAACCAAGAATTTATAGATCATCTTAGAGATTGTGGGATTGTTTCACAATTGACTCCTTCAGGTACACCACAATGGAATGGTGTGTCTGAACGTAGAAATCGAACTCTATTGGATATGGTTAGATCTATGATGAGTCAATCTGATCTTCCAATCTCTTTGGGGATATGCTTTAGAAACTGCTGCATTCATTTTGAATAGAGTTCCATCAAAGGCAGTTGAAAAGACACCATATGAGAAATGGACTGGAAAAATTCCTAGTTTGTCTTTTCTTAAGATTTGGGGCTGTGATGCTTTTGTGAAACGTCAAATCTCAGATAAACTAGCACCCAAATCTGACAAATGCCTTTTTGTTGGATATCCTAAAGAAACTAAAGGATATTACTTTTATAATGCGTCTGAGAACAAAGTGTTTGTGTCTCGGAATGGTGTATTTTTGGAAAAAGAGTTTATTTCCAAAGGGACTAGTGGGAGCACAGTGCAACTTGAAGAAATTCAAGGCCCACAAAATAGCATTGTACCTGATATGGAACCGCAGCTGAATCAACAAGAAGTTGTTGAGCCTTCACAAGTACCAAAAGGCCCAAGGAGGTCTGATAGGACACGTCAAATCCCCATGAGATATGGATTTCTCATAACTAGTGATTATGATGTGTTAATTGTGGATCAAAATGAGCCCACATCCTATCAAGAGGCCATAAATAGTCCTGACTCTGAGAAATGGCTTGAAGCCATGAGATCAGAAATGCAATCCATGTATGATAATCAAGTATGGAACTTGATTGACCCAAATGATGGTTTAAAAACTATTGGGTGCAAATGGGTTTTCAAAAAGAAAATCGATATGGATGGCAATGTGCATACCTTTAAGGCAAGACTGGTTGCAAAAGGTTTCAAACAAACACATGGTATAGACTATGATGAAACTTTTTCACCAGTGGCTATGCTAAAATCTATTCGAATTCTCCTTGCCATAGCTGCATACTATGATTATGAAATATGGCAAATGGACGTCAAAACAGCATTTCTTAATGGAAATTTACTTGAGGATGTGTACATGACACAACCAGAGGGTTTTGTTAGTCCTGAGAATTCTAGAAAGGTATGCAAGCTTCAAAGATCCATTTATGGATTGAAGCAAGCATCTCGGAGTTGGAATCTTCGTTTTGATGAAGCAGTCAAAGAATTTGGCTTCATTAAAAATGATGATGAACCTTGTGTATACAAGAAAGTTAGTGGGAGTGCTATTGTGTTTTTAGTGTTGTATGTGGATGACATACTACTCATTGGAAATGATATCCCTATTTTACAAAATGTTAAATCATGGTTAGGGAATTGTTTCTCAATGAAAGACTTAGGTGAAGCTGCTTATATATTAGGCATCAAGATCTATAGAGATAGATCTAAAAAGCTTATTGCCCTAAGTCAAAGCACTTATATTGATAAGGTATTGAACAGGTTTAATATGCAAGATTCCAAGAGAGGATTCTTGCCAATGTCACATGGCATTAGTCTCAGCAAGACTCAGTGTCCTATGACACAAGATGAGCGAGACAACATGAGTAAGATTCCATATGCTTCTGCTATTGGATCTATCATGTATGCAATGTTATGTACTCGACCTGATGTTTCATATGCCTTAAGCACAACGAGCAGATACCAATCAGACCCAGGTGAAATTCACTGGACAGCAGTTAAAAATATCCTTAAGTACTTGAGAAGAACCAAGGATGCATTTTTACTGTATGGTGGTCAGGAAGATGAGCTAGTTGTAAATGGTTACACAGATGCCAGCTTCCAAACTGACAAGGATGATTTTCGATCACAGTCAGGATATGTGTTCTGTTTGAATGGAGGTGCAGTGAGCTGGAGGAGTTCCAAGCAAGACACTGTTGCTGATTCTACAACAGAAGCTGAGTACATAGCTGCCTCAGAAGCAGCTAAGGAAGCTGTTTGGATTAAGAAGTTCATAACTGGACTAGGTGTTATTCCTAGTATATCAGATCCAGTGAACTTATATTGTGACAATAATGGAGCTATAGCCCAAGCTAAGGAGCCCAGATCACATCAGAGATCCAAACATATACTCAGGCGTTATCATCTTATTCGAGAAATTATTGAGAGAGGAGACGTCAAGATATGCAGAGTACCTACAAATGATAATGTTGCTGATCCACTGACTAAGCCTCTTCCACAGCCTAAACATGAGAGTCATACTAGGTCCATGGGTATACGATACGATGTTGATTGGGCCTAGTGCAAGTGGGAGATTGTTAGTGATATGCACTAGGTCAATCATTTGTGATTATGTATTGACTTTCTTATTTTATTAATAAAGAGGTATTATATTATCATTTGATTTTATGATAATTACATGAATGGTTAATTCTTACTAAGGTCATCAAGTATGTGACTTGATAGTAAAACCCTTAGATTAAAATAAGAGTTCTATTCTAATTATCCCTAGCCATTTATTCATTATATGAATATTAAAGTATTAAGGCTAGTATGTTGTTGACTGATGGTTATGTTTTACTAATCATAAATATGAGATATTAAGTCAACTCATAGGTACATGATGAGAGATCATGTACTGGATTGACCCACTATGAGAATACTACATAGATTATTGTCATAAGTATTTCTTATCACAGTAATTTTATTTCGGTCCTTTGACCTTGAAATCATCATGGATTTCTACAGAGCTATTTTATGTTTTGACACATTCTAACATTGTCTTTAACCGGATGATTAAAAGAATGTTGTTGGATATAAAATTAGTTATGTGAGGAATGTGAGTGATTTAGAAGGAATTTATCCCTCATTAATATGAGAAAGATATCTAAAGGCCCCTTGATGAGATAGACTGAATAAAATGCATGGCCATGCTGAAATGAATTGATAAAGAGTTATCATTTTCAGTCTACTTGGAATCAAGTCATAATATTGAACTATATAAGGATGACATTCTATGCCTTATGTTCAATTAAGATATCATGTGATAAAGGGACAATAAAATTCACTGTAATTAGGTTATGTCGGATTATTGACTTCACATGACTTGGGTAGTCATAATGTCTTGCTAGAGGCCACTTATGACTTGTAGGCCTAAATAGAGATTTAGGCCCACTGCCAATGTTATGTGAACCTACAGGGTCACACACTTAGAACAAGCCCAAAACGGATATGGGTTTAATAAGCCCAAAATAAACTCTGTGGAAATAAATAATTAAAGTGTTTTATTTATTTATTTATTTGTTTATTTATTTAAGATAAATGTTATTTTAAATAAATAAATAAGATATTATTTTTGATTTGTTTTTAAACAAAATCAGAATATAATAAATGGAAAATTACCAAAAGGTTATTGGTAAGTGAAACCCTAACTTGGAGTCTATAAATATGTTATATTCTCTAGGGTTTCACACACTTGTTTTTGCCTCCAAATTCGTTTTCTTTCCTCTTAGAAAACAAAGACAGAGTTTTTTCCTTTTGTTCTTGATTTTGTGAGACAGTCAAGAGGTTGCTAGCACACACACTCAAATTCGTTTTGCGAAGGGCTGTTCGTGTGGATACCTATAGAGGACGCATCCTTTTGGAGACGTCTTGATCCGAACAACCAAGCCAAAAAGCTCGAGGCAAGGTGTCACCGGTGTGAACCTCCTCTCACCCTTCCAGAGAATCTTGCCTCTTCTGCATTTTGGTAAGATTATTAAAAACCCTAGATTTAATCTATTAGTCGAATTACATGGATCCTGGCTTGGGAACGTGATAAAATTTTAATTTTTCCGCTGCGTTTGCATCACGGAACCCAACAGAGGATACAGAAGCTACCATGGCAAGAATTTTTAGGGGTCCAAACAAAAACATAGTTGATGTTATGGAGTTACACCATTATGTAGAGATTGAAGAAATGGTAAATTTGGCCATTAAAGTAAAAAAGCAACTTAAAGGAAAGAGATATAATTCCAAACTAAGTTCTTCTTCTTTTTGGAAAAATTCTTAGGTGAAAAAGGATGATAAACCTATTACTAAGTCAAAAGTGGAGGAAAATAAAAATAAATTTGACTTGGGTAATAAGGGAAAGGGTGAGAATCAGCTAATCCAAACTAGAGGAATTAGATGCTTTAAATGTTTAGGACATGGGTATGTTGCTAGGGAGTGTCCAAATAGAAAAACTATGATCATGACGGATGGTAATGTTGAATCGGAAAGTAAGAGGGAGAATGATAATGATGATATACCACCTTTAGAAGATTGTAGCGATGTTGAATGTGCCAAGGTTGACAATCTAGTTGTATAAAGAACATTGAGTTTGCAAAATAAACATGATGACCATAAGGAGCAAAGGAAAATTTTATTTCATACTCATTGTTTGATTTTTAATAAATTATGCAATATTATTATTGATAGTGGAAGTTATGCTAATGTGGCAAGTACCTTGCTAATGGAGAAATTAAAATTGCCTCTTATCAAACGTCTAAAACCATACAAATTGCAATGGCGTAATGATAGTGGTTTGGTAAAGGTAAATAAACAAGTCTTAATTTCTTTTTCAATCGGTAGATATAAGGATAAGGTATTGTGTAATGTTGTACCAATGTATGCGGCCCATATGTTGTTGGGAAGACTTTATCAATATGATAGGAAAGTAAATTATGATGGTTTCAAAAATAGGTATTCTTTGACAATGGATGGAAAAAGGTATAACCTTGGACCAGTATCTCTAAAAGAAGTTTTTAAAGACTAAAAGCATATAAAGCAACAATATGAAGAACTTTTCATGGGAAGGGAAACCCTTGGGAGAAAAGAAAAAAGTGAGATCAGTGAGCCTAAACAACAACCTTTTGAACTTGTCCAAAATGAGAAATCCAAAGGGAGAGAAAATAATGAAGGTTCTAAAGAAAAGAAAATGAATGGTTATGCTACAATGAATGATGTTAAGGAAGCCTTGACCTTAAAACAATCCATACTTGTACTTATATACAAGGCGTTTTTGCTTATTTCTAATGAAATAACCTAAAATTTGCCTAGTGTTATTGTTGATCTTTTACAGGTTTATGAAGATTTATTTCCTAATGAAATTTTAAATGGTTTACCACATAAAAGAGGTGTTAAGCATTAAATAGACTTCATACCTGGAGCTAGAAATTCCAAATAGACCAGTCTAGAGAACCAATCTGGAGGAAACTAAGGAGATCTAAAAGCAAGTGAGCTTATGAAGAAAGATTATGTTCGTGAAAGCATAAGTCTATATGCATTTTAGTTTTACTTGTGCCTAAAAAGGATGAAACTTGGAGGATGTGTGTTAATTGTCGTGCCATCAACAAAATCATAGTGAAGTATAAACATCCTATCCTTAGGCTATATGACATATTAGGGCGACCATTATGAACAACCTAAGGTTCTCCATTTCTTCCCATTAAGAAACGTTATTTTGACATCCATTTGCCTTATCTCATAATCATAGTATGTAACTACAATAAGGGGAATTCAAATAGATTTCAGTATAGCAACTGGTGAAAAGATTTCATTATAGTCTATACTATGTGTTTGTTTGAAACCCTTTGCAACTAGTCTTGCTTTAAAGGTATACACATTGCCGTCCGTGTCTATTTTCTTTTTGAAAACCCATTTGCATCCAATAGTTTTTAAGCCATTAGTTGGGTCAATCAAGTTCCAAACTTGATTATCATACATGGATTACATTTCTGATTTCATGGCTTCTAGCCATTTCTCAGAGGTAGGACTATTTATGGCCTCTTGATAAGATGTGGGCTCACTTTGATCCACAATCATATCTCATAGGGATTTGACGTGTTCTACCAGACCTCCTTGGGCCTTTTAGTGCTTGTATAGGTTCAATAGTTACTTGTTGATCTATATGCGGTTCCATACTTAGTGTAATGCTATTTTGTGGGTCTTGAATTTCTTTAAGTTGGGCTGTGCTCCTACTAGATCTTTTAGAAATAAATTCTCTTTCCAAAAATACACCATTTTAAGCAACAAACACTTTATTCTCAAAAGCATTGTAGAAATAATATCCTTTAGTTTCTTTAGGATATCCCACAAAAAGGCATTTATCAAATTTGGGTGCTAGTTTATCTGAGATTTAATGCTTCACATAAGCATCACATCCCCAAATCTTAAGAAAAGACAAACTGGGAGATTTTCCAATCCACATCTCATATGGTGTCTTTTCAATTGCCTTTGTTGGAACTCTGTTCAAAATGAATGTAGTAGTTTCTAAAGCATATCCCTAAAAAGAGATTGGAATATTATATTGACTCATCATTGATCGAACCATATCCAATAAAGTCCGATTTCTCTGTTTGGAAACACCATTCCATTGTGGTGTACTTGAAGGAGTCAATTATGAAATAATCCTACAATCTTTAAGATGATTTACAAATTCTTAGCTTAAATATTCACCACCTCGATAAGATCTTAGTGTTTTAATATTTTTACTAAGTTGGTTTTGTACTTCATTCTTGAAAACTTTGAACTTTTTAAAAGATATAGATTTATGTTTCATTAAATAGACATAGCCATATCTACTGAAATCATCTATAAAAGAGATAAAGTACTAGAAACCTCCTCTAGCAGTTGAGCTTAATGGTCCACATACATTTGAATGTATAAGGCCCAATAAATCATTAGCTCTCTCACCTTTTCTAGTAAAAGGTGTTTTAGTCATTTTTCCTAATAAACAAGATTCACATGTTTTAAATGACTCATAATCAAATGAATTCAAAAGACTATTTTGGTGAAGCTTTGAAATGTATTTCTCATTTATGTGGCCTAAACGACAATGCCAGAGATAGGTAGTGTTTAAATCATTAAATTTAAACTTCATTGTATCAATGTTGTAGATTGACTTTTCATTAGTGTCTTTAACATTTAGAACATAAAGACCACTAGTGCGTGGAGCAAATCCATAGAAAATGTTATCATGATAAATATTGCATTTATTATTCTTAATAATAAATTCAAAACCTTTCTTGTCCAAACAAGAAACAGAAATAATATTCCTACACATGGTAGGCATATAATAACAATTTTCCAAATTTAAAACAAGTCCACTAGGTAAAGTTAACTCATAAGTCCCTACGACTAAAGCAGTAACTCTTGCTCCATTGCAACTCGTAGGTCCACTTCGCCTCTAGCTAATGATTTACTCCTTTTTAGACGCTACTCATTAGTACAAATGTGAGATCCTGATCCAGTATCTAATACCCAAGAATCAGAAGTAGACAAATTAATTTCTAAACATGAATACTTGAAGAGGTAGTCGCACTACCCTTATTCTTGTTTAGATCATTCAAATATAGCTTACAATTTCTTTTCTAATGACCTGGCTCATTGCAAAAAAAGCATATTCCCTCCTTTGGTGGCTTTACTTGGGGTTCAACTTTGAACTTGGGCTTGGGCTTTGGTTTTGGCTTTTGAAAGCCTTTGGGAGCCTTACCCTTGCCTTTCTAACCTTTTTCATACCCTTTCCCTTATTGACCATTAGAATATCCTTAATAGAATTCTTGATGTTCTTTTCAGCAGTTTTAAGCATCCCATGCAACTCTGAAACAATTTTGTCCATACTATGCATATTGAAATTCATGATGAAACCATTATAAGCTTCAGACAAAGATTGGAGAATGATATTAACAGCCAATTCTTGTTCAATCTTGAGACCAAACTTTTCCAAGTGTTCAAGATGACCCTTCATCTTGAGAACATGAGGATTGATAGAGCTACTAGCAATCAACTTGTAGGAGAGCAATGCCCTGATGGTATTGAACCTTTTGATTCTAGCTTTCTTTTGGAACATTTCCTTGAGATGGCCTATCATAGTATAAGCCTCCATTTCCATCAATTGCTTTTGAAGCTTAAACTCCTTGCATCCAAGTATAAGATAAGTGACATCTACTGAATCATTGATATGCTTACTATAAGCATCCTTTTGTGCTCTAGGAGCATTAGCAGCTGGTTCCTCTAGGATGGGTTGATCAAGGATGTATTCTTTTCTTTCTTGCCTAAGAACAATTCTTAGGTTTATGTATCAGCCAAGAAAGTTAGTCCCATTTAGCTTATCCTTCTTAAGGATCGATCATAATGACATGGTAGGTGCAATGTTTGATGTCATTATCTACAACAAATATATATAAAGTATATTCAGTTTTATTATGAAAGAGGTATAAGAAAACTCCCACTAAATTTTCATAAATTATAAAACCCTCAAAATAATTTCAACAATTGAAATTTCTTAGTGGGCTAAGATCCATATTTCACCCTACTTCGAGTAAGGTTTGGCTTATCACTTAAAGTGTGGCTATTTAGGTAGGCAACACTTTACCAATCACATCTCATATAATTCTTGGATAAGTTTAGGATATTAACATCACATGTACTGGCATATCCTATCCAATGCCCTAGGTCCAAAACCGTGTTGATAACCTAGTTAAGTCTAACCAATTCAAACATATGGATATCACCATTATCCATTTTATCTTATTTAGATGGCTTTATACATAATGCTTTGGTATAACCTATATATAGCAATCCAAATATTGATAAGTGTTGATTAATGGGAGGCATTTTAATGACTTAATATTAAATGAGGGTTTAATTAATTTTTATCTTATTTAGTTAATGTTATATTCATCATATACATGGCATCATATGGCATCACGTACTTAACATAGTAACATAATAAGATAAACGTGACATAGCGCCCATAACTGAGTTGATTTTCATAAGCCAATATGAAGATCAAAGGTCAAACGTAGATGATATAACAAATACAAATTAAGCCTTCAATTTGGATCCCCATCTTCTGCCATTAACCTCCTCCTTGGGCTCCCACCTTGGATCTCCATTATGGGCCTCCAACTTGAATTTGCATATTGGGTTTTGATTTACATTACATGTTGTAATTAAAACTATTATATTACTATCTAATAAAATAAAATAAAATAAAATAAATACAACAAATAAAATGACTCGCAGGCCATATTTTTAAAATTACAATCCAATAAAATAAAATTCAATCACATTGGTTCAAGAGCCATGCTATGCACCATGCATTTAACAATAAACACATATTCTAAAATAATTCAATTTAAAAATTAATTAAATTATTATTTTCAAAACAAAATGCATGATAAATCCATTCGGGGTCAAGGGGCAGTGCCCTTAGCAAGGTCTAAGGGGTAGCGCCCCGAGCAGCGGTCTTGCTAGCCAATTAGCGGTGGGGTTTAAGGGGGCAACGACCCTTTGCAAGGGTTCGAGGGCAATGCCCCCGAAGGTAAACGATTTACCTTAACTCTTTAAATGAGGTGTTGCCAAAACCTTAAAACAACAATAATTTTTGTAATCAAAATAATGTTTGATTGATCTGTTCAAAATAGATCATTTTACGTTTAACATTTAAACAGCTGCCACCATTAACCCTGATATACTCGTAAATCATATTACAAAATAATTAATCTATTCCAAATAGATTTATTCTTTATAATCTGTTTAACACTTAAACATACTGCCTTTGATAGAAATTTGTATAATTAAAATATTCATGTTTTATATTAAACAGAAATCGAATTCGCTGTTTAAACAGAATACTTATTTTGATTTCTTAAAACTATATATATAATGTAGAAAATCATAATTTTGTTCATTGTTTAATCACATTAAATGATTATAAACATTAATCAAATTAATATTTAATACTGTTTTCATATATATTGTAATTAATCGTCACAAAATCAAAACTATTTGGATAAAATTTTTGAAAACTCCTTTTCAAAAATGAATCACTCAAACATAGATATATCACATATACACAAAATCAAATTAATTAAATTACAAGTAGCTCTAATACCACTATTGTGATTCGTGATTCCATATGCAACGAAAAAATAAAATTTGAATCACAAACCCAAACACGGATCTAAGTAATTCAATTAATTGATTAAATCTAGGTTTTTGTTTTCTTACTATGAACACAGAAGAGGCAATAAATCTGGAAGGAAGAGAGGAGGTTCACTCTGGTGACACTCTACCTCGAGTTTTTAATTTAACAGTTCAAATTTGAGATGTCTCTAAAAGAATCTGTCCTCCACAAGTGTCCACACGAATAACTCTTGATTTTGAAAATGAATATTTATATGCTAGCACCTTCTTTTGATGTCTCACAAATCAAGAATTAAAAAGTACTTTGTGTTTTGTTTTCTAAAAGAGAGAAAATGAATTTGGTGACAGAAATAATGAGAGTATGTAAAACCCTAGAGAATATAACATATTTATAAACATTTAAATTAGGGTTTCACTTGCCAAATAACTTTTTAGTAATTTCTCACTTATTCTTATTTTGATTTTATTTAAAATTAAATCAGAAATAATATTCTATTTATTTAAGATAACCTTTACCTTAAATAAATAAATATTTTATTTATTTATTTCCATAAAGCTTATTTAGGCTTGTTAAACCCATATTCGTTTTAGGCTTATTCAAAGTGTGTGACCCTATAGATTCACATGACATTGACAGTGGGCCTTAAATCTTTATTTAAGCCTACAAGTCATAAGTGGCCTTTAGCAAGACATTATGACTACCCAAGTCATGTGAAGTCAATAATCCGACATAACCTAATATACAGTGAATATTCTAGTCCTTTTGTCACATGATATCTTAATTAAATATAAGGCATAAATTATGTCATCCTTATAAAATTCAATCATATAATTTCTTGATTCCAAGTAGACTGAGAATGATAACTCTTTGTCAATTTACTTTAGCATGATCATATATTTTCCTCAGTTTATCTTATCAAGGGGCCTATAGATATCTTACTCTTGTTAAATGAGGGACAAATTCCTTCTCAATCACTCACATAACTCATTTTATACCCAACAACAACCTATTTTATCCCCAACAACAACCTATTTTATCATCCGATTAAAGATAATGTAAGATTATGCCAAAATATAAAATAGTTATGTGGAAATCCATGGTGATTTCAAGGTCAAAGGACTAAGCCAATATTACTATGATGAGAATTACTTATGACAATTATCTATGTAGTATTCTCATAATGGGTCAATCCAATACTTTGTTTCTCAAATAAGTACCTATGAGTTGACATAATAATCATTAATCAACACCATACTAGCCATAATACATTGTTATGATTAAGGATAATTTGAATATATTTAATCTAAGGGTTTTACTATCAAGTCACATACTTGATGACCTTAGTAAGAATTGACTATTCAAGTAATTATCATAACATAAAATGATAATAAAAAATGCCTCTTTATTAAATAAAATGATAAGGTCAAAACATGGTCATACATGATTGACCTAGTGCATATCACTAGCACGAATAGCTTTCAAATCAGTGACAGAACCTTCCATCGCCTTATAAGCATTCCAAGAGAGTGCATTAGCAACACTTCCATTATCAATTATCAAGCTTTTTACTAAGTAATTGTTGATGAAAGCACTTACCACTGAGGCATTATTATGAGGATATTGAACTTGTTTGCAATATTTTGAACCAAATATGATGGTTTGCTTCTTTTCAGAGGTGAGGCCTTCTTCCTTATGAGTTCTTTTAGCTTTTCTTTTCGGTTGCTCTAACAATCATGTTAATGACTCCAACTACTTCATTATGAGCTTTCTTATGCTTTGGCTTTTATCTATCTTGATCATCCGGCTCTCAATCTCTTTTAGTTGTGTTAGTGAAGTTGCCGAGTTTCCCATTCTGCATTAACTTTTTTATAGCATTCTTCAATTCTCGACATGCCTCATTCTCGTGCCCATAGTCCTGGTGATATTGACAGTAGAACCTCCTATCTTGCATGACCCTCATGATTGGACTCAGCCTTATAGTTGGTGTTATGCCTAATCCACTTTGTCTGATCCATATGAGGATTTTAGATTTGGAGGTGTTTAGTGGTGTTTACCTCTCTGCCTCTTTTTTGAATTCTTCCACCAGGTTTTCAAAGTTCATTCATTGAAATCTGGGCCTTCTTGGTTATAACCTTTCATCTTTTTTAATAAGTGATTTCTCATCATCCTGACGCATCCTCCTATCTTCCTCCATTTTTATCATCTTTATCACCATAGCCATTACCTCAGCAAAGGTGATAAGTTTTTTTGGTCATGATCTTGTCTTTGAGCTTCCCTGGTCAGGTCCTATTCTTCAAGGCGTCTATGGCTACTTCATCAATTAAGTTCTCGATTTATATAGCTACCTTGTTAAATCTATCCAAATAACTTCTCATTGACTTTATAGCCTCTTGTCTACACATCCGAAGATCATTGGTGTTTTTGGCAGGAGGAACATTGGTAATAAACCGAGTTTGAAATTTCTCAGGTAATCCTTAAAGGATGAAATAGAATTCTCAAGAAGCTAGTGGAACCACTTCTGAGCATTCTTGGTGAGTGTACTAGGAAAGACTCTGCATATAATTTCGTCATTTACATTCTAAAGTAGCATCCTAGTTTTGATCGAGGATATGTGGTTGACTGGATCCCTGATTCTATTAAACTGGTCTAACTGAGGCATTCTGAACTTGGTTGAGATCTTTGTCTTGATTATTCTATTTACAAAGGGTGTCTTTCCTTCCAAAATGCACTCATCTTCTTTCCTAGGTCTAGTAAGAGCTTTTTGTATAACTTTTTCAACTTTGTGAGCTATCTTTGAGTCATCTAAAGCTGGTATTATTGTGCTAGATTCTCCTTTTGAAACTTTATGACCTTCTCTATTTCTACCAGACACATTCAAAGTTATTGCTGGTGTTGCTAGATTATTCTTTGAATGAGTTATTCTAGGATCACTGCTTTGAATCAAGGCATTTAACTATTGTTGCACCAAGAGTATGTGGGTTTGGATGTTTTGAATAATTGCTTCTTTACTTAATGGAGGTAGGTTGAGTGTTTAGGTTACTATGTTTAGATTTAATGGAGGGGGTTTCTAGCAAACTTAGAAAAGGTATGGAGGGTATATGTATGTTGTGATGTTGTAAAAGAGCATAATAAGGGAAGTCATTGCCTAATTTTGGTCATCCCTGGGTATTACTAGTTGGAGTGTATGCTCTGAGTGGAGCCTATGATGAGATTCCAATATGCTTAAAAGGTGCTGATAGAATTATTGGCTAAATGGGTATTGACAAATTAATTGGAGGAACATGGGATGATGGGTTAATTTGCATATTTGGGGTTGAGATTGGTGGTGGACTAGAAGTCATGATGTCGTTGTTGTATTCGGAAGATGCTTAATGGCTTTTAACTCAAGAGATTTCTTATAGACGACGTCATTTGATAACTTATTGTTAGGATCTTCGAGTCTAAACTCTGCAAGAAATCAACAAAAGGGCAAAGTGAAATATGTGGAAGATCTCCACAAACCCTTCGATACCTAAATCAAAAAATGTAGAAAGAGAGAGTTTAAAAAGATAAAAAGAGCAAAGATTATGAGAGAATATAATGAATGAAAATGAATGATATAAGATTTTATTTATAGGGATAGTGATGTTCAAACTTGAGAGAAATATAATTCCTCTGTGATATAGGTCCCGTGCCTAGTTGGGAAGTATTTATTCTTATCTAAGAATCTCCTTAATTAGAAATTTTTCTCCTATCTAATTTGAATATTTTTCATCTGTAAGTAAATCCTTAATAGAATATATGTATATATAAGATATCATTAATAATTCAAACACTTGAAAATAAAAAAAATAATTTTCACAAATGAATAAAATATTTATTTATTTTTATTTCTTGGCGTGGACACCAAGTAGTAGCTGGTAATTTTTTTTTTAATTTTTACTTTGAATTCGTTAAAACAAATCGTAAAAGTCGTTTTTTTTTTTTAAATCGTAAAAGTCGTTTTTTTTTTAAATCGTAAAAGTCATTGACCGGGCTGTTTCTACTAATAAAAGTACTCGAATAGGTGCACGCTCCTAGCCCGTGATGAAATTTAAAAACCCTACCTCACCAGTTAGCGTAGTGGCGCCGTGATGATATAAACCCTAACGAAATCCAAGCATTTCTCATTTTTTATCTGTTGTTTCGTCCAAAAAAAAATTGCGCCTTCGAAACGAATCATATCCTTGGTAGCTAGAACTCTGCCCTCCATTTTCAGGAAAATGGAAGGCGCTGCTGATGAAACTGCTAAAGCAGTGTCTAATTTATCAGTGGAGGACGCCACTGAAACTACCAGTAAGAAGTGAGTATGATTCTGGACCGTTCTAATCAAATTCAAATTCTTGTAATTATATTGAGACGTTTCAGGGATTTTAAGGGTTTTTTTTTTGGGCAGTGCTCGAAAGAAGGAGGCTAGAATGAAACAAAAGGAGGAAGAGAGACGTCGCAAGGAGGAGGAGAAGGCTAAGCTGGTAATGGATTTTTTTTTTTTTTTTTTGTACTTGGAATTTTGTTTTTAGCAATTGGGTAGCACTAAATTACGTTTTGAGTTAGTATTGTTAATTTTAGGCTGCATACAGTTTTTGAGTTTCTGTTCATTTTTAGCACCGTTCGATTTCGTTGTTTTATACAGAAATGTGCATATGTAATTGTTTTTTAGGCTGCAGGCAAGACCCAGGTGCAGAAATCGGCAGCAGCTGATGATGAGGATATGGACCCAACGGTATAATCCCTTTCTTTTTCTACGCTTGGATTTGCATGTTTAATGTCCTTATCTCTATTTGTTGGATATAAATATCGTTCTTCACCTTTTGATGCTTTTGTTGGCTGTGGTTATTTTGCAGAAGTACTTTGAGAATAGGTTGAAATATCTTGCTTCCCAAAAGGCTGAAGGGAGAAATCCTTATCCTCATAAATTCTTTGTTACAATGTCCATTGAGGAGTACACAGCAAAGTATGGAGGCTTGGACAATGGAGAGCATCTTGAGGAAGTCACTGCTTCATTGGCTGGTATAACAAACCAGGAACTTTTTTTTCCGTTTTGTGGAATATGATTTTCCATTATATTTCGTCATGCTGAAATCTTTTTTCTCCTCCTGCAAGGACGAATCATGAAAAAACGATCTTCCAGTTCAAAACTCATCTTTTATGATTTGCATGGTAGTGGCGTTAAGGTCCAAGTGATGGCTGATATGAGGTATCTAGTAATTTCCATATGATCTTTCCTTAAAACTTGTATGGGCTTGGTAGATATTTTCTTTTGTCATTCCAGGATGGACTTCTTAGTCACAAGATGATATCATCCTTGATAATTTGTTGGCTAGAATTGATTTAAACCACATGATTGTACAAGCAAGATCTAAGTCATACTCAATGAAGAAGAAACTTTAGACCTCTTTGATGTGATTAATGCAGACTTTAGACATTAAACCAAAAAATATTTTTAGAACATTCAGTTTGACCTAAATTATACAAAATAGAAGATATAATTCACCACCCCCTAGAAAAGGATTTGAGAGTGATAAAAATTAAAGGAAGAATGCCACAAGTAATGTATTTGATAATTTCAAAAGTTTACAAGAGAACCAAAGAGGATAAACTGTAAAATAAATATTTCTTAACATGATACTAATCTTAGTAAAGTCTGCTAGACAAATCTAAATAATAATAACCTACATTATTTTCCACATGCTTGAGTGATATTTATCATGAGTTGTTACCGCTCTTGTACTCAGAATTTGACTTGAGTTGAGTTTGATTGAAATTTTTGGAATTAAACCACTGAAAGCTTCCTTCATCTTGTTGGTCCAAGTTCTTGAATAGGTTGTCCAATATTAATCAATTGATCCTTGTCATTATTTGATTTTGAAGATGTGTGCTAATTCCATTCTTGTCTCCTCACAAGTTTCTATTACTGATTCCTATCATCGAAAGGCAAGAATTTTATTTTAATCTGTGTTGGTAAATCAAATAATTGATTATTTCCATTTCAAACCTTTTTTGGGGGCTTTAATATTTGAAATTCCTTTTATGAGCCCTTATCCTTTGATTAGTTTACTGTTGAATTATGTGTATAACTGTCCGAATGTTCCTAAACAAATGACTCACATATGGTAAAAAAACAAAAAAGAAATGTAAAAATTAATATGCTATATGTCATTACCATTCTGCCTTCTGGGTATTAAGTAACTCCACACCTATTATTTATTTATTTTTTCCAAAGAGCTTTGATGTATTCTTAGTTTTCTTATTATGGTTCCTTGATTTTCTTTTTTTGTTTTCTTTTACATTTTGAGTGGTCTAAAAGATATGTTCATGTTTCCAATTTCAGCAAATCAGGAATGGAAGAAGCTGAATTTTCTGAGTTTCATTCCAACGTGAAGCGTGGTGATCTTGTTGGTGTCACGGGTTTTCCAGGTTTGTAATAATTATAACTTGTTAGTTTGTATCTTTTTCCATTTTTGTTTCCATATTCATTGTTTTCAATTTTCACTTGGAAACTTAAAAGTGTGGTTTCTTTTGTTTGAATTCTACTAGTTTTGCCACTCAATTAAGGTAATTTTAGTTGGGAGTTAGCAAGGAGTGTAAGAGCAGCATTTACATGTATAAAGGATGAAGGATATTTACTTTCTTTTGAACATGGTGCTACTGAGATGGTCTTGCCAGTAGGTTGTGGTGGTGTGCTTGGAAGGTGGGTTGTGGAGGTGGTGTCAATGACAGTGGTGGAGTGGTATCAAAAGTGATGGTGATTGTGTGGTGCAAGATAACCTTTCATGTGTTTTTAAGTGGAAACCAGAAGAAAGAAGCTGGTGTTCATAAAGGCTAAAAGGAAACCACATAAAAGAGTTTTTAGGTGTTTTCCAATATCATACCTACTTTGGAATACTGGAAAGCTAGTCTGGAAAAAGTACTGTACTGTATTTTAACATAACTTTATGTATTATATTATGTTAAATCCACTAAAATAAAGGCCTAGAAAAGTCTTGCTATTTTGCAGTTAAATAGTTCCTTGTTCCATTTACTTTTATGGGGATTGAGAGGTAGGATTTAGAAGAATTTTGTAATTTTTTCTGTCAAGACCTTATGGGCTGCAACATATTGAGCATTTTTTTTTTCTTGACACAAGCTGCAATATTTTACTTCCTCAGGTATTTGTTCCTTTTAATTCATCACATTTGATATGATGACTTTCCTTCCTGCCAGGAAAAACTAAAAGGGGAGAGCTGAGTATTTTTCCATCGTCTTTTGTTGTTCTTTCACATTGTCTTCATATGATGCCAAAGGAAAAGGCTGGTCCTGGAGTCAATGCCAGTGTGAGTAAGAAGGTTACTCATAGCTAGATAGATGTCTGCTTAAATAGCTTTATAACAGGATTTATTTTATTATCCTACAGAGAAGTGATGTTTGGGTCCCAGGATGTGCCCGGAATTCTGATGCATATATTTTAAAAGATCAGGTATTAGCTGTAACTAATGTCACATGTTAGATGATTGGTCACTTTGCAACTTATCATTTGTTTTTGTTTAGCATTTCCGTTTGAGCTTTGTAACTTATTCCACTTGCTACTCAGATCAAATGAAAGATAACCTTTTAGGTTTTTTCTTACATCGGTAGATTCATCAATGTGGATGTAATGTATGGTTTCAAACAAATGTATTAAGATTTGTTTGAGTCCATTTTTTTAATGTTTGTCTAAACTTTACAAGTCCAGCTTTTGCAGTGAATTTAAACATAATTCATTTCTGCAGTCTTTGCTATTGAAAGAAACTCTTCTCCAGTTCTGCAACTCTCTCATCACCTTTTCAAGTATAAATTTGTTCTTTTTTATGTTGCTAGGAAACTCGTTATCGTCAGCGCTATCTAGATCTGATGTTGAATCTGGAGGTTCGACAGATATTCAAGACAAGATCAAGGATCATAACATATATTAGAAGCTTTCTTGACAAGCTTGATTTCTTGGAGGTAATGTTTTGTTTCAAATTTTTATGCTGCCATAGTGGTCTTTTCTTTTTGCTTTGTTGATCTTGTTAATTTAAATCAATAGGTCGAGACACCCATGATGAACATGATTGCTGGGGGAGCTGCTGCACGCCCATTTGTGACTCATCACAATGAGCTAAATATGAGGCTCTTCATGCGTATTGCACCAGAGCTTTACCTTAAAGAGTTAGTTGTTGGTGGACTTGACCGTGTATATGAGATAGGAAAACAATTTAGGAATGAGGGTATTGACTTGACTCATAATCCTGAGTTCACAACCTGTGAGTTCTATATGGCCTTTGCTGACTACAATGACTTGATGGAACTAACTGAGAGATTATTGAGTGGTAAGACTTGGCTTTTTCAGGCTGCAAAAATATGTTCTTTTTAGTGGTTGTATTTGTACATCTAAGAAGGATTTTGACTTTTTTTTGGGCTTTGGTTGCTATTTCTTCGTTCAAATTAGGAATGGTGAAGGAGCTTACAGGTGGCTACAAAATTAAATATCATGCAAATGGGCTTGACAAGGATCCAATTGAGATTGACTTTACACCACCTTTTAGGTCTGGATATAATTATGCCTTTTTTGGTTCAATTGTAAACACAAACTTCTTTTGGATTTACCCAACTAATAGATTCACTTTTGCAGACGAATTGACATGATAGAGGAGTTGGAGAAGATGGCCAATCTAAACATACCAAAGGACCTTTCTGGTGATGAAGCTAATAAGTATCTGGTGGATGCATGTCAAAGGTTTGAGGTCAAGTGTCCTCCTCCACAGACAACTGCTCGTCTGTTAGATAAAGTAATTCTTCTTTTTTCTTCTCTTCTATTGTTGTTACTGTTATATTTTCCAGGTTTATTTTTTTAATGTGACCATTCAAAACCACACTTTTATGAGCATGAGTTAGCCGATTACAGAATAGATATGTTATCATAGTGTTGCTATATATTGCTATTTTTATGAGGAAGTAGCATGGTGTGAGCTTTAATTTTGGAACAATGAAAAGTCAGGTAGTCATGACTTTTCATTTGGTAACTTGCTGGCTGCTTAAGCAACTTCTCGTCAAAAATTGGAAGCTGGTAGTTACATTACAAAGCAATGTGTGCTGCGGTGTTTCTTTTTCCACAAAATTTGCATTAAATGCCTGTTTTCTGCTCATTCCTTCTTTTTCATTTGGTTTATAATGTTGGAAATTTTTGAAAGGAAAGAAAGGAGGTCAACTTTATTGCATCAAATTTCGATTCCATATCTCTAGCACTAGAATATGTTTCTAGCCCAATACCTAGGGGTATAAACAAGTCAAGACAGCTTGTGACCTACATGGTATAGGCTCAAAAAATACTTGAGATTGATGGAGCTCAAGCTACTTGAGGAGCTCAAGCTACTTGAGTAGCTTGTTGAGTCAAGTTTGAATTTCAAATTACTTGGCTCGTGTTGGCTCACGAATCTTATCAAGCTTAGACTTTAAAACTAAAAAATACATATCTTGTGTGGATAGTGGAATTCGAACCCATAACCTCACAAATTTTATTCTAATTCTAACCACTAAGATGAAGTTAATATTCATATTTACTTTATTCATTATAATATATAATAAAATTCTATTATACTTCACATAGATTTTTTAAAAATATTTATATATTTGTTTTTTGTGGCTTAATTCTTATCTTGTTATATATATATATATATATATATATATAATTTTCAAATTATATAAACTAATATTATAATTTTACATGAGTATTAATAGTCATGTGGTATGATATTCAATTAATATAAATATAAAAATTAAAATTAGTAAGCTTGATTAAGCTTGAAGTCAGCTTGGATGAGCTGAGCTCAAGCTCAACTTAATTTGTTCAGACTCAAGCTTGAGTTCATTTATTTGGACTCTAGAGTTAAATTCGTCCAAATTTGATGCAATTTGGCTTGATCATGCCTGTACCAATGCCTTCCACCCTAACAGAAAATTGAAAATAAAGAAAATGTCAGTGTAATAACTTTTTCATGCCTATGGGCTAGCTGAGACTCATGAATCTAGTTAACTTTTGTGCGGTTTGATTAAACGGGCTTTCAAGCTGCTCTTCTACTTGTAAAGTTTTGTTCAAGACATTGTGTAATGTAATACATTGATGTTCACTTCCTGCATGTAATTTTTTGTTAGAAGTGTAATTACAATTACTTTTACGAGGTAAAGAAATGCATAGTTTTTTTTTTTGGACAATTACCATTTAAAAATGAAAGTTTCTGATTGGAGATTTAGGCTTCTACTTTTATTTATTTTTTAAAATCTTATTTTGGTGTTTACAGCTGGTTGGGCACTTTCTAGAGGAAACCTGTGTGAATCCTACTTTCATCATCAACCATCCTGAGATAATGAGTCCTTTGGCAAAATGGCATCGATCAAAACCTGGCTTGACTGAACGTTTTGAGTTATTTGTGAACAAGCATGAGGTATTTTCGCTCAATTTTTTGTTTCTGTCCATGTTTTCTTTTCCATTTTGTCTTTTCATTTCTGCTTCTGATCCTCCTCATGCTTGTTTCTACAATGTATGCTGCTTGTTAATGTCAATTAATTGCTCAGCTTTGCAATGCATACACTGAATTGAATGATCCTGTGGTACAACGTGAGAGATTTGCTGAACAACTCAAGGTATGTTGCATCATTTGAGCAATTCAAGCATGAATTTTGAGCAAATATTTGCAACTTTTTTGTCTGAAAGGTGATCATTTCCAAACATAGGACCGACAATCAGGTGATGATGAAGCTATGGCTTTAGATGAAACATTTTGCACAGCTCTTGAGTATGGATTACCTCCAACTGGTGGCTGGGGAATGGGTATTGACCGACTAGCTATGATGTTAACTGATTCACAGAATATCAAGGTTTGTTTGTTATTTTCCTTCTCTGTATTTAGTAGCATGAAGATATGATTTAGGCATTTTGCTCACTGTATTTGTATTCTTGTTGAGGACAGGAGGTATTATTATTCCCTGCCATGAAGCCTCAAGATGAACATCCTACTAAAGGTACTTATTGTTCTGTTTCATTCAATTGCTTTTGCTCAATTTCTGGCCAGACCAGATACTTGTGTACCAAAAAGTTATCACTTACATGCACAAATGCACAGTGATTGGGATGTGGATATCCTTCCCTTGTTTAAAATAGAGCAATTCAGTTAAACCCATGTTTTGTTCAGTGCTTGATTTTGTTCTTTTAATCTTCCTTGGCAACTAAACTGCAGCAACTTGATGAGTTCTCGATGCTCACATCTGGAGCTGAGTTTCAATTCATGTGCTTTTTGTCCAAGAGGTGGGCTCAGAACTGCATATAAATTTCTTCCTCATCTTTTAGTCCCAGCTCATTATTATTTGGGTTTGACCCACACTTCAGTGGAGCATTTGAAATGTTATATCGTACATTCATAAAAAAAATAGAACAGATGCATGTTTTCCTTGGTTCTACTTGCACTTGTTGCCTTACTATAATTATGAAGTTTTGTGATGATAAGAAATCTCTGGCCTCTAGATGTGCCTTCCTCCCTCTAAATATTATAGGTGATTTTGATGGTGCATTTTATGATTACATGTTCACATAAATTATGGGGTGGCTGTCTGGATTAGTGGTCTTGCGGTATTTAAGTTTGATATAGCAACCAACATCAACACGGTCGTTGAATTATATATATTTTGTAATTACACCCTAACTAAATGAGCAACGATGCTTCCTTGAATTATTTTATCGTGGACCATGACAAGGCAACAATATTGGTTATCAACTTCTCAATTTCTTCGGTTGATGATCTTGGAAGAATTTAGCTAATGTCCCACCAACATTTGTGTGGCTATGAGACTTGGAAGTGTCTACATGTGACGAGACTTGCATCAAAATCGGTTCTCAATGTCATGCATCGTTCTATCTTTCCGCACAAGTCAAGCAAACTTTAAGAGCATTAAAATTAGTTGGTATTAACTTAGTGATAATATGAAAGGTCGAACTTTATGTCATAAATGTTTTATTGGCCGATGATTTAAGCGGCCGATTATTAGACTGGATAATTTAAGCGGCCCCGGATGAGAATTAGACAGCATGGTCTAAGCGGGTCCCGGACTTTTGGGGAAGACCCTGTTAAGGAAAAAAAAAACGTAAGTAGAACTTTTTTCATGGTGAGTTTTTTTTTAGTTAATATTTATGACTTAGATATCGATAGACTGAATGATAGCCCTTTCTTTAAATCAACGATAACAAAGTCGAACTATGTATAAGGAATTACTCATTGGATAGTGAGAGAATGTTGATTTTTCATTTGTGACATTACAAAATGACCGTATACATTTAATATGGTTTTAGTATTAATTTTTTCACTTTCTCTGCCCATCTAGCTGGATTTACGATGTCATTTGGTTCAAATGATGCCAAATGAATTTAAAATTTTTTTAAAAATATAAATTATAAGTTAAAATTATTTATTAAAAATTTGAAAATAAATTTTTACCAAGTTATATATTTAATAAAAATCAGAATTGTATTTGAAGAATATATTTTTATAAATATTTTATATTAAATTATTAATGCATTAAAATTATGAATTAGTGTGAATTTTTATTTAAATTTATTTACAAATATAATGATTTAAGTTTTGTCTAGTTTAAATTTTGCTCGTTTATTAAATAAATTTTAAACTTTTATGGTTGGTGTGACTCACGTTGATATAATTATAGGCGAGCTTCACCACTTCAGTTACATCGCATCAATTTTTGCCACTACTGCAAGTGCGCTTACAACTTTTTCTTTTTTTAATAGAAGTGTGCTGCACTGAATTGAGTTGTACCAATCAGGGCTGAAAATTCATTTAAGCGGTTTACAAACCAATTGTACAATAAAAGACGAATAAAAAACAAAATAATTAAATTTAAAATTATTCATTTGACTAGTTGTGTCAAAATTTTATGTTTAAATATGAATGTATCTATCTATAAAGGATGTTACATGATATGTGATCTGCAATATTATTTTTAAATATATAGATATAAAAATATATTTAAATAGAATATGACACGTTTAAAATTTAAAAATTTAGAAATAAATACATCATATTTTTATAAATTAATAGAATCAAAAAAATAATATTTTTATATAAAAAATCAAATTTATAAATTATTTAAATTAATATGGTATAATATTCAAATAAATTATTAAATTGTAGTTTATTATATGCTCAAAAAATTAAATATATGGATTTTTTAAGTCAACTTCAAGACATTTTAATATATTTGTAATATTTTTTTTAATAATTTAAGGTGCATATTTTTATATTTTAACATTATTTACAAGTGGACAATATATATATATGTATATGATACTGGCCAATCGGTTAGACATTAAGGAGATCATGAATGATTCTGTTTTCCTTTTCTTTCAAACTTTTTTTTTTCACTGGTTTTTTCTTTCAACGTCGGTTTCTTCTTTTTTCATTGTTTTTTTCCATCGTCGTCTTTATCTTCATTCAACGTCTTCTTCTTCAAACGTTTTTTAATGCTCTTCATCAATTGCTCAACAGCACTGGTTGCTGGGAAAAATCTTTGATTTCCATGTTCAATAAAATAAGGTTCCTCTTTCGCCAATTTCTTTTTAACAGCATAAAAAGCCTTTGAAACAGTAATCTTACTTCTATGAGAAACTCAAGTCATCTAAACCACAATCAATTTATCAAAAATCAACTAATTTTGAACTGAAACGTTGTTGTAAAAAATGCGATCTTTTGATAATTTCTGTTAATGACCTGTTTAGCAAAGCCAAAATCTTGGAAGCCAATTGCTTGACAATAGAGGGCGTTCTTGAAATTTAGAGAGCTAATAGGAGCTCTACAACCGAAAACAACAATAAAAAATAACAAAAAAATTATGTAATTTATAAGAAAAGAATTCTTATTTTTATTATTAATTCTAATAAAAGCAAAAAATTTAATTGAAAATTATGTAAATTTAAAAGTGAAAAACAATTGAAATAATAAAATAATAAAATTTTATAGTTGTTGATTTTTGTTGCTTTTTCAGTTGTCTTTTCATTATTAATAATAAAATTAAGGTCATATATAAAATTTTTACTTTTATTTATAATAATAATAATAATAATAATAATAATTTTTTGATATATTTTATTTTATAATTTTATTATTGTTATTTTTTTTACTTTTAACAACAATCAACAAAAAAAAAAATGAAAACAACAAATAAAACAATAAAACAACAAAATTCAACAAAAATTTATAGGGTTGAAAATTTTTGTTGTTATTGATTGTTTTTCAGTTTTTTTTTTTCATTATTAATAATAAAATTAACGTTATAAATAAAATTTTTACTTTTATTAGTATTAATAATAAAAATAATAATTTTTTGATATATTTCATAATTTTTTTGTTGCTATTTTCTTTATTTTTAACAAAAATCATAGGAACATAAAAAAAACTGAAACAACAAAACAATAAAAATCAACAAAAATCGACAAATGAAAACAACAAAAATCAACAAATGGAAACAACAAAAAATAATTGAAAACAACAAATGAAACAACAAAAATTTAAAAATTATTTTATATATTAATTAAATAATATATAAATTAAATTAGGAAATAATTATTTATAATTAATAAATAAAAAATAACAACTAAATGACAACAAAAAAATTAGTAAATATAACCAAAAAAATTATTATTTTTATTAGTAATTCTAATAAAAATAAAAATTTTATTGAAAAAAATAATTATTGAAGACTATGAAATTTTTTTAATTTGGTTAGTTTAATTTTTATATTTTAAATAATTATTCTAAATAATGTAAAATTAAAAAAATTATTTAGAATATAAATTTAAAATTATTTTAAATATAAAAATTAAATAAATACATACAATCAACTTCAATTAAAAATAAAATTACATACATTAAAAAAATTAAATAGATACATAAAATATGTTAGATAGCCAAAAAAAATGTCAAAACTAAAACAAGTGAAAAACAAAAGTAAAAAAGCAGACGAAAAAAATGAAAGAAACAGAGGAAAAAAAAAAAAACCTGAAAATTTTGAGGTCAAACTGTCCACTCCTTGAAATTTCCTCTAAATATTCTTTGCTGTTAGTTATTTCTTGGATAAGTAGAAAAACGAAAAAGCAGTTTTTGGTAAGATGCATTTTTTCACTTTAAAGATTTTGTTTAGATGCTTGTGGTACTATTATTTTCAACACCCTATATTCTATTTTCTCAAAAAAAAAAAAAAAAAAAAACTCTATATTATTATTATTATTATTGTGGACACTGTAAGTTTGATTGGTTCACAATAAAAGTCCGATGATGAGAAAGTTCAAGTCTTGAATACAATGGGAGTCCGAGATTTCTCTAAAATCAACTCTGAAAGCTCAAACACTAAACCAAACCCACAAAAACCATATTCAAGCCCAAAATAGAAGTCAAAGCCCAAGTTCATCGCCTTTTGACCCAAGGGCCATGACCTGGCCCAGGTGAAGAGGTGATCGCCTCAAAGAAGAAGTGTCGCCTCTTCTCCCCAGGTGTCAAAGAGGCAGCGCCTCATCACACTCACTCTCTGCAGCATTAAATGTCATTAATGGTAGTGGTTGGAAGTCTACTTGCGAGGATTTGGTTATTTTTGGATGTAAAGGAAAGAAAAAAAAGGAGGAAAGAGCTTAGGGAATGAAAAAAGGCAATAGGAGAGGGTGAGAATGAGTTTTTGAGAAATTGAAAAAGGAAAAAGGGTGAGAGGCTTTAAAGGGGAATGTGAGAGCATGAGAGAAAGTGGTGGCTAGTTGTTATAAAGAAGGGTCTTGAAAAAACAGAGGGAAAGAAAGAAAAAAAAGAAAGGAAGAAAGGAAGAAGAAGAAGGGAGGAGACTTGGAAGCTTAAAGAACTTGATTCTTGAGAAGAATAGGGAACCTTCCTTGCATTCAAGGCCACTTCTCTATCAACCAAGCTCTGAGGATTTAGTTAGGAGCATCAAGCACGTCTAAATGAGTGAGTTTCTCTATTTTTAAGCTTTGAGTTTTTATCTTCATTTGTGTGTTTTTTTAGTTATATTACTTATTTTAAGCTTATAGAGGAGCATGGTTGCATGAGATATTGAATATTGATTGTTAATATTGGTATATTTGCATTTATTACTTATTTATTTGCACGATTGTCATGTTTCTTAGGATGTAAGAAATGTAGAGTGTTTATGCCTCTATTAAAGAGGCAACGTCTCTTCATAGAGGTGTCGCCCCTTCACAAAGAGGCGTTGCCCCTTTATAAAGAGGCGATGGAGGCATCGCCTCTTAGTCAGGAGGCGATGCTTCTTTGATAGAACTTTGCCTTTTTATGCCATAATTTTCCATCTATATTTTGCATATTTGGCATGATTTTCGTGTTTAATTTGTTATATTTCTTGAAATTATGCATGATTCCTATGATGATTGATATTGTTCCCATGTTATTTCCCTTTTTGTGATATTTAGTGGACTATTTTATGAGTATATTATCATTTATTTTTGTGCACACTATGTGTTGATGATTTGTAAATATTATTGTTGTTATTGTATGGAATTAATTTATATGTTATTTGGTGATTTTTAATCACTAGATGTTTGCTTTATTTATTTTTTAGAGTATTAATTTGTATAATTAATTAGTTTATTTTTTGTTTATGTATGGTTTATTTTTAGTATTTTTATATTTATTTGCACCAAAATGTTGTAATCCTTAATCTCTTTCCCCTTTTTATTTGGAATGCATGGTTGTAAATTATTTTTATTTGTTTATTTATTTGTGATTGAATGTCAAGGATATAAGCCTGAAATGGGACTAATGTGCAAACTTGGAATAAAATATAAAATTGGAAATCAATCGCAATTTGCATGTCAATAAGGAAATAAATTAATAATCAAAGGTAATAAAATACAAAACACACACGGAGGTCAACCGCATGGTTGGGTGGGCATTCCAAAAGCCCATGCCCATTTTCTGAACCTGATCTCTAATGACGGCTTCTGGGAACCTCTGTGGAATCCAGTTGTTGTAAAGTGTGTCTCAGCTTTCACTTAGGTGGTAATTCCATCTCCATTTTGGGCCTCCAAGCCCACTATGTATTTCCTAGTTAGCCCTGAGCTTACACAGTGCCGTGGTTGCCAACACTTGAGTGCGCGACCAAATCCTACCGCCTACAGTGGCGACTCCACTGGTGAATAGAGAAACTAATTCCAAATGTTTTATAATTTATCATCTTTGATTATTTCTTTATTTCCTTTGCAAATTTTGCATTCACTACACGTTTTCACATGATGCACTCTAAGTCCCGAATAAACCGACAATAATCTTTGCTTTGCCTCCTGTGTTTCATTCACACCTGGTGGTGAGGTATTTGATTATTGTCACTTATAGCACGTACCTATCTTCGTCACACGAACCCTTAAGTGGGGAGATATAATGGATGTATATAGCTGTGGGAGCCAAAGCTTATTATCCAAGACTTAGCTCATGTAATGACCTAGCAATTTCCACTAGGATTTTTTCCAAATGCGTGTGTTTTATGTCATATGGTAATCCTTTAAATAAGGCCTAAGCCCATTAAAAAGTAAGCCTTGAAAAGATGGGCCTTTCATGCCTATTATTAGCCCATTTCAAAGGGATCTTGACAAGGTGGGCCTTTAATATCATTCTTGGCCCATTTAAAATAGACTTTGGAATTATTTGGAGGAATTACCACTTATTTGTATCACCTTGACAGTTATCTTGTATTCGTTGGTTTTATTATCCCCCATTAATAATCAAAACCCATAATAAAAATCCTAGGACAAGGAACTCGCCATTGAACACGCGTATGGGAGAAATAAGGGTGGAGATGTCAGTAGAGAGCTTTTTATTTTATCCTCTGATACGTGCATATATGTTTTGTTTTGTTTTGTTTTCCTTCATACCAGTAGGTTTGCATTTCATGCATACACGCCATGCATGTTTTTGACCCTTAATGGTTGCAAATATAGATCTACAACAGTCTACCAGTTGGAAGCAATCTGATACAGGCTGTCTGGTTAAAATCTGTAAAGGGATCAAGATGGCAGAATTTATTGCTGAAGCCTTCAAGGAACAGTTGAAAGCTGAAATGGCCAAACAAACCAGGGTGATCATGACATAAATTAGGGGGGAAATGATGGGTATGGCTAGAGGGAAACTGCTAGCACCACAGCCGCTAATGCCTCAACCACCAACACCTCAACCTCGACCTTTTGATGCCGAGGTTCTTGAAAGGCAAGAGGTAGAAGATGATTAGCAGACAGTATTGGCAGAACCTATTATTCATCAGAAAGAAGATGCCCAGGGAAATATGAAGAAGCCAGATTGAGCTAAAGACCTTGTCAAGTCTATGGCTCAAATGCAGTTGATGATGAAGGAAAAGAGGATTGACGCCCCAATGAGCTATTCTGAGCTGAGCCTGGATAAGGATGATGATCCCCTACCACGGAAGTTCAAGTTTCCTGACATAAAGAAGTTCACTGGCATAGAGGACCCCCACCTTCATTTAAAGCAATATGTGACCCACATGAAGACAACTGAACTAACTAAAGCACAGATTGTGAAACAATTCCTGCTGTCTTTAGAAGGAGCACCCATCAGATGGTATTATGCACTAGAATCCCGTGTTCAAGTTGATTAGGAGGAACTATGTGCTGCATTTATGAAGCAATATAATCTTAATATTTAGATGGAGGCTTCCCTAAGAGACTTACAGAACCTGAAATAGAAATTCAATGAATCTTTTTTAGATTATTTGATCAGGTGGAGATCCAAATTAGCACAGATGAAGCAACGACCCCTAAAATCTGATCAGCTGGTAATAGCCATGGAAGGGTGTGTACTCCCCCTCTCCAAAAAGCTGAAGGATTTAGGAATTCAGAACTTTGAGGAACTATATAGGTTTGGAGTACAGAAAGAACCAGACCTTGCGCAAGAAAAGAAGTTCTTTAGTGGAAGATTCGTTAATAGAGTAGGGTCTGGCGACAGAATTGGACCAAGCGATAATATACGGATCAACGCAGTTATAGACGACGGGGTTTAGCGCGCGTCTAAGATTTTAGCAATCGTGACACTATTTAGGCTCAGGGCCTTAGGGAACACGCTACTATGTCACAAAGTCATACCGTGGAGAAGAGGAGTCGTCACCCAGGGTAATAACTGGGACAATTTAATTGGTGGTACTCGATTCTCTAAAAGAAAGTTAGCACCATAACCAGGAGATTCTGGGAACAGAATACGAACTTCTCTTAGTCTCGTGTTCATTTAAAATAATTTTATAAATGATTATTTCATTCTCTAATTACATGTAATTTTATTGAAACCTTGTTTTACATCCATCTAACCCTAGGCATCTAGTCAATAAAATTACACATAAAAAATGCACTCAATATTGCATCGTCCCTAAGTCTAAACTATGTTAATTTTATTAAAAAGTTTGCTAAATTTATATTTTTTATTTACAAGTGAGAGAGGGACTAAAGGTGGGCCTACATTTTTTATTAATTAGTGAGCCTAGATCTATTTATTTTACTTTGTCTAAAAAATGGGCTTAAGTCTATTCAATTTTAAAGGAAAATTAAATTAATAGGCCTAAGTCTAACTTGGTTTTATTTTAAGTGAAAAGTGGGCTTAGGTCTATTTATTTTAAAATAAATGAAATTAAGTGGGCTGAGCTAAGTCTAAACAAGTTTTAATTAACTAAGTGGGCCTAAAATCTAATTAACCTAATGGGCTTAAGTTGATTTTAATTATTTAAAGTCCTAAACCATTTTTAAAGCCTATTTAAAGTGAGTTGGACCTAAGCGTGGGCTTAGGATCCAAAATAATATAAAAACCCAAAAAACACAACCTAAAACAAATAAAACATAAAAAAAGATTAAACATATATTTTAGTGATTTTCTAGAAACTCTAAATCAATTATATGCAAACTCTAAATTAAGCTACTGCCATCATTGATTTTAATTAATTTTTTACCCAATTGAACCTAATTACTATTTGATTTTAAATGCAGAAAATTAAATCTTTCACTATTCCCACTACTGGGACTATTACAAACTACGTGCAAAAATTAAAATTAAATAATTATACACCTATAAATTAAAATAACTACGCAAAACATATAAATACAAAATAAAGATTAAAATCCTAAGAACTATTGAAAAAAAGTACCGGTTCATCCATGACATTCCATGGATCTTTGGTTCAATTCCTGAACCTTAGATTGTTTCCTCCTCAATCCCCGCTCAGATATCAAAAAAAAAAAAAAATCAAATTAGTGAAATTTAAAACTCAAATCAACAACAAAAATAAAATAAAAATCATTAAGGAAGAAAAGAATAAAAAAAAAAGAACATTGTGATGATCTTAGATGCTGTGCAAATGCCTTTTTTAGCCCCTCAGACTAGGATTTTTGCCATTGAAATTGAAGTATTGTTGATTATGAACTGGGATTTGATTGCGTTCGAAGACACTGACAGTATCCAAAATTAGGATTTTAAAAGACACAGGTGTGTGTGAGGTGTTCTTCGTGTCTATGTGTGTCTCTGTGTTTTTTTTCGTCTTTTTTTTTAGTTTGTGTGTGTGAGTCTCCAGCCCCCCATGCATGCAGAATCTTTGCTTTTTAAAAGTAGAGTCTGTGTGTACTAACTTCCTCCTTTGGAGGAACATAATACATCTAATAGCATTTGTTTTTTATTTCAAAATCTTACACATTTTGAACACGTAAAAAAAAACTTATCAGATAATAATAATGAAAAAATTGAATTTTCAACCAATCAAAACATTGAAAAAAAGTTTAAAAATAGGCAAAAAATAATAAAAAAAAGGACTTTTAACGCATCGGCATTGTGTAATGCCAATTTTTTTTTTTAACTTTTAATTACCAAAAGACCCTATGAAAAATTGATTTTCTTGTAATCAAATCCTAAAAACATGGCAATTTAGTTCCTAAAGTCCAGAAAATCGACAACTAAGTTCAATTTTTTAATAAATTTCATCATAGGGGCTTACATCATAATTATGCACAATTGCATCCCAAAATTGGGTGCTTACAGCAGTTAAGTAGTCTCAAAGGTTTTCTAATTTAGGAAGACCCCTCTCCAAAGTCCTGGAAAAGCTGATTGAGAATAACCTTTTAAAACCCTTACCTAAATGACCTCCTTTCCCAAATGCCGACTTGAAGCTATATTGCAAGTACCGCCAGAACATTGGGCATGATACAGAAAGCTACAATCGCCTGAAACACGAGATTCAAGATTTGATCGATTCAGGCAAAATAATCGACCCAAAAACCAGAAAACCAAATACCTAAAATAACCTTTTACCCAACTATCAAAATGTACCACCACTAAATCCCCATATCTTGATGATCAACACAGGCCTAACGGAGGAACAAGTTATTAATTCCTTTATTGATGTCACACCTCCCCACCAAAATCACAACCAAAAGACCTGAATCTGAGGCAGTAGGACATTGAGTCTCGTGTAAATGTGCTAGATATTTGGAGTTCTGATGATGAAGAGGGAGAAGTAGTTGATTTGTGGAAGAACCATGAGAGGAGAACAATGCAGTCCATTGAGAAATAGGAGGAGGGGGAGGAAGAAGTGAAGAAGGCTGAGGTAGAGAAAGAGGGAAGTAGTTCAAAAGTGGGACTAAAGAAAAATGAGAAAGCTGAGAAGATTGTTGAGGCCAAAAGTGACGATAAAAATCTTGCCAGTATTTGGGAGCTGCTTATGAACTCCCGGGCTCATCGGGAAGCATTGGTTTATGCTCTCGATCATAAGGAGATACCTTCAATGCACACTCTAGAGCAAAATGGTGAGCTCACTGGCTAAAAGTCCTTAGGGGGTAATTGTGTTTACAGATGATGACCTGCCCTTAGAAGGAAAGGATCATAACAAAGCCCTGTTCATTAAGGCCAAAGTGAAAGGCAAATTGACATGTTGTGTTATGGTCAATAATGGGTCAGCCATCAATGTATAACCTCTGAAGATCCTACTGAAGCTGGGCTTGATGGTAGCTGATTTGAAACCCTCTGATGTAGTCATAAAGGCATATGATAATACGAAAAGGCCAGTTGAAGGAACTTTTCGGGCTCTAGTCAAGACTGGACCTATTGAAGTTTGGGTTAATCTTCATGTAATAAACATCCCAATCACCTTTGCTATTCTTCTGGAAAGACCATGGTTCCATCCTTTAGAGGGAGTGCCGTCCACCATTCATCAAAAGATCAAATTTCCATATAAGGGAAGGGTGGTTACTATAATGGCTTAAACAGAGGCTGCAATTACTGCATTAAAACTAGCTCCTACTGAGAACCCGAACAGCCTGAATTTCTAAGTTTTCATGATTTATGAAGATGGGCTAAATCCAAAGATTGTCAATATGATGAAGAGCATGCAGTTTGTGCCTAGGATGGGACTCGGAAAGAATCAGTAGGGCCCATCAGGATTTGTTGAACCCAAGGTACCGATTCTGAAGCATGGGTTAGGATATTCAGGGGAAGAAGAGTCTGATGAAAGGGAAGAAACTAAAAGTAAGTCTAGGAAAGGCATAATTATGGCGGAATTAAAGAAGAAGATGCTCTAGGAAACATTTATGGAAGAAGGTGCCAATTATCCATACCAATGAAGATGCTCTAGGCATAATTGAGCCCTTAATGATCACTGAGAAAATGGTCCTTGGATTTGAAATCTTCGTTGAATATATGGATGGGAACCAAGAGCCTGTTATTGAAGAGCCCATAGTAGAAGAGCTTGTATTAACTTCGGAATCAGGAAGGGACATTCCTACAATGGAGCTAAAGGATGCTGTTGACTAGGATGAGGAATTTAACTTTGAAGCCTTTGTCCTTAATTCTATTATGGATTTTTTTTATGATGACATTGACCTTTCTATTTCTAATTTGTTTGAGACTGATGACATTTTTCTTTCTAAAGTTAATGTGATGAAGTTTGATTATGCTTACTTGTGTGATGTGTTTCCTAATGGTTATACTGTATGTGATGGTCATTTCATGCATATGTTTGACATTAATTCAGTGCACACTGAATCATTTAATCTAGGCACAAGTGATAACCCTAAAAATATACTTATTGCTTCTCACTTAACTCTTGATAAGAGAGAAAAAATGAAAGAAATTCTTAAAAGAAGATAAAAAGTATTTACTTGGGGCTATGAGGATATGCCTGGGATCGATAGAGAGATTGCAGCACATAGGATTCCCACGTATTCTCACATCACTCTGATAAAGTAGAAAAAGAGAAGACTAAGGCTAGAATGGGCTCTCATAGTAAAAGAAGAAGTAGAAAAGTAGCTGAAAGAGAAGTTCTTAGAAGTGGTAGATGACACCCAGTGGTTGGCTAACATAGTCCTAATTCCCAAGAAAGATGGTAAAGTCAGGATTTGTGTGGACTATAGGGGCTTGAACAAGGCTTGACCTAAGGATAATTTTCCCTTACCACATATTAACACCTTAGTCGACAGTGCAGCTTCCAACGCCATATACTCCTTTATGGACGACTTCTTATGATACAATCAGATCATGATGGTAGTGATTAACAAGTTGAAGACTTTTTTCATTACTGAGTAGGGTGTTTATTGTTACACGGTTATGCCATTCGGATTGAAAAATACAAGGGCTACTTACTAAAGAATGGCTACTACACTGTTACATGACCTAATCCACAAAGAGATAGAAGTGTATGTAGATGACATGATGGTGAAGTCTTTGACCAAAGAAGGGCATTTCAAAGCCTTAGATAAGTTCATGGCAAGAGATGAAAAGTACAATCTCAGACTGAATCCAAAGAAATATGTTTTTGAGGTGACGTCTAGGAAACTATTGGGACACATTATCAGTCAAAAAGGTATAGAGGTGGATCCAAATAGAGTCAGAGCAATCAGAGAAATGATTGCACCAAAGAATGAGAAAGAAGTTAGAGGGTTTATAGGAAGGCTATAGTACATCAGCAGGTTCATAGCCAAACTAACTACCATTTGTGAGCCGCTCTTTAAGCTCTTAAAAAAGAATCAGTCGATTATCTAGGATGACAAGTGTCAATAAGGCTTTGAAACTATTAAGAAGTATTTAATGAATCCTCCAGTTTTGCAGCCGCTAAGACTAAGGAAACCTTTAATTCTTTACTTGGCTATAGAGAAAGATGCGATTGGTGTAATGTTGGCTCAAGAAGGAGAAGGGAGAGTTAAGCATGTCATGAATTATCTAAGTAAGAAGCTTCTGCCTTATGAAACTAATTATAGTCTAGTAGAAAGAACTTGTTTGGCTGTAATTAAGGCAACAAAGAAGTTATGACATTACTTCCAGTCCTACAGGATTCAAGCAATTTCTAAGCATGATCCCCTTAAATATCTCCAGCAGACTCTATCATTGATAGGGAAATTATTCAGATGGTTAGTCCTACTTACTGAATTTGATATAGACTATGTTACTAAAAAGGTGATAAAAGGAAGAGCTGTGGCAGACTTCTTACCCCAAAATTTGGTAGATAATGGACAAGAATAGGAGTTAGAATTTTTGGATGAACACCTAGGGGCAAGAGAAATGCAGACCTGGAAAATGTACTTTGATGGAGCAGTGAACAGTAGAGGGGTAGGCATCAACATGATTTTAGTCTCCCTAGAAGGAGAAGTAATCCCTATGGCAAAGAGGCTAGAATTCGAGGTCACTAACAACCAAGCTGAATATGAAGCTTGCATTTTTTATTTGTAAGCAATTACGAATGTGGGGGTAGAAGAGGTGACAGTGTATGGGAATTCGATGTTGGTAGTAAAGCAGATCGCTAAGGAATGAGAAGTGGGGGAAGAAAAGCTAAAGCCATATTAGGATCATTTAGCCATGATCCTATTATCCTTCGTGCAATACAAATTTGTACACTTGCCCTAGGAGGAGAATTAGATGGCAGATGCATTGGCTACCCTGGCTTCGACATAGGAAGGAGGCAAACAAGCAAAAATGAAGCCTCTTATCTTTGTACGGGCCCGAATTCCTTGTTATGAGGAGATCAGAATAATGTTGATTGACCCAGCGAAGAAGCCTTGGTTTTATGATCTATAATAGTATCTCGAGATAGGATGATTCCTTGAGGAAGTCGATCGAAAAGAAAGGATGTCTCTGAGGATGTTATCATGATATTTTATTAGCCACAACGGGATGTTGTATAAAAGGATGCCAACTGGAGTACACCTAAGAAGCATCGATAAGTGTGAGGCACATAAGATCATGGAAGCAGTTCATGATGGTGTATGTGGGCTTCATATGAATGGAACAGTCCTCATTAAAAAGATAACCCGTTAAGGGTACTTTTGGCTAATTATGGAAGCAGATTGCATGAAGTATGTAAAGAAATGCCACAACCGCTAAGTATATGGCGATGAGAGCCACCTGCCTTCTATGGAACTTCAGGGATTAACCTCTCCTTGGCCATTTGCAGTATGGGGAATTGACATTGTTTGAGAGATAAGGCCGAAAGCATCTAACTAACATCGTTATATCATAGTGGCAATTGACTATTTCTCTAAATGGGTAGAAGCAGAATCATTCACCACTGTAGGAGCAAAACAGATGGTCAGGTTCATAGAGAAGAACATAATTTGCTGGTGTGGTTTGCCTAATTAGGTCATCACTGATAATGGTGTTCAATTTAGGGCAGAAACGACCACCCTGTTAGAAGAATACAAGATTGAGCATCATAGATCATCCCCTTACAGACCACAGGCTAACAGAGCTATAGAAGTAGCAAACAAGAATGTGAAGAGAATCTTGGCCAAGATATTGGAAAATTACAAAGACTAGGCAAGTTATCTACAGTTTGAATTATAGGGATACAGAACCACTGCCAGAACATCAATAGAAGCCACTATGTATTCTCTAGTATATGGATGTAAAGCTATATTACCAGTTGAGGTTAAAATTCAGTCCTTAAGGGTTCTCCTAGAGTCTAAAATCCCTAAGTACCAATGGGTAGAAAGCCGATTAGCACAACTAACTTTGTTGGATGAAAAGAGATTGAAGGCTATCTATCACTCTCAATTGTATTAGAAAAGGATAGCTTGGGCTTATAACAAGAAGATTAAGCTAGGCAAGATCAAAGAGGGTGACTTGGTCTTAAAGCTCAGTAGGCCAATCATGACTGATCTAGGGGAAAGTTCAAGCCGAATTGGGAAGGTCCCTACCAAGTGAAGAAGCTGTTTTCAAAAGGGGCTGCTATTTTGTCTGATTTGGAGGGAAATGAATTCAAAGAGTCCATCAATATGGACAAGCTCAAGAAATACTTTTTGTAAAGTCTTGCTAGGGAGAAAACCTCAAAAGAGGCTGTATAGGCAAAAGTTAGAGACAAAAAAAGAAAAAAAAAAAAGGTAAAAAGTCCTGCTGGGTTGAAAACTTGAAAAGGCAGCCCAGGAAAAAGTAAAGGACATGTAAAAAGAGAGATTGAGAAAATAGAAAATAGGTAGTTAGAAAATTTGTAAGGGTAAGCCAATTAACAATAAGAGATATGTAAGAAGCAAAATTGTATAGTCACATCGTGCTTAAATTAAATGGAATGGATTGCCTTTATTATTATAAACATTGCGTTAAATGCTTATTACACGTATATCTAACTCAAAAGGAAATCTCATTTAACAAAGAAAGTACATAAAAAGACTAAGTTTCATAAATTGATATAATATCGTATACTTCTTTTGTGACTTTCTTAGGCACTCAATGCCTGTAATGCCATTGTCCTTCTATTTCTTGTAAATTTAGCCTTTTCTACTTGTTATAGTTGAACCCACACTTTGTACTGGTTATCGATAGACTGATCTCCATTGTATTCAATGGACCTTTGAATGATCCTCTGAGGCCAAATAGCAACCAGGTTGTCCAAAATTCTGAGAAAAAGGCCCTAGTTCAAACTCATGAACAAGCTCCACAATCTGCTATTTTTGTCCATATTGTCTGCAAAACTAAGCCAGATTATAGAAGGTGGCAAAATAGAGGCCGGTCAAAGGAACACAATAGGTGTAAGACCAGAGGGTCATGTGTCGTAGTCTCCACCATGGGCACATCCACTGAATCAAAGTGTCAGGGAATGTAGATAACCAGTTGTAGATATCCTTCGGGACAGGATGAAGTCTCTGAGTGCGATGTTGTTTGGCCTTGTAGTGAGCAATGTCCTTGAGTGGTTCGAGCAACCTCAGCTTCTCTTACAACCAAACCTGTAGGAGTGAAAAATGGATAAGAATGATGAAAAGCAGGAAATGAAAAAAGAAAGTAGAGACCCACCTCTAATAGAAATGGACTCCTAGAAAATCTTCTAGTCTCAAAAAAGTTATTAAGTCCGATAATGGTCTCAACTAATATGAGGGGGAAAGGGTTTAGTCCACTCTCTACTTGGTCCAGAACATGCAGGATCTTTGGGTCACAGTTACTAGAAGGGGAGACCAATAAGAATTAAGCATATAGGCAGAGTGTCATCATTCAAGGTCAGGGAACCTCGCTGTTATCTATAGCTGCTACTGTCTCTACAAAAGGGCTAAGTAGGATTTTATTGTCGAAAATATGACGAAGAGAAGATTGAGGGGACATATTGAAAAATCTTTCCATTTGGTATTAGATGGCGTGAAAATCTAGGGTTGCGACTAAAGGAATAACAATCTGTCATGCAAAATCTATGTGAGAGCCTAGGATAGCTTCAAATTCCTTTGGTAGGGGGTAGATCTCCACTGTGTTGAACCAGAAAACATGTTTCTAAGAATCCTAAAACTGAGTAAGAACATGGAGAAATGAGAAGTTGATCTTCTTAGCATCCAAAGATTAGAAGGTAGATATGTGAAATGGCTCCAATCTAGCCCATGACTTGCCATTTAGACTTTTCAAATTTGGTTATAGCTATTTCAAGCTTCTCTCAGTCACGATTGGGGATCAGAATGCTGTCTGGGAAGGAAGAATAGGGGAAACGATGAGATAAAGAGATTAGGGATTTTGAAGAAGATTTAGGGGTTTTTATAACTGCAGGGCAGGCATGTAAAGGCGTTCGCCTCTACGTTAAGGTGACACCTTTATGTGAAAAGGTGACACCTTTATAATTCTTAGGAATTTTCTAAGTTGTAATATATAGGGTTAGAATAGAGCATTTCAGAGATAAAATGCCTTCATTCATGCAAAATTTTGCTAAAAAATTCTTAGTGCAAAATATGAAGGCATAAAAAGGGGGGGGGGGGGTTAATCAAATAAAAATCAATTTAGATATTAAGAGAATAATAATGTAAACCCTTAAATGTTCCTAGACAAGGACACCCCTATGCTAACAAAACCTGCAAAGGGTCCTCTCTACTCATTACTATCTGACTCGTCAGCCTCCTCATCAGTTGGCTTGTCCACAGGCTCATTGGCTGGCTCATCCATAGAAGCATCAGTGGGATCAGTCTCATCATCCTTGCTGCTATCCTCGGACTCCTCTTCAACTACCTCCTCCTTCTCATCACCCTAAACCTAAAGAGAGATGAGCTGGCACTCTAAAGGAGTGATCCTAGCTTGGCTGGCCTCATCTCAGTCCTATTAAAGCACAACAAAAGGTAAGAAATCATGAAAGCATGCATATAGATAGAAATCGAGCATATTCTGTGTGTACCTTCCACTGCTGCATCACCTGCATTAGGAAGTCCCTACGGGCCTCAACCACTCGGTACATGTACTCTCCCTGATCTTGAGGTATATGTTCTATTGATAATGTTAGAATTAACCATATGTTATAAGACTTTAGAACATAATTGTTAGAGAATAAAACTTACATAGGTAGTAGCCTCTAGGAAGAATGTTGGCTCCAGAGTCATATCCAGCATCAAAAATTGATGAGAGAGCTTACTAGAGGGCATCCAACAATGAGTCAGCAGATTGGGAGTGGTAGTGAGTCCGTCGACCACTACTTGGGGTCTAGAGCTAGAGGGCTCTATCGATGATGGCGCCCTAAAAGAGGAACCCTCACCATTGGGAATGATGCATGGGCACTGATGAGGCCTCTCATGTGCAGATGGCCTAGGGCAAGGAGTAGGTGCCTTAGTGGCTGCCTTAAAGGTGAAAAATAAGTCAAAGAACAACATCTGTAAGTAAATATAAAATAATAAATAAAATAAAACATTGCATGCTTACCTGAAGTGTAGGCTCAAAAAGAGGCACTTGCTATAAAAGATGAGCTCATGTAAAATCCATATAGTAAGACTTCCTCTGCTCATAATAGTTTGCAGCATCCTCTCTCTGCAGGGCATGATCGAGCTCATCTCTATCTAATTCAAGCACCTAGAAGATGTATCAGGGAGGAGCAATAGGTGGATGCCTCACTCGCGCTCCTGATTGCCGCTGATGTATCCTCTCCCTGAGGAACCACACTCTATAATCAGGGCCTTTAAGCAAAACCCTCTTCCTAGACAGAGGGATGGAGCGAACCATGGCCTATGTCTACCCAGCCCGAGGGCCTTACAAGTTCGAGCATAGCTGCAAGAATAAATAAGTAAGTATGTGAATTTGAATAATGAGTTTATTGCTAATTTCAATTGCATTTGTAGGTGCATACCTCATCATAAGTAAGTGTGTTCAACCGCTTACAATGGATATAAACACGAGCCATAAGCCTCCTCCAAGCCCAGCTGGGACCTCACCTC
The DNA here is from genome assembly GCA_947683625.1 of Mallotus nudiflorus. NCBI lineage: Eukaryota > Viridiplantae > Streptophyta > Magnoliopsida > Malpighiales > Euphorbiaceae > Mallotus > Mallotus nudiflorus. Next base: position 354,294 of record CANTUR010000595.1, on the reverse strand, counting down.
GCCATTATAGGGAAAGGAGTGTTAATGACCCTGGTGATCCTCACTATCAATTCCAACTCTACAGCCCAGTCCTACAAGAGAAATAAAAGTATTGTTAGTAAGATTGAACAATCACAGTTGGAATGGAATACAAAGAGAGAAAAAATAAAATAAAATACCAGTATGGCATGCCAAAAATCGTAGAGTCGTCTAGCTTTGTGCATCATCTCATCCATACTCTTGTAAAGATAAGCTAAGGCATAACTGCCCTAATCGTAGGTCACCACCAAGTCTAGGTCCCTTAGAGGCATTAGGAAGCTAAAGTCCATAGAGTTGGCTGTATCTGTAAAGAGAGTAGTGCCCATGAGGTAAACGAGGAAAGCGTGCACCCCCTGATCGATCTGAAGGGGTGTAGTAGCTACCTCAACTCTGGTGTGAGTGTAAAAGCTCTTGATTGACTCAAGCTTCATTGTGTGGGTCCCCTTCATGTCTGGGACCATCCCAAGTAGACGCTCGATGAAAGTGAGATGGTCAGGAGATAACTGATGAAGGCTAGCATCGAAGGGAACAAAATCTCCAGCACAAGCAATATTGGTAATTACAGTGAAGGCCACTGGATCTAGGTGAACTCCCAGAAAGGAAGATGAAAGGTATGGGTAGTGTTAGACCACCTCTCCATCAGGGCATGCAAGGACTGATAGTCCGTACACCCCTGATGTGGTAGGAGCGCTAGGATAAAGTCAAAGAACTCGGTATCATGAATCCGAGTCTGTACAGCCTCAGGAAGCTCGTCATACCAGATATGTGCATCGCTAAAGTTCCTAGCACCCTTGAGGGTGTGGGCATTGAGCTAAAGGAGTAAAATTGTTATTTTACATAATAAAAATTCAATATTTTTACTGGATCTTGTCACTACCTCTGTTGAAGAGGTGACCGCCTTAGTGATAAGGCGATGCCTTTGTCGAAGAGGCAATCACCTTAGTGATAAGGCGACACCTCTTTATATAAAGGCAATTTGCCTTTTTGAGAACAAGCCTAACTCGAAGAGGCGAATGCCTCTTCACGAAGAAGCAATTGCCTAATCAATGGGGTGATTGCCTCATTGAAGAGATGATGCCTCTTTGTGTCGGTAATCTAACAGGATGATTTGAAATTTTAATTTTGGATTAAGAACATTCGATTTCTTTCAGTCAAATTCATAAATATATGTGTATGAATAGTAACCTGATACTATTTGAGGATGTTTGCAAGAAAAATTAAAGAAATTGAGTACTAACCTCTATGGTGGCCAAGCCACAGATGTGGGATCGCACGTCTGCAAATAGAGGGATCTTATCTCCAATATTAAGCCCAAAAATTTCAGAAGTGTGCACTATAGGTGTCAGTGCGTTCCACGTGGGCAAATCTGGGGTCCATACGGTGTCCATGTCAGAAAATACAAAGAATAAGGGAGAAAGAGAAAAGGGAGGAAAAGAGATAAAAGGAATGATTGAAAAGGTGAAAGTGACCCTTGGATAAGAAAAGTGAGAATTTATATAGTTAGGGAAAAGGGAGGAAAATTGAAAGGGAGATGAGGAGAAGAGGGTGAGGCCTACTTGATGAAATAAAACAATGAATGGCCTAGGACCTACAAAAAAGGGGGGGGGGAGAATTTTCGTATCACTGCTCGAGTGTACCCAAAAATTGATCTTTGGACAAGAATGATTTGATTGAAGCATCAAAAAAGGAAGCATTTGGTCAGGTTTGAATCCCTGAAGTGTGTAAAAGAACAAGCATCTAGTTGGGTTTGAATCCTTGAAGTGCATGAAAGAATAAGCATTTGGTCAGGTTTGAATCCCTGAAGTGCGCAAAGGAACAAGTGTCTGGTCAGGTTTGAATCCCTAAAGTGCGGAAAAGAGCAAGTGTTTGGTCGGGTTTGAATCCTTGAAGTAATTCTTCTTTTACTGAGTAACTCTCGAGCCAGGAAAACCTGAGTTTTACGTCAAATTATAATGAGTAATTGATCGGGCCAGGAAAACTTGAGGAACATGGTTACATTTCATCTTTTTTTACTAAGTGGAGGTTGGGCCATGCTAAAGATTCACGGCAAACTATAATGCATAATTAATCGAGCTAGGAAAACTTAAGGAACACACTTACACTTACACTTTATTTCTTCTACTAAGTGACTTCTCGAGCCAAGAAAACTTGGGAATCACGTGAAATTTATAATGAGTAGCTAATTGAGTTAGCTTAACCCGAGTATCATGACTATATTTCCCTCCTATCTCTACTAAGTGAAAATTGAGCCATATTTGAGATCCATGATAAATTTACTAATGAGTGATTGGTTGGGCCAAGAAAATTCAAGGAACATGGTCATATTTCAGAGAAGAAGCTCGACCTCTTGGGTTTGAATTCCTAAGACTAATGGCCTAAGTGAAGCTCGCAGGTTAAGTATGTTGTTCTTACTCTTTATTTGATGTGCATGTTGCTTTTTTAAAAAATTGTTTTCAAAAATTCAATTTTTCAAAAAACTAAAAGGGCAAATTGTGGACACTGTCAGTTTGATCAGCCCGCAATGAAAGTTCGATGATGAGAAAGTTCAAGTCTTGAATGCAAGGGGAGCCCGAGAATTCTTTAAAATTGACTCTCAATGCCCAAACATTAAGCCAAGCCCACAAAAACCATATCCAAGCCCAAAATAGAACCCCAAGTCCATCACCTCTTGACCCAAGGGCTTTGACTTGGCCCAGGTGAATAGGCGATCGCCTCAACGAAGAGGCATTGCCTCTTTACCCTAGGTGTTGATGAGGTGATGCCTCATCACACCCACTCTTTGCAGCATTAAATGCCATTAATGGTAATGGTTGGAAGTCCACCTGTGGGGATTTGGTAATTTTTGGATGTAAAAGAAAGAAGAAAAAGGAGGAAAGAGCCTAGGGAATGAAAAAAGGCAATGGGAGAGGGTGAGAATGGGTTTTTGGGAAATTGAAAAAGAAAAAAGGGTGAGAGGCTTTAAAAGGGAATATGTGAGCATGAGATAAAGTGGTGGCTAGTTTTTAGAAAGAAGGGTATGGAAAAAATAGAGTGAAAGAGGGAAAGAAAGAAAAAAAAGAAAGGAAGAAAGGAGGAAGAAGAAGGGAGGAGACTTGGAAACTTAAAGTACTTGATTCTTGAGAAGAAGAGGGAACCTTCCTTGCATTTAAGGCCACTCCTCCATCAACCAAGCTCTGAGGGCTTAGTTAGGAGCATCAAGCACATCCAAGTCAATGAGTTTCTCTATTTTTAAGTTTTGAGTTTTTATCTTCATTAAAAGCTTTGATTTGTTGTTATTTTGTGTGTTTTTTAGTTATATTACTTATTTTAAGCTTATAGAGGATCATAGTTGCATGAGATATTGAATATTGATTGTTAATATGGTATATTTGCGTTTATTTCTTGTTATTTGCATGATTGTCATATTTCTTAGGATGTAAGAAATGTAGAGTGTTCCTGCCTCTGTTGAAAAGGCAATGTCTCTTCATAGAGGTGTCGCCCTTTCACGAAGAGGCGATGAAGGCATCCTCCCTTGGTTAAGAGGCGACGACTCTTTGATAGAACTCTGCCTTTTTATGCCATAATTTTCCATTCGTATTTTGCATATTTGGCAGGATTTTCGTGTTTAATTTGTTATATTTCTTGAAATTATGCATGATTCCTATGTTGATTGATATTGTTCCCATGTTATTTTTCTTTTTATGATATTTAGTGGATTATTTTATGAGTTTATTATCGTTTATTTTTGTGCACACTATGTGTTGATGATTTGTAAATATTATTGTTGTTATTGTATGGAATTAATTTGTATATGTTGCAGGAATTATTTGGTGATTTTTAATCACTAGATGTTGCTTTATTTATTTTTTAGAGTATTAATTTGTATAATTAATTAGTTTATTTTTTTTATTTATGTATGGTTTATTTTTAGTATTTTTATATTTATTTGCACCAAAAAGTTATAATTCTTAATCTCTTTTCCCTTTTTATTTGGAATGCATGGTTGTAAATTATTTTTATTTGTTTATTTATTTATTTGTGATTGAATGTCGGGGATATAAGCCTGAAATGGGATTAATGTGCAAACTTGGAATAAAATATAAAATTGGAAACCAATCACAATTTACATATCAATAAGGAAATAAATTAGTAATCAAAGGTAATAAAATATAAAAAACACACAGAGTCCAACCGTAAGGTTGGGTGGACATTCCAAAAGCCTATACCCAGTTTTCAAACCCGATCTCTGATGATGGTTTCTGGAAACTCATATGGAATCCAGTTGCTGTACAGTGTGTCTCAACTTTCACCCGGGTGGTGACTCCATTTCGATTTTGGGCCTCTAAGCCCACTATATATTTTCTAGTGAGCCCCGAACTCACACAGTGCCGTGGTCGTCAACATTTAGGTGCATGACCAAATCTCGCCGCCTACAATTATTATTATTATTATTATTATTATTATTATTATTATTATTTATGTGCATTCTATGGTCATTTTAATTTTTACAAAGTAAAATATACTTTGTTAATAATCACCATTGGATTATAAAATATACTTTAATCTAATGGTGATTAAAACAAAATAAAATCAAAGTCACTACAAATCAAAGTAACTATCGAATTTTCCTTATTATTATTATTATTATTATTATTAAAAATATTTTATATGTATCATTTATCATCAATATAACTAATTGGATATTTTTAAAATTATTATAGATTTATTTTAATATTTTTTATTCTTAATAAAATTCAAAATGCATTTAATTTTTATTTGTGAACTTATTGTAGTTGGTTTAATACTATTTTACTTAATAAATAAGTTTACTATTATATATTCATATTATTTTAATATTACATTCCATATTTTTATTAACATTAATGAATATAATATTCCTTTAAGTGAAAAAATTTAGGGATAACTATGAAAAAAATATCTTGTGGTTAGGTGTTTTTTCATTTAGAGGGCTGTGGTATTTTTCATAACATTTAAGGGTTTGTGATTTTATTCCACTTGCATTTTGATATCCTATTAAGTAATATTGTTAAAAATATATGGTATAATATTAAAATTATATAAATTTTTAATAGTAAAATATTTACTAAGGAATATAACATTAAACTAACTCAAGTAAATTCATAATAAATAAAAATAAGATGTATTTTTAACTTTATTATGAATAAAAATAAATAATTTTTAAAATAAATTTATAATATTTTTAAAAATATCCAAATAGTTATATTGATGGTAAACCATATATAAAATATTTATATTATTAAAAGAGAATGTTATATTAAAATTTTATTACAAAATAACGACGATATTAATTGATAGAGTATTAAAGTGTTAGAAAATGAAATAAATGTTAAAAAAAATCACAAAAAGTTTAAATAAAAATGTGTCTAACTATAAGACACTTTTTTTTTTTACTTATCCCAAAAATTTAACTACAACATACATTTTTTTTTTCTTTTTCCTCATTTTTTTATTCTTTTTCCTCATTTTTTGAACAGATTGAAATGTTAGGTTAAAATTGTATATATATGAAGAAAATATGATTTTCTTGGAATTTTTCTGGTTATTGAATACACTAAGCAGAGAATAAGGCAATAATAATTAAAAAAAAAAAAATCCAAAAAGAGTGACCGCAACACTTGATGTTGAGATAAAAATGGAAGCCTCGTATTTAAATAGCTGCTTTATAGTTGTGGGTGGCCCTAGCGGGTGAAATTTTAGCGGACTTGATCGTCTCCCCCTTTCTATATCACGAAAGAATTAGAAATTTAAAATGACAGCTAAGTGTACGATATTGACGATTGAATGATCAATCGTCATTAAAATAATTGATGAAAACCTAACGAAAAGTTATCATAAATTTATTATTATTATTACGAGTTTCATCACTTATAATTTTTTATATTGCACTTATAAAAATTTATGCTCACTTTGTTACTTTTAATTATTATTTAAAGATTATTCACATACATTAAGAAATATAATTAATTAATATATATATAAAATATTATACTATTTTTATAATAATTTTTTCAACTAATTATTAACTTTATATATTTCTAAAAATAATATATGTATAAATAATAATATAATAAAAAAAAAAGTAGTTAAAATATATTAATAGAATTCAATTTAAAAAACGAAAGGAGTACTAATTTAGCACTCAACTTTCAATACATCTACAATATGTCAGTGGAAGTATTTTCACCAAATTACATTTATAGAAGTGGCAGGATCAATATGTTTATTATGGTTATGGCTCCTACAAAAATAACTCATATTATTATGTTAATACATAATACATTCACAGCCCTTATATTTAGTACAATTTATCAATTTAACGTTTTAATTTATCATTTTATCATTTTAACACTTAAACTAGTATAAAATATACTAATTTAATGAAATAATATATCTGTCATCACTTTTCACTTTTTGTTAGTTTAATACTTCTACTTGTAGTTTTTGGTAAGTTAACTCTTAATGATATAACACATACTGATTTGCTATTTCATGTTAAGTGTGTTGAGAGAGGTTTCAAAATTACATTTTAAATAAGTTCAAGTGTTGAAATGATAAAACTGTATGTTAAGGTGTTAAACTGATAAAAATGATAAATATAGAAAGTTATAAATGTATTATGTTTTTTTTTTTTATATATATTTGATTTTGAGATTGGTGTTGTTATAAGGAATAGTTTTAAACTAAGTCTTGCCACACCAATTCTTTACAGTGAAAAAAAATGAAAATGAGTTGGAAATAAGTTATTATTATTGGCCATATTTTTTAAATATATACAATGAAATTGTAATAAAAAATAAGTAAATTATTTTGTTGTATGGAGATTAATATCTAACCGTGTGATGATTAATGACAAGTGTATTCAAAACATAATCAATATTTTACAACATAGCAGTCTATTTGTATTTGTAACAAGGTTGCCTATATTGTGGTAGAAACTAATGATATGTAGGGATGAATATGGGATAGAAAAAATATCGAATCGAAACAAAATTATAAATTGAAAGACATTAAAATCGTATCAAATCGAATAATTTTAATTCCGAACTGAATCAAATTTTATGACAAATTTAGTATGGTACTGAATATTTATAAAAAAATCAAATTGAGAACTGTACCAAACCATATTGAATAAAAAACAAAATATAGTTGTAGGCGGCGGGGTTTAGAGTGCATCCAAGTGTTTGGTGACCACGACATAGTGTGAGCTCGAGGCACATTAGGAAATACAAAATTAGGCTTAAAGTGCAAATCGGAGAAGGAGTTGCCACCCGAATAAAAGTCGGGATACACTATATGACAATTGGATCCCACGGAGGTTCCTAGAAATCGTCATCAGAGAATGAGTTCGAAAACTAGGTATGGGCTTTTGAAATGTCCACCCAACCTTGCGGTTGGCCTCCATTTGTGTTTTGTATTTTATTACCTTTGATTATTCAATTATTTCTTTATTAATATGCAAATTATAATTTTCTCCAAACAATTGTTGGATTTTATTTTTAAACCCAAATTTGCACATTAATTCAATTTTATGCATTATAAGTCTTAATATTCATCACAAAATACCACAAAATAGTACGTTCAAATAAAATGGGGGAAGGGATTAAGGATTATAACACTTTGCGGAAGTAAAAGTAAAATAAACCAAAAATAAATCGAAAATAAACTAGCTATTAACAATAAACTAAAAGGGAATAGTCAATTGATGACGATGAGTCACCCTAAGATTTTCTGCAATAAAACACAATATTAATCTTCATGAAGATAAGAAGACTTCTACAAAATAAACCCATAAAGTTAGTTCAATATAACTCCAAATAGACATAAATAGAGATAAAGACAAATTTATGAATACTTTTGATTTAAGCATGATGACAAAGTAATTATGTATGAGGAAAACTATTAATATAAAGATGCAAAGACATATAAATCATGCAAAAACAAACTTAAAGCTAAATGTTAAAATGCTAAACTCTGTTGATGTGGTGACGCATCATCAATGAGGCATCACCACTAGCCATAAAGGTGATTTCGTATCGCCTCAACCTAGAGAGGCAACACCTCTTTGAAAAGGCACCACCTGATGATCAGGCATAAAAATTATTTGATCAATCTCCTTAACTTCTAAGTTAATCAAATCACATATATAAACCACTTTACACTTACATCAATACTTAAGAGCATAAAATATCATGTTATGGATATAGTATCTAAAATAAGCAATGAAACTAAAGCAAACAAGTAAACAACAAAGAACTTAAGTAAAAACTAGAGCTTAGTGAAGAAATATAAAGCTTCTTATTGCTCTAGAAGCTTGCTTTTCAGAAATAGTTGTCCTTTATAGGTTGTTTTGGTCAAAAGCTTCACTTGAATGTAAGATCTCCTCATTCTTCCTTCAAGAAAATGGATTTCCAAGCTAGCTTTTTCCCTTCCTTCCCAAGAACATTTTTCCTTATTTTTTTCAGAGGTTTTTTTTTAAGCTTCCTCTAAGTTGCTCCTTTTTTTTCCTTTCTCCAGTCTCTCCATTTCAAGCCCCATGCCTAGACAAGACCTCTATTTTTCATTCTCCATAATTACTTTTTTGTTTACTTTTTCTTACCTGAAAATATCATTTTCATGCAACTCTCATGCCTCTATCGGTGTGGGGCCCACCAGCCAGCCTACCATTGTCACATCGGCATTTAATGTAAATGGAAGTGGCTGGTGAACCGCCTTATCCCATAGAGGTGGCACCTCATCATTGAGGTGTCGCCTCATTGGCCTTTACCTAAGGTTGGGCCTTTGGGCCAGAGTGGGCTTGGGTTCTATAGGGAAAAAATTGAGCTTTTAAGTCCATTTTCAAGGAGATTATGGGCTTCTCTTGCATTCAAGCTTTGCACATTTTCATTATTGGGCTTCATTGTGGGTCGATCAAACCGAGCATCCATAGTTCACCCTTTATTATAGGCTGATTGAGTTGAGTTTCTATAGTTTGCTCCCTTGGTTTTTAAAAAAATTGAAACTCATGCAATCAAATTTTATTAAAAAAACAACATGCACAACATAAGCAATAATCAGTAAAGGACATATATGACCTCTGAGGTTCACTCGAGAGGTGAATTCTTTAATTTAAAACATGGTTGTGATCCTTGGAAGTTCATTTCGATCAGCCACTCATTAATATATGAATTGTGGATCCAAACTTCTTCGAACTCATTAACACATTTGAAACGTGATCATTGGGAACTCTATCTAGCCCAATTGCTCACTCATTTGAAATGTGATCCTTAGAAACTCTATCAAGCTCGATTACTCACTCTTCTAAAATGTAATCCTTAGGAACTTTATTAAGCCTGATTGCTCACTCATCTAAATGTAATCCTCAAGAACTCTATTATGCCCGATTGCTCACTTATCTGAAACGTGATCTTTGGGAACTATATCAAGCCTAATTGCTCACTTATTTGAAATATGATCCTCAAAAACTCTATCAAGACCAATACACCATTCATTTGAAACATGATCTTGGGAACTCTATTAAGCCCAATTGCTCACTCATTTGAAACGTGATCCTCGGGAACTCTATCAAGCCCGATACACCATTTATCATAAATTGAAAAATCATGTTGTCATCCTTGGGTATACAAACCGGAGAGGCAATCCAACAAATTTGATACTTCAATAAGAGAAAATCCATAGCTAACCCCTGGCTAGGGGTTAATCAAATCGAGTATCCAAAGTTCGCCCCCTATCACGGGCCGATCAAACTAGGTGTCTACGGCTTGCCCCTTACTACGGGTCCATCAAATCGGGAAAAAAATTCTTCAATTTAAAACGTGACCATGATCCTTAGGAATTCAACCTGATTAGTCACTCATTAATACTTTGACAAGATAACCTTTATCTTCTATATAATCAACTTTGGCTCGCACCCGGGAAATAAATAACATAAAAAATTCTCATAATTTTTTTAAAATTCTTAGAAAGCCAATTTTTCTAGTAAGGACTTTCTTCTCTTTTATGTTCCCATTTTCTTTAAGGGCTAGCTTTTTCAAAAGCCCATTTTTTAAAGCTTTATTCTTATAAGGGCCCATTTTCTCAAAACCCCACCCTCTTTTTTCATTCTTATATAAAGAAAACTTGTTTTTTTTTCATTCTTTCACCGTTCTCTCTTTTCTCTTTTCTGTTCTAATTCTCATGCTTTCACTTCAAACCTTTTTATAATAGATGCCACATGGACAATAGACCTCCAAGAGTGGGACTCAGTATCACCCTCAGTACATCCTTTGTGACACTTTAACCTCTCTATTGGAGATGAGATCCCCCTTTTAGCAGACGTGCGATCTTACATCTGTGGGTTGGCCACTAGAGATATTAGTGCAATTTATTTAATTTTTCTTACAATTAATGTTGGGCAATATCACGTTATTGTTAGAAAATATGTATTTATCACCAAAAATAAAAATGTACTTGACTTAATCAATAAAATTGACAAAAATCAAAATTGTGTGTCAGATCGCTAACATGAAGAGGTGTCACCTCTTCGATGGGGCAATAACCTCTTCATTGGGGCAATAACTTCTTTATTAGGGCAATCACCCTTTTGAAGAGGTAGTCACCTCATCACATTGAGGTGATTTATCAGGGATGCGATTGCCTATATGGGAAGAGACATCATCTCTTTGATGGGGTGTTCTTAGCACTTTGTAGAAAATTTTATACTTTATTCAAATAAACTAATAATTCAACTCCTTGTTTATCATGTAGCTCGATGCACACACTCTCAATGGTGTTAGGAATTTCAATAGGGCATGAGCCTAGTACGATGAGCTTATAGACAAGATCAAGAGTCGTATTTGGGACACTGAATTTTTAGATTTTATCCTTGCACTCCTAGCATAGCAAGGGTGCACAAACTATCAGCCTCTTCACTCTCTGATGGAGAGATGGTCCAATACTACTCACACATTCCATCTCTCCTTTGGCGAGTTCACTTTGGAGCCTGTCTCTTTTGCTGCTGTGACTAGCAATGCTTGTGTAGGATATTTCATTCCTTTTAATGCAAGTATTTATCAACTATCTTTAGATAATCTCACTTACATCATGCGTCTACTCAACATGGTCTTAGATATGAATGGGACACACATGGTGAAGCTGGATTCTATTAGGAGCCATTACGCTTGCGCCAAAGTTAAGACAACTACCATACCTCATAAGATTGATCAAGTAGTAAGGGCATTCCTAGTCTACCTACTAGGGACTACCCTATTCACAGACACTGCTAGCTCCATAGCTATGATTTTCTTATTGCCTTTAAGGGATCTGTATCTGGTGGCTTCGTATGATTAGGGCAGTTGTGTCTTATCCAACTTATATAAGAGTATAAATAAGTCGGTGCGTGGAGCCAGATGACTTTGTAATTTTTGGCATGCTATTCTAGTATGTTCCCCTTTTCCTTATTTTGTTAGGTTCATCTTAAATACCACTATAATAATTTGTTAACCATGCTTCTCTCTTTTGCAGGATTGGGCTTTAGAGCTAGAGTTGATTGTCGAGATATCCCATATCCATGACACTTTCTTCCCCACTTTGGCGAGATGGGGCTCCAATGGCACATGGAGGAGGCCTGTCACTCGCGTGCACATCCACTATGAGTGATTGAACACTTTGATGTATGATGAGGTAGGTACCTATAAGCATAATTATAATCAGTAATAGATTTGTTAATCTAACTCATCCATTTAGCAGTTTACTTCCATAACTCTGCCCATATTTGTGGGGTCCTCAGGTTGGATGGTCATAGGACATGATATGCTCGATTCTGCTATTTGGGAGGAGGGTTTTACTCAGAGGGCTTAACTATAGAGTTTGGAACCTTGGTGATAAGATACATAATTGGCATCTAGGCGCTTGGGTGAGACAACCACCTCTTTCTCCTCCTCGATCTATTTTATGGACACACCTATTGGAGGGAGACAAGCCTTGGAGGGGGAAGATGCGAAGGATTACTGTGAGAGGAGGAAGTCTTGATATGCAAAGTTTTCACAGGCTCAGCTTATGTAGAGCGTGCCTCTACCTACATCCACATCTCAAGTAAGCATGTCATTTATGAAGCATACAATTTCACATTCACATATGTGATCATCATTTTCTTAACTTAGTCTCCTCCCCAAGCACTAGCCAGGGCACTAACTACTTACCCTAGGCCTATTGCATAGGAGAGATGTCCTCAATGCCCATATATTGTGCCTAGTGTTGAGGATACATCCTCCAGTGTGCCTTTTACAAGAGAGCCCTCTAACTCCACATCTCATATAGTGGCTGGCTACCCCTCCAAACCTGCTAGCTCAGAGCTGGATGCCTTTAGGCAATCTATCTCATTAGTTCCTGACATTGGATGAGACCTTGGAGCTAGTGTTCATTCAAGAGGCTTCTACACATGGAAGTTCTCTTCCTTTTTGAAATCCTGTTCTCAAATTTGACTTAATGTAGGTTTAACCCTAATAAATCATTAATTATGTAGATACCTTGAGATCAAGGGGAGTATATGTACAGGGAGATCGAGGCTAAGCGAGACTTCTTGATGAGCACAACACAATAATGGAAGCTATCAATCATTTCTTATTCCTACATGTATGAATGCTTTCATGATGTCTCACCTCTTATTGTACTTTAACAGGCCAAGATGAGGCTAGTCAGGCCAGGATCACTGCTCTGGAATGCCAACTTGCTACCCTTTGAGTTAATGACAATAACAAAGATGATAAGGGGGCAACAATGGAAGGGAGGAGAAGCATACTGATGATCCCACAGATGAGGGAGATGATCCCACAGATGAGGGAGATGATCCCACTAGCGAGGGAGATGATGAGTTTGCAGATGAAGAGTAGGGGGGCTGCCTCAAATGAGTGTTAGAATAGGATCAATTTTGATACCTTGAATTGTTGTTTATATGCTATTATGATATTTCATATGGATTTTTATTTTTGAAGTTTCATATTTTTTTTGACTGAATGCTGAGCCCAAATTTCATCTGACTAAATTTGAATTGACTGAAAACATTTCTAATTATAAATGTTTTATTTTTCGATAATTGTTTTACATTTTCATGTCAATCACTTAGTCTCAATATAACAAGATGTCCCCCATGCCTTCTGTCAGAGACGTATCGCCTCATTATTGGGGCGATGCCTCTTTGTGAAGGGGCGATAGGGAATCGCCTCAACATGAAGAGGTGTCACCTGATTGTAGAGGTGAATGCCTCTGTAGCAGCAATCTGGAGTTACTTAAATCCCAACTTCATGCTTTTGGCCATTCTTCTCAACTCTCTCTCTCTAGACAATATCCCTACCTCCTATATGACCAAAAGCAGCTTGAAACAACTATAACCAATCCTGAAGAGCTTAGATGAGGAATCATGGGCAAAATTATAGCCATTTTACTTATTAATCTTCAGATCTTTGCATGCTAGGAGATTTAATTTCCCTTTTCTCCATGCCATAACTCAATTCTAGGATCCCTATAAACATGTATTCTGGTTTAATATAGTGGAAGATACCCCCTGCTAGAGGAATTCAAAGCTTTTTTGGGCTATCACATGGATTCCACTTGTCAGATTGTAATCCCTCAGGTTAGAACCCTAGACTTGCACTTCATTCAATATCAAATGGCTAGGTTATTCAATCTTTTACCCCAGTATTCCTTTCATCACATCTTCAGTAATGAAGCACTGGTAGGGCATTTCCTTGAGCTTATTACAACCACAGATAAAAAGGAGGTCTATTAGCCATAAATGCTTGCTCTTTGCCTATATACTCAATTCCTGCTCACTTCCCCTTATGGAAATTATGATTCAAAAATCCTCTTGGATTAAGTGGAAACCGGGCACAATCCTTTCCCTCCTATCTTAGCAAAAACTATCATATTAGGCTAGACCACTTCATAGTAACCAAGCGATTCTCTAAAAGTCCACTCCTATTGGAGGTAAATTTCTTCTTCTCTTATTCTCATCTTTCACTTTTCTGGCATTTTCACTTACTTACCACTTTTACAGATGTGGTTTCATAAGAAAGTGGGATACTTAAGCCTCCCTAAGACATTGCATGCTATAAAGCCAAGCATTACTAAACCATAAGGTTGCATCCCATACCAGAAGATGTTCAAAGCTGGCTGTCGACATTCCCAGATACACTAATCCGGTGGGTGTGCCCATGGTGGAGATTATAGTACGTGACCATCTAATCTTATACCTACTATATTCTTATTATTGGACTCCACTTTGCTACCTTCTATAATCCTGCCCGTCTTTGCTGATGGTTCGGATAAAAATAGTTGATTATGGGATTAGTGCATGAGTTTGAACTAGGACCTCTCTCTCAAAACTTCCTGGATAATTTGGTTGCTACTTGGTCGTACAAAATCATTTAAAGGCACATTGACTATGATGGAGATTTAACTATCGATTATCAGTATAAGGTGTGGATCCAATTGCAACAGACAAAAAGAGATGAGTTTATTAGAAACAAAAGAATAATAGAGTTGAAAATGTCAAGTGCTCAAGATATTTATCAAAAGAAAAGGAAATAAAATTAGTTTATGAATTAAGTCATCATTTCCCTCTTCTTGGATAGAATTTCCTTTCTTTTTTTTTAGTTACACCGTTTATAATGGACACTTAATGCAACATTTAACAGTAATTAAGGCCATCTATTTTATTTCATTTAAGTATAATATGCATATACATTTTACTTTTGCCATATCTCATGTTGTTAGTTGGCTTACCTTTGCAAGTTTTCCAACTAACCATTTTTTCTTCGCTCTCCCCTTTTACACATCCTTAATTTTTTCCCGGCCTACCTCTTTTAGGGTTTTCAATCCAGTAGGACTTCCTTTTTATTTTTCACTTTTGGTCTCTAATTTTTGCCTAGACAATCTCTTTTTGAGGTTTTCTCCCTAGTGATACTTTACAAAAAGTACTTATTAAGCTTATCCAGATTGATGGGCTCTATGAACTCATTTCCTTATAGATTTGATAGAATAGTGGAACCTTTAGAAAATAACCTTTTCACTATATATGGACCTTCCCAATTCGGCTTGAACTTACCCCACAGGTCAATCTTGATTGGCTTTATGAGTTTCAATGATAAATCACCCTCTTTAATGTTTCATGGCTTGATTTTCTTATTATAAGCCCAAGCCATTCTTTTTTGATATAGCTGTGAGTGATACATAACTTTCATTCTCTTTTCATCCAACAGTGTCAACTGCGCCAATCAGCTTTTTACCCACTGGTACCCAGGAATTTTGAATTCTAGAGAACCTTTAATGATCAGTTCTCGAGCTCTACTTGTAATATAGCTTCACACCCATACATTAAGGAATATGGAGTGACCCCAATTGAGGTCCTAGCAGTAGTCCTATACCCCCATATTGCAAATTATAAATAATTTGCCCAATTTCGATAATTCTCTATCATCTTAGCTAGGATCTTTTTTACATTTTTATTTGTAGCTTCCACCGCCCCATTCGCCTATGGCCTATATAGAGATGACCTGTGATACTTGATCTTGTATTCTTTTAACAATGCAGTTGTCTCTGCCCGAAATTGAACCCCATTATTAGTGACGATATGATGAGGCAGTCCATATCTGCAAATTATATTCTTCTCAATGAACTTTTCCATTTGCTTTAAGCGAACAATGGTATAAGACCTAGCTTCAACCAATTTAGAGAAACAATAAGTTGCCACCATGATGTATTGATGATTATTTAATGCTCTCGGCATTATCTCCCCTATATATTAATTCTCTAGACTGCCTAAGGAGAAGTCATCCCTGAAGCTCCATGGATGGCAAATGACTGACATTCCTATAGGCCTGACAGTTATGGCATTTTATGAACCTAATATAGTCTATTTTCATGGTTAACCAAAAGTAACCTTGTCGAGCTATCTTCTTTGCTAGGACTATCCCATTCATGTGTGGCCCACATACTCCTTCATGCATTGTTCCATGAGTTTCTGGGCTTCATCTTTCTCAACACATCTCAGGTGAACCCTAGTTGGCATCCTTTTATACAATATCCCATTATAGCTAATGAATGGTCATGACAACATCCTTAAGGACATTCTTTCCTTCTTATTAGCGTCCTCAAGGAGTTTTCCTATTTACAAATACTGCTACAAATAATAAAACTAGGGCTTTTTAGGAATATCAACTCACATCACCCTTATCTCCCCATAATAAGGGTTTCAGGATTTTACTAAAATAAAGGGCTTGACACTTACTGGCTTTCCACTTTCCTATACTAAAGCTAAAGTAGCCAGAGTGTTAACTAGTTGATTTTCATCTCGGGGTAGATAAAAAACTTACATTGGGTAAAAGATAATAAAATAGTAGCCAGATAGTCCTAATGTAGACACAACTTATCCTCTTTTACTTCCCATTTTTTAGAAGCTTGGTTTATAGCCAGTATAGAATCCCTATAAATAGCGACATCTTCTACCCCAATATTCCAAAGTGCCTCCAACCTAAAAATGCAAGCCTCATATTTAGCTTGATTGTTTATCACCTTAAACCCTAGTCTTTTTACCATTGGGATCATCTCTCCTTCTGGCATGATCAAAATTACACCAATGACTGCCCTTCTATTATTAACAGCTCTATAAAAATTCATTTTATATCCCTGGACCTCTATTGCCCTAAGATGCTCATCTAGAAACTCTAACTCCTACTCATGTTTGTCATATACTGTATTTTAAGCCAAAAAGTCTACTATTGCTTTCCCCTTTATTACTTTCTTTGTTATGTAGTCTATGTCGAATTTGGTGAGTAGAACCAACCATCTAGCTAATTTTCCAATTAGCGAGGGAGTCAATTAGAGGTATCTAAGAGGATCATGTTTAGAGATTGCCTGCACTTTATAGGATTATAAATAATGCCAAAGTTTCTTAGTTGCCCAGATTATAACTAAACATGTCTTCTTTACTAGGTCATAGTTGGCTTTATATAATAAAAGTTTCTTGATAAAGTAATATATTGCATGCTCAACTTTCCCTTCACTTTCTTGAGCTAACATTGCATCTATTGTATCCTTCTCAATCGCTAGATAAAGAATTAAGGGCTTTCCTAGTTTTGGCAATTGTAAGGATAGAGGATTCATCAAAAAATATTTAATAGTTTCAAAAGCTTATTGACACCTATCATCCTAAATCATTGGTTGATTCTTCTTTAAAAGCTTGAAGATTGGCTCATAAATAGTAGTCAACTTAGCTATAAACCTACTAATATATTGCAATCGCCCAATGAATCCTCTGACTTCTTTTTCATTTTTTAATGCAAGCATTTCCTTAATTTTTTTAACTTTTTCTGGGCCCACTTTTATCCCTTTTTGACTAATAATGTTCCCTAGTAGTTTCTAAAATGCTACTCTAAAAACACACTTCTTCAGGTTCGATATGAGATTGTACTTTTCAACTTTTACAAGGAACTTGTCTAAGGCTTCAAAATGCCCTTCTCTGGTTGGATATTTTACCCTTATATCATCCACGTATACCTCTATCTCCTTATGGATCATGTCGTGTAGTAGGGTTATAGCCATCCTTTGACAAGTAGCCCCTACATTCTTCAGTTCGAATGACATGATCATGTGGCAGTAGATGCCTCATTCGGTAGTGAAAGATGTTTTCAACTTGTCAATTATTGCCATTATGATCTGGTTGTATCTTGAGAAACCATCCATAAAAGAATACATCACATTGGAAGTTGCACTATCGACTAATGTGTCAATATGTGGTAGTGGAAATTCATCTTTTGGGCAAGCTTTGTTTAAATCTTTGTAGTCCATGCATATCCTCACCCTCCTATCTTTCTTGGGGACTAGGACTATGTTCGCTAACCATTAGGTGTCCTCTACTACCTCTAGGAACTTTCCCTTTAGTTGCTTCTCAAGTTCTTCTTTAACCAATAAAGCCCATTCTGGCCTTAACCTCTTCTTTTTTTACTTTATTGGTGATATGTGAAGATATGTAGGGATCTTGTGTTTTGAGATCTCTCTATCGATCCTAGGCATATCTTCATAGCCTTAAGCAAATACTTTCTATCTTCTTTTCAATTTTTCTTTCATTTTTTCTCTCTTATCATAAGTTAAGTTAGAAGCAACCAATATATTCTTAGGGTTTTCATTCATGCTTAAATTAAATGATTCATTTTGCACATAATTAATGTCAAACATATGCATGAAATGATCATTATAAATAGAATAACCATTAGGTAACACATCACCCAAATAAGCAAAGTCAGACTTCATTGCATTAACCTTAAAAGAGAACAAGTCATCAATTTCAAACAAGGTAGAAAGAGAGATATTAAAATCATCATAGAAAAGATCTATGACAAAATTTAGGACAAAAGTCTTGAGATCCAGCTCCTCACTCTGATTAACAACATCCTTCAACTTTGATGCATTAATTACCTCCTCAGCTAGTACTAACTCTTCCACAAAGCTCTCATCAACAATAGATTTCCTTACCTTGTTTAGATATTCAATAAAGATTTCAAACCCTGGAATCACTTCCCAACCATCATAATAGGTTCAAGAGTCCTTGTATATGGATAACTATCACCCTCATTAGCAAACACATCCTCAAGCCCTTGCTTCCTAATCTCTGAGGTATCATTTTCTTCATCTTTGGACTCTTTAGACCCAAAATACCCAATCTTATACTTCAAGATAAGGACTTTCAGTTCCACAAACCTACTAGGCTCATTCTGATTCTTTCCTAGTCCCAAACCAGTCATGAACTTCATGTTTTTCATTATGCTCATAACTTTCTTATCTAGCTCATCTTCATAAATCATGCATACTTCAAAGCTTAGGCTTATGGGAATCTTTTTAGAGGTTAGCTTTAGAGCAGCTACAACGGCTTTAGTTTCCATAGAGATGGTAACAACATTACTCTCATTCAAAAAATTTATCTTTTAATAAACAGTGGATGGCACACCCCCCAAAAGGATGAAACCATAACCTTCCTAATAAGATAGCAAAAGTCACAGGAATGTTAATTATATATGAGTTGACCCACACCTTAATAGGTCCCGTCTTGACTAATGCTCTGAACGTTCTCTCAACTGACCTTTTCATATTATCATAGGCCTTGATGATCACTTTAGAAGTTTCAGGTCGACAACAGTCAATCCCAACTTTGCTAAAATTTTCAAAGCACATACATTAATGGCAGAACTATTATCCACCATCACATAGTAAGTTAGCTTCCCTTTTACCATGGCCTTGATGAATAAGGCCTTGTAATGGTATCTTCCTTCTAATAACAAATCCTCATTAGAAAACACAATAGCACCTTGAGGGGACTCCATCAATGAACCAACCATTTGCTTAGGAGTGTAGCTTCTACATATCTTCTTTTGATCCAAAGCTAGAACCAATGCTTTGCGATGATCCCAGGAATGCATAAGTAACCCCCAAACACAAGTAATAGTCTCTTTTTTTCTTCACTTCCCCTTCTGAACCCTCTTCCTTCTCCTTCAATCCAAATTCTATTGATTTGGTTTTCATTTCTTTCTTTTTAACTTGCCTTATTGATTGACTCTTCTTATTCTCCTTGTTTTCCCATAGGTCAATTTGTTCTCCCTCTTCGTCATCAGAGCTCTAAATATCCAAGACATTCACACTAAGTCTAAGAGGTTGCTCATTTAGTTCAAGTTTGTGGGTTAAGGTTTTGGTAAGCTAGGTGCAACATTAATGAAAGAGCTTAAGATTTTCTCCTTCGATAGACCTGTGTTGATCATAAGAATGAGTGCATTTGGTGGTAGGAAATTTTAGTAGTTGGGCAAAAGGTTATTTTGAGTGTTTGGTTTTCAGGTTTTGAGGTTGGTGATCTTGCTTGAGTTAATTAGGTATTGGATTTCATATTTTAGTCGAGTGCAGACATTAATATCATGTCCAATGGCTTGGTGGTATTTACAATAGAATTTTAGGTTGGCATTTGGCAAGGGTGGTCATTGGGGTAAAGGTTGCAGAAGGTTCTTCTCCACTAACTTCTCCATAACTTTTGACATGGGCCTACCCAAGTTCAAAAGCCTCTGAGCCTGCCTGACCGCATTAATCTATATGTTACTGCTCAGTTGTCTAATAGCACTAATTTGCACATTGCTACTTGAACTAATTGCTTCTTTGTATGTAGAACTCCTAACAAAGAACTTCTTTTTGCACCTAAAATCTATACAACTCTTCAAAATTCCAAATTACTATATCCTTCAACTTTTTAAAAAGTGGAAGGACATATCCTTCCATTGTGATTACTAGTTGATAATCTTTGGTGGGTCTATGCTTCATTTGTGCCAATTTTGCTCTCTAAATAGTCAAGTAATTATTAAAATATTTGTTGAATCATTGCTTAGTATTCTGCAAGTCCCTAAGAGATACATCCATTTAGGTGTTCAAACCATATTGCTTTATAAAAATAGCACATAACTCTTTCCAATCACTTTGCACGTGTGATTCCAAGGCATAATACTAATGGATAGGAGCCCCTTTTAGAGACAATGGAAAATATTTCATAATATATGCTTTAGTCAAGACGGTTGTTTTCATGTGAGTCACATATTGCTTCAAATGCAAACGATGATCATAAGTGCCAGTGTATTTCTTTATATTAAGAAATTTGAACTTTCGAGATATGGATCATCATCTCCATCTAGATCTAGGTTGGTATAATCCATCGAGGCATTAATCCTTTTTTCTTTCATCATCATATGTACTTGAGCCATAGCTTTGGTAATACCCTTAGCCTAATCAGTCTTCTCTACATTCATGGAGAGATTCATATTTTTTTGGGTCACTGGTTTAACTACTAAAGTCTTAAGATCATCTTCCGCTTGTTGCCTTGCAGAAATTTTGGCTTCAAGATCTAAAGGTGGTGGTTGTTGTGCTGGTGGTTGTTATTTGGCTTGTCCCATCATCTCTATCATCATCTCTCGCATGATTGAACAAGTCTATTCGACTATTTTTTCTTTCAATTGTTCCTTGAAAGCTTTAGGATCGAAACTACCTACCATCACTGTTTCTTTAGGAGTTCTAACCAAAAGACTAGTTTCAGACCGTGTCCAAGTCGAAAACTATTACGGATCTATATCTGTAACCACCACTAGTTAGAATTTATGCATGACATGTATGCATGATATGCAAGTTCACTTTATTTTATTATTTGAAAAGATGAAAAAGAAACACATAATCTATTTACAAATAGCGAGGGAACAAAACATAATTATGGAATGATAATCTCCACCCGTATTTCTCCCACTCATATGTTCAATGGCGAGTTTTTTTCCCTAGGATTTTTAGTTTAGGCCTTAATCATCAACAGGGGATGGTAAGATCGACATACCTATGAAAACTCTCAAAATGGTTCAAGCAAGTAGTGAATTCCGTAGATAAATCCAAAGTCTATTCTTAATGGGCCAAAATTTACCTTTAAAGGTCCAACTTGTCAAGGTCCAGAAAGTAAAATAAGTATAAAAGGCTCATCTTGATGAGGTCCATTTATACTGGGCTTGAATAAGCATAAGAGGCCTATTTTGATAAGGGCCATTTATAATGGGCTTAGGATTTATTTAGAAAATTCAATATATGGCATAAAACACATGCATTTGGGAGAAAACTTAAGGAAAATTATTAAGTCATTACATGGACTCAAGTTTTGGGATCATAGGTTTCGGCTCCCACAACGATATACCTCTATTACGTCTCTCCACTCAAGGGTCCATATGTCGTGGATAAGTACATGCTATAAGTGATAATAATCAAATGTTCCACCACCAGGTTTGAGTGAAACATAGGTAGCAAAACAATGACCATCATTGACTATTTAAGGACTGAATTGCTCAATATGTAGTGAATGAAAAAAAATGCAAAAGAAAAAAAAGGAATAAAAAATAATAAAATACAAAACATTGGAATTAATTTCTCTATCCCCAGTGGAGTCGCCATTGTAGGCAGTGGGGTTTAGCACGAGCCCAAGTGTTTGGTGTCCACGACACTGTGTGAGCTCAAGGCACACTAGAAAATACAAAATTAGGCTTAAAGCCCAAATTAGAGGAGTTGCCACCCGAATAAAATTTGGGACACACTATATGACAACTGGATCCTCCAGAGGTTCCCAAAAGTCATCATCAGAGAACGAGTTCGGAAACTGGGTATAGGCTTTTGGAATGCACATCGAACCTTATAGTTGACCTCCGTTTGGGTTTTGTATTTTATTACCTTTGGTTATTCAATTATTTCTCTATTAACATGCAAATTATAATTTTCCCCAAATAATTATTGGATTTTATGTTTAAACCCAAATTTGCATATTAATTCAATTTCATGCATTATAAGTCCCAATATTCATCATAAAATTCCATAAAATAGTACATTCAAATACAATGGGGGAAGGGATTAAGGATTATAAAACTTTGTGCAAGTAAAAGTGAAATAATTGGAAAATAAACCAAAAATAAATAAAAAATAAACTAGCTATTAATAAGAAAACTTAAGGAAACTAAAAGGGAATAGTCAATTGATGACTATAAGTCACCCTAAGACTTTTTGCAATAAAGCAAAATATTAATCTCCATGAAGATAAGAAGAATTCTACAAAATAAACCCATAAAGTTAGTTTAATATAACACTAAATATACATAAATGAAGATAAAGACAAATTTATTAATACTTTTGATTTAAGCATGATGATAAAGTAATTATGTATGAGGAAAACTATCAATATAAGGATGTAAAGACATATAAATCATGCAAAAAAAGACTTAAGGTCAAATGTTAAAATGTTAAACTCCATTGATGTGGTGACACCTTATTGATGAGACATCACTTCTAGGCATAGAGGTGATTTCGTATCGCCTCAACCTAGATAGGTGATGCCTCTTTGAAGAGGTGCCACCTGATGATTAGCCCTCAAAATTATTTGATCAAGCTTCTTAACTTCTAAGTTAATCAAATCATATATATAAACAACTTTACACTTACATAAATACTTAAGAGCATAAAATATCATGTTATGGACATAGTATCTAAAATAAGCAATGAAACTAAAGCAAACAAGTAAACAACAAAGAACTTATGTAAAAACTAGAGCTTAATGAAGAAATATGGAGCTTCTTACTACTCTAGATGCTTGCATTTCAAAAATAGTTAGCCCTCAGAGGTTGTTTTGGTCCAAAGCTTCACTTGAATGCAAGATCTTCTCCTTCTTCCTTCAAGAAAATGGATTTCCAAGCTAGCTTTTTCCTTTCCTTCCTAAGAACATTTTTTCCTTCTTTTATTCAGAGTTTTTTTTTCCTTAAGCTTCCTTTAAGTTGTTCCTTTTTTTTCCCCTCTTCACTCTCCCTTTTCAAGCCATAAGCCTAGACAATACCTCTACTTTTCATTTTCTATCATCATTTTTTTTTACTTAAAAGTCTCATTTTTATGCAACTCTTAGGCCTCCAACGGTGTGGGGCCCACCCATCAACCCACCATTGTCACCTTTGCATTTAATGCAGATGCAAGTGGCTGCTGAAGAGGTAGCACCTCATCCTATAGAGGCGGTGCCTCATCGTTGAGGCGTCGCCTCATTGGCCCTGACCCAGGGTTGGGTTTTGGGCCATAGTGGGGTTTGGGCTCTACAGGGGCAAAAATTGGGCTTTTAAGTCCATTTTCAAGGAGGTTTCAAGCCTCTCTTGCATTCAAGCTTTGTACATTTTCATCACTAGGCTTTATCATAGGTTGATCAAACCAAGCATCCACAGTTCACCCCCTATTACGAGCCGATCGAATCGGGTGTCTAAAATGGTACCTAATATTAATTTAATAAGTAACAGTACATAGATATTAATAAATAATAGCTAATAGTAACTTAATTATATACTTTAATTATATTGTCAAGTAATATACATATGTGTAATAATATATGATAAAAATTAACATGTTTTGAGATTAAGATATAATAAATAACTTGTTAACAAAATATTTTTATGAATATTAAAATTGTAATGACTTAAATTTTGGTTATTAATATTAATATTATTACTATTGTTATTCTATTTCTTATTATTAATATTGTTATTGTCATTATTATTATTATTATTATTATTATTATTATTATTATTATTATTATTATTATTATTATTATTATTATTATTATTGTTGTTGTTGTTGTTGTTAAAAAAAAATAGCAAATAAGGAAAGGACACGTAGCAATGAGTGTGATTATAAAGAAGAGGAAAGGGACCTACAAATGCAAAAGTGAGAAGAGCAATGACACTTTCATTTTTGGAGTGGTAAATTTCTTTTTAGTACCAAAATTATTCTTCTTCTCTGTTTAACATCCAAACAACCTTTGATTGACCCCAAATTTGAACCATAAATTCGTCTCAGCCTCTTCTATATTCCCATAGCTTTTATTTTATGAAAATCCATTTATACATGCCTAGAATTAAGGAAGAATAATCGATCTAATTTCATCATTTCTTACTATTCTGATAGGTTTCAAGCATCATGGTTGCATTCATTATGTTCCTCTCATCATCAGAAATCTGTAGGCACCAACCACGCATCCAATCTTCATCTTTATAATATTTGGTGAATTTTTTTAGGTAATTTCTCTTTAATTTTTTATCTACAAATTCTGTGTACATTTTAGGTTGTTTGAACCTTTAGATGTGTTCTATATATTATTAGGAACATTTTGGTATAATTTGTTTAGTCAGGTGATGTGTTTTCCTTTAAGAATCCAGTGGGTCCCACCCAAATTTCAACAATGAACAGTACTAACCCGAGATAAATGTATGATACTATTTTTATTAAATAGTATAAATTATGGTGATCAATTTTCACAAATAGAGTTTATTCTAATTCTTTATGGATTTTGAGAAATAAATCTCAGAAAGGTTGTGGTGGAAATTATTTAATTTGCATTCAAATCAGTTAAATCATTAGAGATAATCCTTAGCCATAAAAATTTATCGTTTAGGGTGTTCATAAATCAATTTCTATGATTCTAACATTTTTACAAATTTTTAGAATTTTTGGGAGTTTTTAGGAATTTATTTGATAATTATTCATATTATATATATTGTTTATATTGAGTATACCAGAGCGGAGACATCAGATGATAAGCGGACAAGGACAGGTCAGCCTACTCGCTCCACTTGTAAGTTAATATTTTGAATGTGTGTTAGAATCATGCATAAGATATAGATTGAATTATTATATTTAAGAAGAGGATTCAATTAAAGAATGTATATTTTTAATTTTTGAATATTGATAATGTTGATTTTGATATTTTAAAATGTTGATTATGTTTTAATTGTATTCAAGGCTATTTTGCCATCATTAGTTTATTATGATTAGTTAATTATAATTAAAAAGGGAATTTAGTTAAAGAAATTATATTTTGGCATTTGAAATGCTCATCATATTGATTTTTATATCTTAAATATGCTATTTATGTTATTACTACTATTGATGCTATATTGCCATTATTTTGTTATTATGATTATTAATTATAAAGACATTGTGGGGAATAAAATAAAATAATTTCATTCCTAATTAATATATTTTCTAGAAATTTTATTGACTATTTATGTATAGAAAGAATTTGGAAAAAACTGGTAGAACAGGCTATATGATGGGTGTCATCAGGACCGTGTACACATCGACTATAGACAGTTGAGCAAAGTCACCATAAAAAACAATTATCCTCTTCAGAGAATTGATGACTTAGTTGATGAACTTCAAGGGGCTCAATGTTTCTCTAACATTGACTTGAGGTCTGGATATCATCATTTGAGGATTAGAAGTGGACTAAAATTGCTTTTTGGATGAGATATGGCCATTATGAATTTTTGGTGATGTCCTTTGGGTTGAGTAACTGCCCAGTAGCTTTTATAGACATGATGAATCGGGGGTTTAAGCCATTCTTAAACCAATTTGTGATAGTGTTTATTGATGATATTTTGGTATATTTAAGGAGTGAGGAGGAACATGTTATACATCTGAGAATGGTTATCTAAACTTTGAGAGAGCACTAACTGTATGCTACATTCTTAAAATGTGAGTTTTGGTTAGATCAAGTGGCATTCTTAGACTATATAGTATCCAAAGATAGTATACAAGTGCACCTTAAAAATATTGAAGCCATTGTAGAATGGCTAAGGCCCACAATCGTTATGGAAGTAATGAGTTTTCTAGGTTTAGCTGGTTATTATAAGAGGTTTGTGAAGGATTTCTCCAAAATTATTGCACCTTTAACAAGGTTAACCCAATAGAATGCTAAGTTCATGTGGCCAGATAAGTGTGAGGAGCACTTTCAATTACTCAAGGATAGATTAACTTCGGTTCCAGTGTTGACTTTGCCTTCAAGAAATGAAGAGTATACAATATATTGTGATGCTTTTTGAGTAGGATTATTAATGTAGAATGAAAGAGTGGTTTTCATACCTCAATTTTGATTGTCACCAGAAAGGTCCAATGATGAAATGAATCCCCAAGATGAATAAAGTTTGCTCGTTCGCAACACCTTTGAAGTGTGCAACCTTAAAACATTCAACCTCGATCATCGAGCCATTAAATTATGCTCTGACCTAGTGAAATACGAATTATCAGAACAACGAGAGGTTTTATTTCAAGAAAAATCTTCTAAGAATGCTCAGCTCGTTGGGCTAGTGTGTATTACATTAGACCGAAACCTAGCTTTATGAAAAATGAAAATCAGTTTTGATAAAATAAACTTTGAAAACAAATCTGGAAGGCCCTAAAACCTTCAAAAGTGGTCCCAGAATAGTCCAACACAACCTGAGTATTAACACGTATCACTTAGAAGTGCATGTAAATACCCTTAGGTGTCATGTGCTAAAATCGAAGCTACATTTGGCAAAACAGACCCTAGAAACGCATCCGAAAGGCTTAAAATCCCTAGGAACCAACCCTAGAATAATGCACATTGAGCCCAAAAATAGTGCATAGAGTGTCAAAGTGTGTGCGTGGCCATGCGCCAAACACATGACCACAGGCCAAGCACATGACCACGCACACATTGTGCATGGCCACGTGCAAAAATCCACTTTCACGCATATGACCATGCCTACACCACCCCATTTTACACATTTTTCCTACAAATAAACCCCTATACACCCCATTTTAGAGGGGGGGGGGAGCAAGTAGAAACACACACACACTCAAAAGTCAGTCCAATCGAAGGCATAGGAAATCCCTCTCCATATAGTTTTTGCTCTCCCACAACCTTTCCCTTAGGTTGTTAGATCCCTTTTCCATTAAACCCAGCCTCATATGTCAAAGTACGATTTAAAGGTATACAATCTAGCATCATTCTGTTGTCATTTTGAACCTCTTGATGAGGAAAGCTTGATAATCTCTCGAAGCTAAAGCTTTAAAGTTCATACAAGCTGAGTTGAGTCTGAGGACTACACAATTATTTTAGCATGTGTATTTTACCACATTGCATTTTATTTTAATGTTGCCAACATTTAGGAATGACGTTGTGCTTATATGAAGAGATTGGCAATCTTACATGATATGTGACTAATATATGCATTATTATGCTCAATTTACATCATCATTCTACATCCTCTATTTCCAAAATCATGAAATCACATCGTAAATATCAATAATGTGAAAAAGTTCATGTCTTGGAATAGGGTCATCATGCACTTGGTCCAATGATAACCTCATGCATCCTTCATATTATCATCATTCATCATTATAGCATAAATAATCACTAAAAGCATGATCATCCTATCGTTCATCGAATAAGCTGTGTAAATGATTGTGTTATCCTTGAAGATTAACCATATTAGATATACTTTTCTACAATCATTTCCTTTTCATATGTATTTTATCAGGAAAGCGATGTAATAAAATTTTAAGTTTTATTATCCTTTATTATCTGATGTATTGTGTGAATGCTATATAAACTGTCATTACCAAAACTAGGGTGTTACGATAGCTATACATCGAATATCATATAATGAGAAATAGTAAAAAAGTATATGAGATCTCCCAAATTCGGAATCTCTACTAGGGAAAATACTCGCTGAGTGACCCAATGTTGTTCCTTTCTTTTCCCAATTTTCTAAAAATTGGGTGGCGACTCCATAAAATAAAAAGCATGTCATCCCCCTAAGACTAATCACTTATCCCTTTTTGGTAAAGTTGCCATGTCCCTCGAAAATGGAAAGACCTGCAGAGAAGCCCTCTCTTCCTCTTACAAACACAACAAAATAAAAAAGGTCGCTCATAGTTGTGACTCCATTGGGGACTTTTAAGTAAGAGGGATCAACTCAAAAATGACTATTTCTCATTATGCAATACTCAATCGTATAGAGCCCCTCACCATTGCATTTGCACTACACATCACATGTGCACCACTTGTCCTTAAAAGCCTCTATGATAATAAATGACATCACCACCATGATTCCACTCGAGTCACCGGCCAATGACGATGTGATATTATCACTTTTAGTCTTTACTCATGCATTCGCTGAACTCATCTGACCAGAGTCTATAACCCAAGTCCTTAAGGGGGTGACTGAGTTATCAAAAGAACGCTAGACTCACTGACTGGAGTCCGACCCTAGTCATATAGGGGCATTCTCGCTAAAGCAACCCTTAGCCTTTCATCTTGACTCAGTTTATGTAGGTAAACCAGTAGCAACATCCACTAGGATTCTACTAAGCTATGCATGCTATCCTTATCCTAAAGCTGTATGTTTGACCTGATACTCATAAATGACATGACCCTCCTAGTGTCTATCATCAAATGTCATCGTAATGTCAGTTTTCATAAAAAATTTACATTGAAGACCACGTGATTCTCATATACTTTATGTGAGCTTGAAGCATGAGGAATGATGAGAATCATATACCTCAGCTTGAATAATTTATGCAAATTAACAAATAATGACATCCCTTGATAATGGAACCTACAAGATGTCGTCCATTTATCCTTATCAGATCGAATGAATGGGTTAGGAACCCAACTAGATTATTGACCTTTATGTCGAAAAAATCAAATTGTAAACTATCAAATGATACTTTCATAACTCACAGTAAACATATCAAATATCGATGTGGGGGAAAGAACTTGGACTCCTTTTAATTGACCTTAGTCATATGCATACGGGCGCATACAAGCTTTGGACATCATTTGAAGCCCGCAATTGACCCTCACATTGACATCATGTGATTACCTCAAGCATATTTAAGTATTGTTCCTCAATTTACCCTTTGGTTTTGACCAATATAAATTAAAATAACCTAGTTCTGAGAGCGGAACCATAGTCCCCTGATGACTATAGGTTCAAAACCCACCTAGGAAAGAGATTGAATGACCTTGTGGAGAAATAAGGTTGGAAGCAAGAGCTTGATTGTGATTGATTTGTTAACTGTATAGGAAAACTAACCAGCTTTAATCATATATACATCACATACATGTAGATAGCACGTACTAACCACTATTTCTTGTAGGAATAATCATTTTCCATCATAGGATTTTTGCATCCACTCTATGCATACATGCTCACCCTTTTCTTTTGTAGGCACATGTCATGCATCATTCATTTAGCTAACCCTAATAAATGTATAGGAATACTACATTCAAACATGAGTGACCACGTAACTGAGTCTTCTCACTGAAGCAATGGGAAGTTGAAAGCTAAGATCCAAGAACTGCTTGATGATGGTGTCATGGTTAAAAATCCCAAGCCCAAACCAGTATCATTAGAAATTTCCTCTATAACCTTGACAGGGCTGACTGGAAAAGCCTACAACCATATAGAATGCTATACATTAAGATGTTCCAGCATGTGCCCCTTGACCGTGAACTCTTGAATACTGCTGTGTCATTTTGGGACCCTCAAGAGCATATGTTATGATTCAACACCATAGAACTATGCCCATTATATGAAGAATTTAGTGCCATAGCAAAGTGAATCCCCACTATGACTGAAGAAGCATTTTTCATTGACTAGGACATCAAATACCCAGGGCTCAAGGTTACTTTCCTTAACCTAAGCTTAGAAAACCTTGATGAACTAGCCACTGAGCGAAGCAACTGACTTCTATGCAACTTTTAGCTGCCTGCACTACCAAGAAGACTGGTACTCTAATTTGGGCATGTCTCCTTACGTGTTACCTCTTTATACAATACTGCATTGTCTCGAATGATGGGCTAGGAGATTACAGGATACTCCAGGTCATCAAAGGAATAGAATGTAGAATGACTCCCTTCCCACTGATCCTAGTAGAAACCATGCAAGGTTTAGATGACCTCAAAAAAGGGAAAAGTCCAAACTTTGTTGGAAGTCCTTTGTTGCTTCAAATATGGTTGAAAGAAAAGCTGAGTCTACTCAACAAACCTACAGGCAACTGGATGAGATACCAACCTAGGAATCACCTGGAAAAACACATCAAGGATGTTCATGGATGCTTAACCTACACCACAGCCTAGGAATGGTTCGAATGCATGAAGGACACACTAGAATATTAAATAAGATGGATGTGCCCATGGTGGAATCTAGGACATATGACTCTCTACACATATGTCAACTGCATACCAATCTCAAGATTTAGGTCATGCACCCACTTCTATCTGGCATTAGTGAAGAGACAATTTGGTGAGAAGCAACACGTACCTTCTGGGCTTATAGATTTCTCTTGTGGCAAGATACAACAAAGATTTATGGATCACTTCAAAGCAACATGGAGGAGGAGAATCATCCATTAATTTATTGCTAGTATCATAGATGGTGTTACAGATGAAGCATACAAGTAGTGGATGATCCAAAGATAGAAATATCTCTTAAGTCACTGATCTAGAGAAAGTTTGCTTCTTTAGCTTCTTTTTCTTTATTTGAAAATGATGATGTAATGAACTCTAAAGTTAATGCAATAAAATCTAATTTTGCTTACTTGTTTGATGTCTTTCTTGATTCTAGTATGCATTGCATTGATAAAAACACTAACATATGTGACATTCATTCCATATGCATTGAATCATTTAACATTGGCATGGAATCTGAACCATGTATTCTGTATATTTTGAAAGATGTTACCCCTGAAGAAAGGAGAGAAATTGATAAAATATTAATAAAATATTTAAAAGTATTTGCTTGGACTTATGACCATATGCTTGGTATTGACAGAGACATTGCTTAACACTTCATTCCAACCAAAAAAGGGTGTAAACTGGTAAAGCAGAAGCTGAGAAGACTCATACCAAAATGGGCCTAAATAGTGAAAGAGGACGTCGCGAAACAAATCAAGGCAAAATTCTTAGAGGTAGTATACTATTTAGAATGGTTAGCAAATGTGGTGCCAATATTGAAGAAAGATAGAAGGGTTAGAATTTGTGTCGATTATAGAGATCTAAATAAGGCGTGCTTGAAGGATAATTTCCCACTACCCCACATAGACATAATGGTTGACAGCATTGCCATATATGCAATGTATTCCTTCATGGATGGATTCTTTAAGTAAAATCATATCCTAATGGCCATTATTGACAAAGAAAAATTAGCTTTCATAATAGAATGAGGGTAATTACTGCTACAGAGTAATGCCTTTTAGACTAAAAAATGTAGGGGCAACCTACCTAAGAATGGCAACTACAATGTTCCTTGACATGATACATAAAAAAGTGGAGGTATATATCGATGCTTGATGGTCAAATCAAGAACCAAGGAAGAACACCTCTCTAATCTCAAAAAGCGCCTCAGAAAGGTCAAAAAGTACAGTCTCAGGCTAAATTTGAAGAAATGCATATTCAAGGTTACTTCAAGAAAGATGTTAGGGTATGTTGCCAGTCATAATGGGATTGAAATATATCCAGACAAAGCAAAAGCCATCAAAGAGATGCTAGTGCCAAAAACAGAGAAAGAAATCAGAGGATTTCTAGTGAAACTATAGTTCATCAGTAGATTCATCGCTAAGTTGACAATAATGTGTGAACCAATCTTTAAGCTACTTAGAAAAGTTTAGCCAGTTGAATGGAATGAACAGTGTCAGCTAGCATTGGACAAGATCAGAAGCTACCTAGCCAACCCACCAGTCCTAAAACCACTAAAACTAAGGATACCTTTAACCCTATATTTGGCCATCGAAGGGAATGCAATTGGTGCAATGTTAGCCCAAGAGGGAGAAAAAAAAGCAGAACACACAGTCTACTACTTGAGCAAAAAGATACTACCATACGAAGAGAAGTACAACCAAGTCGAACAAATATACTTGGAAATGGTATGGCAATGAAGAAACTCAGACACTACTTTTAATCCTACAAGATCCAGGCTGTGTCTAAAATGGGCCAAATGAAGTACCTCTATGAAGCTCCCTCTCTAATGGGGAAACTTGCCAAGTGGCTCATACGGCTAATAGAATTTGACATGCAATATCTTACTAAGAAGGTAGTAAAAAGGAGAGCAGTGGTTAAATTTCTAGCTCTCAACCCCATTCCAAACTTAGAAGAAATCCAATTGGACTTCCTCGATGACCTCAACTTAGCCATTGAAATCCAAAAATGGCACATGTACTTTGACGGAGCAATTAATCAGTTCAGTGTAAGAGTCAGTGTAATACTACAATCTCCAAAAGGTGAAGTACTATCGATTGCTAAAAAGCTTGAGTTCAAAGTCACAAACAATGAAGCAAAATACAAGGCATGCACACTCATAATAGAAGCACTGATAGCCTTAGATGTCACAGAAGTTGAAATCTCATGCCACGGAAGAGTAGGAACTGAAAGAGTAGCACTTAAAGCTTATCTAGACTGCTTGAGGCTACTCACCATGTCCTTCCAAAAATGTAGATTCATTCATCTCCCCAAGAACTATAATCAGATGGCAGATGCACTTGCTTCCTTAACATCAATATGGTAAGGACCATCTAAAATGCCTATGAAGCCTACGATTCTCTTTAGATCGGGGACAATCTTGTTATAAAAACTATAGAATAGCGAAGACAAAAGTAGTTGAAAAGCCTTGGTTCCATGACATCCAGAGATATCTGAAGGAACGAGCCTATCTTGATTAAGCAGATGAAAGAGACAAACTAGTCATTCAATGACTAGCATCAAAATTCACATCGCACTAGGGTGTGGTATACAAAAGAACCTCAGATGGTTTTACAACTCTAATGTCTAGATGAAACTGAGGCTACAAGAGCAATAGAAGAAGTATATGAGGGTGTTTATGGTCCACACATGAATGGAGCAATCTTGGCTAAGAAGCTAATCAGACAATAGTTCTTCTAAATGATGATAATGAAAGATTGCATTAAATTTGTAAGGAAATGCCACAAGTGTTAGATCTAAGAAAAGATTATTCCTTATTATATAATCTATTGATATTTAAATTATATACCCTTCTTATTTAAAAAAAATTATCTACTATAAACAATGCATCAGATAAATAATAAAAATACTTTGATTCATATTTGTGGGCTCTAAAATAACATATTTGAGTATAATATAGACAATACATAAATAATTAATAAGTCAACAAGTAATAAATAAGGCCTTGGGTGCAATGCCAGCCATATAATTTTGAAATGGGCTTTGCATCTAACACGCTCTATAACTACGACTCCTGCCTAATTTTTGTTAGACGTGAAAATTAATTTAATTAACTCTTCATTTATAATTTTATAATATACTCACTTAAAATACATATATTTTATTATATTATATTTTATTATATTACATTTTTTAATACTAAATGCCTATATCTAAGTCTTTATTTAATTATGTCCATATTTTTTAAAGTATAAGTAGAAAGTAAAAAGAATTTGCAAAATTCAAATTTTAGATCTTATTTTAAAATACATTGATGTAATCTAGTTTTCCAATTAGGTCCAAGGTAAATTAATATGTTACGTTGAGATTAAAAATTTACTTAAGTAGAAAATATACATGTACTTTAAATAAAAAAAGGAAAATATACATGTGCAATAATTGAAGTTAGAGAGTGGGTCGAAGCAAGTGGCTAAATTCATTAAAAGAAACATGTTATGTTGATATGGGATCCCCTATCACATCATCTCTGACAATGGTGTCCAATTCCAAAGGGAAGTTAGAGAGCTACTAAGGAGTTATAAAGTGGAACATCATAAGTCTTCTCTTTACCGACCACAAGCTAATGGGGCCATTGAAGTTGCAAATAAGAACATAAAAAAGATCTTGTCAAAGATACCTCAGACTTACCGAGACTGGGCAGACAGATTGCCACATGCCTTATAGGAGTACCGAACAACAGTCAGAACTTCAACAGGAGCAACTTCTTTCTCATTAGTGTATGGATCATAAGTAGTTCTTCCAATCAAAATAGAGATCAAGTCTCTTTGAGTAGCAATTGAATCTAAATTGCCAGAAGTACAGTGGGCTCAATAGAGGCATGACAATCTCACTCTCTTAGACAGCCAAAGGCTCAAGGCTTTATACTATACACAGTTGTATCAGGCTTGACTAGCTAAGACCTTTAATAGAAGAGTAAAACACAAGAGTGTAAAAGCAAAAGACTAGGTGCTAAAGCAAACAAGAAAGAATGTTCCAAACCCTAAAGGGAAATTCAGACTGAACTGGGATGGCCCATACCTGGTCAAATATGTCATATGAAAAGGAGCAGTCAAGCTGATGGATTCTGAAGGTAATGAATTCACTGAACCCATCAATATAGACCGTCTGAAGAAATGCTATGTCTAAGGCAGAAAAAAAATCATCTCGCTAAGTTAAAAACCTAAAAATGGTAGCTCTAGCAAAAGTTAAGGACATCCCGCTAAGTTGAAAACCTAAAAATGGCAGCTTAGGCAAAAATTAAGGAAAGAGAGAAAATACTTAACTAGAAAATCTGAGAAGGCTAGTTAAGGACAAGGGTAAACTCAAGTTCAAAATTTGTATGAATGCACCTGTGCTTTTCTTAAATGATTATAGTGAAATGAAAATGATTGCCAATTTATGCAAAATGTCTTTGAAAAGTACAACACAATTCATCATCATGAATTGCATCAAGCATGCTCTGCCTTTTCTTTCATTACATGACTATTGTTCTTACCATCCCCTCTAAGCTCGCTCCTTGAGATCAGCCACTATCGTATAACAATAAAAAAAATCCCAGCTAGGTGAAAAGCTCTAAAAGGAGACACCTTAGGCCAAAAAGGAAATAAAAAGAAAACCCAGCTAAGTGCAAAAAGCTCCAAAAGGAGATGCCTTAGGCAAAAAAGGGAAAAAAAGGGGGCAAATGATAGTAATGGTAAACATCATCATCAATGATACATAGCAGGAAGCATATAATGTTATCATCATACAAACATCATACAACATACAAGACAAATGCCCAAATACAACACCTAGAGTCCATAACCTTGGGAAAATGATACAACAAAGCAAACCACATACCAAAAAGTCCTACACCTAGCCCATAAAATAACTACATCGGTTGTGGCTACCATCAAAAGTAAGCAATGATCCTACTCAAGCACCCCCCTTGTTTGATCCCGACTCATCATTATTCATCACAGGGATGATAGCTATGACTCTAGCTCACTGATGCGGTCACGATAAGATGCATGTTCTCACTCCTATTCAAGACTAGCGAGACGATGCTTAACCTGCATCACACATTACATATCATACACTCATACATAAAACATATGCATAAAACAAACAGGTAAATCAAAAAAGGCATACCCTCTAAGTGGTAGCAAACTCTAAAAAGCATTGTCGCACACTCCCTACAATAGTATACCAACACTGGCTAGAGGGGAAAGGAATTTTCAAAAGTGAGAAAATTGGTCAACCACCACTCACTAAATAAATGAAACACATGCAAGAATAAAAGAAGAACATGAATATGGGTAGCATCGGTAGGAGCAACCTGATTAAGGAAATCTAGGTCTAGGCAAATCAAAGCTCACTGCTCTACCAAGGATATCCATCCCAAGCAAAGACAAAGACAACTAAACCATTGAATCCCTAAGGATAGTGCTACTAGAAGCCACACTACTAGCATGAGTAGTCACCTCAGTGCAAAGCGTGCCCTCATCATCATTAAAGCAGGATCCAAATCTCCTTTGGCATTGTTGTAGATAAGTTCTCACAACTCATGTCAATTACAATTTATTACTAATAAATTTTTCTAGATGCTTGCACCAAAACATGAATAAAAGCTTACTAGATCAGAAGAAGCAACTCTTGACGAGCTGCATGATGGCCTAGCCCTCGAACTCGAGGGATGAGATGCATATGCCTGAGAAGGTGGAGGTGAAGGAGAGGTCCCGATAGCTACAACATCAATTTGATAAGGGATCAATACATCATTATAAGGCAAACCCTCACTCTCTAAGAGGCTCTCAGAGGGGAATCCTATCATAACAGCAGCAAGATCATCATCGCAGATCTCATGGCCCCAAAACATGTCCCTAGGGGGAGGGATAGGAACTCTCCTCATGTATAGACTATCCTACCAATGATGGACTCACTTGCCCAAATACCATACCCTACCAACGAGGCTAGAAAGTAACACTCGTCTCTCTATCAGCTACTATGTAGCCATCATCTCTCCCGTCCAATGAGATCTCGCCACCTACCAGCGAAGAAAGATCTATTGAAAGGGCAACAATAAATAAATGATTCCTAAGAAAGGAACAACCAGCACAATATGAATCAAACATACCTAATTAAGGGATAGCTTCCTCATATGGTCCCAAGCTATAGTGCAATCCTCGATCAAATCAATAGAGTTCCTGATCCAGCAAGAATAACGAGGGAAGCCATCCTCCTGGAAATGATCGATAGAAGAACAAGGGAGAATCCTAAACTCATATGCCCAGATGTATCAAAATCAAAGGGTCAGAAGTAACAAACCAAAAGTAGAAGAACATACAACATAACTCCTACTCACATCTAGCATAAACAAGCATCCACACTTAGTAGCATCTTCATTTTACGTGACACCTAAGAAGGTTATAATCACATGTTCATCTGCATGACACCTAAAAAGGTTATTGTTGTATGTTCATTCGTGTGACACCTAAGAAAGTTATAGTTGCATGTTCATTCGTGTGACACCTAAGAGGGTTATAATCGCATGTTCATTCACAGGACACCTAAAAAGGTTATAGTATCATGTTCATTCGCATAACACCTAAGAAGGTTACAGTCGCATGTTCATTCGTGTAAAACCTAAGAAGGTTATAGTCATATGTTCATTCGTGTCACACCTAAGAAGGTTATAGTCACATGTTCTTTTGTGTGACACCAAAGATGGTTATAGTCACATGTTCATTCGTGTGACACCTAAAAAGGTTATAGTTGCATGTTCATTTGTGTAACACCTAAGAAGGTTATAGTCACATGTTCATTCATATGGCACCTATAAAGGTTATAGTCATATGTTCATTTGCATGACACCTAAGAAGGATATAGTTGCATGTTCATTTGCATGACACCAAAGAAGATTATAGTCGCATCCATATTTTTCTTAGTAGTATCTTCATTTGCGTGACACCTAAAAAGGTTATAGTTGCATAAATCCCAATGCACTTTAAATGAATCACAAGCTTACATATGTCCTAAATAGCACCTTATACAACAACCAAGTCACAAAATGATAGCAACAAACAAAATGTAACAACAACAGTCAAATATTGATAAGACATTTAAAGGCAACCTATAGGTAAGTACCTCTCTCCCTACTAAAAGGTTTTTTGCATAATTGCATGTTGCTTCATGTGTATTGACATTAGTGCTAGGTGGCTATACAACACATATGAAGTAGGGGGCAACTGTCATACCTTAAATTTTACTCTCCTCAAAAAGGTCCAATGATGAAATGAATCCCCAAGATAACTAAAATCTGCTCGTTCGTAACACCTCTAAAGTGTGCAACTTTAAAACACCTAACTGACCCCACTAGTGTGCAAAATCAATCATTGAGCCATTAAGTTGTGCTCTGACCTAACGAAATACGAATTATTAGAACAACGAGAGGTTTAATTTCAAGAAAAATCCTCTCGGAATGCTCAGCTCGTTAGGCTGATGCGTATTTTGTCAAACGAAAACCCAGCTTTATGAAAAAATGAAAATTGATTTAGATAAAATAGACTTTGGAAACATGTTCAAAAGGCCCTAAAACCTCTAAAAGTTGTCTTGGAATAGTCCAACATAACCTGGGTATCAATGCGTATCGCTCAGAAGTGCGTGTAAACATTCCTAGGTGTCATTTGCTAAAATTGAAGCAAATTTTGGCAAAACAGACCCTTGAAAACACTTTTGAATGGCCTAAAAACCCTAGGCACAAACCCTAGAATAGCACACATAGAACCCGAGAAGAGTGCGTAGAGCATCAAAGTGTGCGTGAAAATGTGCACACTATGCATGGCCACGCGCACTTGGTGTGGCCACGCATAAAAATCCACTTTCACGCACATAACCACACCTACACCACCTCATTCTACATACTTTTTCTATAAATAGACCCTTCTACACCCCATTTTAGAGGGGGAGTAAGTAGAAACACACACACACACTCAAAAGTAAGTCCGATAGAAGGTGCGAGAAATCCCTCTCCGTATAGTTTTTGTTGTCCTATAGCCTTTCCCTTAGGTTGATAGATCCCTTTTCCACCAAAGCCAACCTCATCTTTATCAAAGCATGCTTTAAAGGTATATAATCTAGCATCATTCTACTGTCATTTTGAACCTCTCAACAAGGAAAGCTTGATAATCTCTCAAAGCTAAAGGTTTAAAGTTTACATAAGATGAGTTGAGTATGAGGACCACACAATTATTTTAGCATGTTTATTTTACTACATTGCATTTTATTTTACTATCGCCAACATTTGGAAATGCTGTTGTGATTTATGTGATGAGACTAGCAATCGTGCATGCTACGTGAATAATATATGTGTTATTATGCTCATTTTGCATCATCATTCTACATCCTCTATTTTTGAAATCATGAAATCGCATCGTAAATATCAATATTGTAAAAAATTTCGTGTCTCGGAATATGGTTATCATGCACTCGATCCAGTGATGACCTCATGGATCCTTCATATTATCATCATTCATCATCATAGTATAAATAATAACTGTAAACATGATCATCTTATCATTCATCGAATAAGTTGTGTAAATGATAATGTTATCCTTGCATATTAACCATATTAGATTTTTCTGCAATCTTTTCCTTTTCATATGTATTTTATCAGGAAAGTGATATAATAAAATTTTCAACTTTATTATCTTATATTATCTGATATACTGTGTGAATGCTATATAAACTGTCATGACCAAAACTAGAGGGTTGCAGGAGTTACACATTGAATATCATATAATGAGAAATAGTCAAAAAGTAGATGTGATCTCCCGAACCTGAAAATCTCTATTGGGGACAATACTCGCTGAGTGACTCGATGTTGTCCCTTTCTTTTCCTGATTTTCTAAAAATCAGGTGGCAACTCTATAAAATCAAAAGCATCTCGTCCCCCCGAGACCAATCACTTATCCCTATTCAATAAAGTTTCCATGTCCCTCAGAAACAAAAAGACCCATAGAAAAGCCCTCTCTTCCTCTCACAAATATAACAAAATAAAAGAAGGTCGCTCATAGTAGTTGCTTATGCTTCACTTCAGTTAAAGAAACATGAGCAGAACTATCCTACTCATGATTTAGAGATGGCAGTTGTAGTGTTTACGTTAAAGATTTGGAGGCATTACTTGTATAATGTAACTTGTGAAATATCTACCAACTACAAGAGCTTAAAGTACATTTTCCAGCAAATAGACTTGAACTTAAGGCAAAAAAGATAGGTGGAAGTTTTGAAAGACTATGATTGCTCCATTCTTTATCATTTGGGTAAGGCTAATGTGGTGGTTAATGCATTGAGTAGAAATTCAGTAGGAAGCCTTGCTTATATTAGCTCGAAAAGGAGACATAATTGCTAGAGAAATACATGAGTTGGTTAATCAAGGGTTGCAATGGAATGTAACTAAGAAAAGTCTTTTAACTCAATTTAGAGTATGATCAATATACTTAGATAGAGTTAAGGAAACTTAAAGAAAGGACCCACAATTGCAAAAGATAATGTTAGAAGTCCATCAAGGTTAGTCTCAAGAATTTGTACTTGATAATAAGGGTGTACTATATTTGGGCACTAGGTTATGTGTGCCAGATATGGATGAGCTGAGAAAAGAGATTATGGAAGAAGCTCACTTTTTACCTTATAATGTTCATCCAGGTTATACCAAGATGTATCATAATTTGAAAATCCATATTGGTGGAATGGGATGAAAAAAGACATTGCAAAATTTGTATCTAGATGTCTTACATGTCAGCAAGTGAAATTGGAACATTAAAGACTCTCAGGATTGCTATAACAATTACCCATTCCAAAGTGGAAGTGGGATATAATTGCGATGGATTTTGTTTTTGGATTGCCTCGTACATCTATGATGCCATATGGGTGACAGTTGATAGGTTAACCAAGTCAGCACACTTTTTGCCAATTAAGAAAACTTATACTACAAATATGCTAGTCAAGTCATCAATTGAATTTTTCGCCTACATGGAGTGCCGGAGAGTATAGTGTCTGATAAAGGAGAAACTTTTACATCAGTCTTTTGGCAAGAATTGCACAAATCATTAAGTATTGGACTTGATTTTAATACAGCTTTTCATCCTCAAATGGATGGTCAGTCAGAAAGGACCATTCAGATTTTAGAAGATAAACTGAGAATGTGTGTGATGGATTTTACTAGTTAATAGGATATACACTTGTTATGATTTCAAAACCCACAAGTGCATGGATTGTGATTTATAGTATAAGAATATCGTTCCCATGAGGATTGTATATTGAGTACCAATATTTTTACTTATGTTCTGAGCTAGTAAATTAAATAAAAGTGAAATTTGTAATAAAAATAATCCAACCAATTTAATTAAATTGTAATAAAATAATAAAAAACTTAGAGCCTAGGTTTAGTTTCACTATTCCAATTTTGATCATGAACGCGTTAACAAACAAAAATAATGATTTTAGTTAAGGTTAATTATTCTAAAATACCTAAAGAATCTTTCGAGTTCAATTAAACATGTAAAGATTAAAGTTTAACCTACTCTCATGGTTAAGAAGTTAATCTAAACTCATTAAATTTCTTAACAATTAATTTACCATTGTAGACTTTTTCCTACTGTCATGATTCCTCATAGAGCTCGCCTACTCTTGTGGTTGAGTGGTCTAAGTCCAATGAGCTTTAAGCTAATAAATTCCCCTAACTCTCATTGGTGAATTTACTCATAAATATGCAAATAATTTGGCCAAGAATGAAACCATAAAATAAGTTTAACTCAAATAATTAACTGAAAATCAAATATAACAATAGAAACTCATGTTTAATCATATAATGAAATAGTTACTCCTAATCCAGAACTCTAAATGAGATTTAGCCATGCATGATCGTGATGAAACACACAAACATAATTAAAGAAATTAAAAAAAAAAGAAGAAACAAAGATAAAACTCTTTTGAAGCTCCTACTTGTTGCCTTTGTCTCTCAACTCTATCCATACCTATATTCGTCTATATTCATCGTTGTCTCACTACTCTTCTCTCCCCTTTGTTTTTTCGACTCTATTTGTCTTTTTATAAGGCAGGGTTGATGAGAGTCCTTTTTGCCCTCAATTCCTTTCCCTTCCGTTAGGGAATATACATCATTGAGAGACAACTAGGTTATGTCGAGCACATGCACCCATTATATGCCTACCATCACTTGCGCATGTTACACTATCATTCTTATTAGTTATTGGTGAATCATCACTCTTCATATAAGATTTGTTAATAAAGGTGTTACAACAGCTCACTTCTTTGACATCAACAACTCATTTCTTTGATAATGTAAAGTTATCACAACAGCTCATGCACCTATATGTACACCAAATATGCTCACCACTTTATGTCTTGTGCATCCAGCTGGTATGCCCACTACTTCATGATTTTGTAATGGTTTGTATCATGGCTTAACTTATGGCTTCAGTAAGGTATACAACCTTATTTTTCTTATTTTGATTTTTGTCAAGGCTTTCATCATGGCTTTTGTCAGGGCTTTCATTATGGCTTAGTTAATCCCTAACGCATGTTGTGTCGTGATGCATGGGACATGCACATGGTTTGGATCATGGCTTGGGCAAGCCATGATGCATGCCATAACACTTCCACTTTGCTCAATTCCTCGTTGGACATGACTTGGGCAAGCCATGACAACAAAAAAGGAAAATTAATTAATATCAAACAAAACCTCCTTAAAAATATACTTTAAGCAATAAAATCCTAATTAAATTCTAACAGTAATATATTTCCTATTTATACTTATATTCTACCCAATTTATTCTAATTTTTATTCAATAATTCATTAGAATTCAACTTAAAAACATGTAAATATTATACACATCAACACTTGCTATTAATTGAATTTGCATATAATAATAATTATCATGCAAGTATTAGAATGGCTCCATATGAAGCCTTGTATAAAAGAAAGTGTAGATCACCCTTGTGTTGGGAAGTTGGTGGGAGGCAATTGACTAGTCCAGAATTAGTGCAAGTGACTTCAGAGAAGACTCCTTTTATTCAATAAAGATTAATGACAACTTTTAGTTGATAGAAAAGCAATATTGATCTTAAGAGGAAGCATGTATAATTTTTTGTTGGAGGCATGATGTTTCTAAAAGTGTCTCAAATACAAGGAGTAATGAGATTTGGTAAGAAGGGCAAGTTAGCTCCAAGGTATATTGGACCCTTTGAGATTCATTCAAGAGTTAGTGATGTGGCTTACAGGCTAGTGTTGCCGCCAAAGTTATTATGGATTCATCCAATGTTCCATGTTTCTATGTTGAGGCAGTACGTCTCTGATCGTTTACATGATTTTCAGCCACAAAACAGTGGAACTTAATGAAGAGTTATCTTATAAAAAACACCCAATAGCAATCATGGATCGACAAGTTTGCCAACTGTGCACCAAGGCAATTCCTATGGTGAACATACAGTGGAGTAGCCATGAGGAAAGGACATTAATGTCTTTATTATTATTATTATTATTATTATTAGTATTATTATTAAAAAAAAAGAAAAGCAAATTAGGAAAGGAAACGTGACAATGAGTGATTATAAAGAAGAGGAAAGGGACCTGCAGACATAAAAGATAGAAGAGCAACGTGTCATGACCCAAAATAGGGAGCCATGACCGGCGCTAGGGAATGGGAATTATTTCGAATCTGGAACTCGTAGCAAGCCTTTAAAAATAAAAGCATGCAATATATTAAAATAAATAAAATATTATGCAGCAGAAATTTAATCTCAAATATAAAAGTAATAATTTCGTAACTTATTTAAATAACATAAAATTCATCTCATATATAATAAATATTAAAGTACAAATTTTCGGTTTAAACTTTTGAAACTTAAGTCCCTTACACTCATATCATAAGTATAGCTTACTACAACAACTACTGCAGTGTCTAGAATACAAAATGAACTCAAGTAAGCAGTTTACACAGTAAGGCCGGAGCAAAAGAAATCCAGCATATAGGCTTGCTACTAAGGTCTGAGGACGACGACTCTCCTGAAAAAGAAATCAACGGAGGGGAGTCCGACCTCACTAAGTGAATTGTTATAATATATATACATGCACAACTAAATGTCAAATGCAGACGCTCAACAGAATATATATCATAAATAAATATATATATATATATATATATATATATATATATATATATATATATATATATATATATATATATACAGGTAAATACACACAGATGCTGAAATCACTTTATATATAATACTGAAAAATATCAGTTTATGAAGGATCAAATAGAACCCTAAATGATCGTAATCTCAAATAGTGTTAGACAATACTCTAGCCATACAAGCTCATTTATTCCAAATAAATTCACTTGTTCCATTTGGACAGTAGACTGGCCCCGAGACACTAAGTCAACTGAGCTACAGCAGTCTGACTGTCAGTGTGATTGGCCCCGAGACACTTGGTCAACCGAGCTCCAACAATCACACTCTCAAATCACATCTCACATCAATTAGATCAATCAACAAGTCATAATCCACCAATAGGTTAGTAATTTAACCTAAATTCTATCGTCGTATCGGTACGTACTCGGTCATAGTGCTGCCCACTAGGTAGCACGTTCTATTGATATCCTTCATTTATATATAAAACATACATTCATAAAATAAATGATGCATGCTATTAAATAAAATAGCAACATAAACCATATATATACTAGAAATATACTAAAAATAAACCAAATATATTTCGAGTATATATATGTCGAATAGATTCAATTTAATTATAAAATAAATTGGAAATAAACCATAAATATACTTAAAAACATTTTAGGCATAATTCATTAATAAAACATGCATTTAATTTAAAATAAACAAAAAATATACCAAAAATATACCTAAGCAATTAT
Organism: Mallotus nudiflorus; assembly: GCA_947683625.1. Taxonomy (NCBI): domain Eukaryota; kingdom Viridiplantae; phylum Streptophyta; class Magnoliopsida; order Malpighiales; family Euphorbiaceae; genus Mallotus; species Mallotus nudiflorus. The sequence goes on along the minus strand of CANTUR010000595.1, from coordinate 309,729 downwards.
TAAACCATATATGCATATTTTATGCAAATAAAACATACATTTCTAAAAATATGCATCCTAGAACACGTATTTATAAGATAACAACTCATAATTTTTGCGCTCCACGAGACGGGTTCGACGGGCCTGGTCCACTAGGCCTCGGTCTCGGTGCAACTAAATAAACAAACAACAATACGGAATTAGAATAAATCTAACGTAATTCTAGAGACTTGATCTAGAAACACCGGACACAGAATTCGAATAGGAATTTGACTGGACATCACGTTTTATGAGAATTCTACTGAAAATCCGATAGAACCTCCCCTGTAAAATGAACATCTCTCTACTCAAAGAGTAGAGCCGATCCTGCAAAGAAACACACTTCAAAAAAAAAAACACAGTCACACAACCTCTTGGTCGGACTCCCAAACTATGATTCTACCGACCGAGGTTCACAATTCACGAGATAAACATAAATACATTAAAATGCCAAAATACCAAAAATACCCTTTAATACTCAAAATAAAGCAATTTAAATATTAAAACACTAAAAATAATTATTTCACCTATAATAATTACCTAAAACCCTAATATTTATAATAATATATACATATGCATGTATATGTACATACTTTAATATACAAAATATTAATCACGCATGGAGCCATATAATTTAATAAAATAAAATAACATTAATCAATAAAATATCATTTAAATATTATTTCCTAAAATAATAGGTTTCGGAAAAAATTTTACATGGAAAACTTTAAATAAAGATAAATAACATTAATTATTAACAAAATAATTAGTTAATCAAATATATGAATTAAAAATTATTAATACTGCATATCCCGATAAAATATAAAAATATTTTAAAACTCGGGTTATTACAGTCTTCCCCCCTTACAAGAATTTATCCCCGAATTCTAGAAAAAGAAAAGAAAAAAATACAAATCAAGGAGGAAAGAGATATGGGTAAAAAGCTCGCATCTTGGCTTCAGTCTCCCACGTATGCTCCTCTACCCTATTGCTGCGCCATAAAACCTTAACCATCAGAATCTGCTTCGAACGCAATTGTCGAACTTGATAATCAACGATCGCCACAGGTTCTTCCACAAATGTTAAATCTTCATTCACTTCCATGTTATTGGGCTGCAACACGTGTGAAGGGTCCGAGACATACTTCCTCAGCATCGAGATATGAAATACTAGATGCACTTATGACATACTCGGAGGCAAAGCCAACCGATATGCAACAGTGCCAACTCTCTCTAGGATCTCAAACGGTCCGATATATCTCGGTGCTAACTTACCCTTCCTGCCAAATCTTATCACACCCTTCATCGGAGACACCTTCAGAAAAACAAAGTCTCTAACCTGAAATTCCATATCTCTGCGCCTAGGATCAGCATAGCTCTTTTGCCTGCTAACTGCGGTCTCTAATCTGTGCTTAATCATAATGACTTTCTCTGCAACATCCTGAACCATCTCAGGTCCAGTCAAACTCTCTCACCAATCTTATCCCAACTCAAAGGGGATCTACACTTCCTTCCATACAATGCCTCATATGGTGCCATTCCAATTCTACTATGGTAGTTGTTATTATATGCAAACTCTACAAGTGGCAAATGATTATCCCAGCTACCTCCCAAATCCAAAGCACACATCCTCAACATATCTTCCAATGTTTAAATCGTCCTCTCAGACTGACCATCTGTCTGAGGATGAAAAGCAGTACTAAAGTCCAACCTAGTGCCCATCGCTTCCTGTAACTTTTGCCAAAAATGAGAGGTAAACACTGAACCTCTGTCTGACACAATGGACACAGGTACTCCATGAAGGCACACAATATGCTTCATATATAGCTTCACCAATCTAGCTACAAAATAGGTGGCTTTCATAGGCAAGAAATGTGCAGACTTGGTCAACCTGTCTACAATCAACTAGATGGAATCATATCCATCTTTAGAATGAGGTAAACCAACCATAAAATCCATAGCTATCCTTTCCCACTTCCACTCGGGAATAGGAAGAGGCTGAAGCTTCCCCAAAGGCTTCTGATGTTCAGCTTTCAGTTGCTAACACGTCAAGCACTTAGTAACATAATCAACAACATCCTTCTTCAGTCCGTCCCACCAGTACAAGTCTCTGATACTGTAGTAAATCTTAGTGAACCCGGATGTACGCTATAGGCTATAGAATGTGCTTCCTCTAGGATCTCTTCTCTCAAATTATCCACATCAGGAACACATAATCTACCACTGATCCATAAAACACCATCATCATCAAATGTGAAATCAGTGAACTTCCCTACTCGAACATTCTCTGCAAGCTCTTCTAGAATAGGATCTCAGCTTTGAGCTGCCTTAATCCTATCTCTCAGTATAGATCACACCTTAAACTAAGCTAGCAGTCCACTTGATCTACTAATCTTCATCATCAGATCTTGATCCACCAACAGATGTAACTCCTGGATCAACGGTCTCCTCTCTACATTGATATGAGCAAGACTGCCTGAGGACCTCCTACTCAAGGCATCTGCTACTACATTAGCCTTGCCCGAATGATATAAAATCTCACAGTCATAAACTTTCAACAATTCTAACCATCTCCTCTGCCTCAGATTCAGATCTCTCGGTTGGAAAATGTACTTAAGGCTCTTGTGATCAGTAAAAATCTCATAAGTCACCCTGTATAGATAATGTCTCCAAATCTTGAGAGCAAAGATTACTACAGCCATCTCAAGGTCATGTGTAGGATCTTCAACTACCTTGAAGCATAGGCTATCACCCTACCATTCTGCATCAACACACAACCTAGGCCAACTCTAGAGGCATCACAATAAACTATGAACTTGTCCACACCATTAGGCAAAGCTAACACTGGGGCTGTGGTCAACTTCTCCTTTAACAACTGAAAACTATTCTCACAAGCTTTTGACCACTCAAATTTTACATTCTTCTAAGTCAAGCGAGTCATAGGAGCTGCAATTCTGGAAAAATCCTGCACAAACCTCCTATAGTACTCGGCTAAACCCAGAAAGCTCCAAATCTCTGTAACTAAAGTCGATCTAGACCACTCAGACACTGCCTCAATCTTTTGTGGATCAACCTGGATACCATCTTTAGACAGCACGTGTCCAAGAAAAGAAACACTCTCCATCTAGAAATCACACTTTGAGAATTTAGCATAAAGCTGATGTTCTCTCAATGTCTGTAGTACAGTCTTCAAGTGATATACATACTCCTCCATACTTCTAGAATACACCAGTATATCATCGATGAAGACTACCACAAACTGATCCATATATGGTCTAAATACCCTGTTCATCAAGTCCATAAAAAGCTACTGGTGCATTAGTCAAGCCAAAAGACATCACCAGAAACTCATAATGGCCATATCGAGTGCAGAATGCCGTTTTAGGAACATCGGCTTCACTAATCCACAGCTGATGATAACCTGACCTTAGATCAATCTTAGAAAAGAACTGTGCACCCTGTAGCTGATCAAAAAAGTCATTTATCCTCGGGAGAGGATACTTGTTCTTCACTGTCACCTTGTTCAGTTCTCTGTAGTCAATGCACAGTCTCAGGGTACCATCTTTCTTCTTCACAAACAGGACTAGTGCACCCCAAGGAGAAACACTGGGTCTGATGAAACCCTTATCCAACAACTCTTGTAATTTCTCCTTTAACTCTTTCAACTCTGCAGGAGCCATTCTGTAGGGTGGCATAGATATAGGAGTAGTACCTGGAACCAAATCTATACAGAACTCAATCTCTTTGTGAGGTGGTAAACCTGGAAACTCCTCAGGAAAAACATCAGGAAACTCATAGGCAATAGGAACATCTGTGAGTGATAACTTCTCCACTGAAGTATCCCTGACTAATGCTAAATATCCCTGACAACCTTTCCTCAGCAATTTCGAGTCGTAATAGCAGAAATGAGATTCTGAGGTGCTGAACTCCTATCACCCATAAACTTAAATTCTTCTTCATCATGCATTTTGAAAATCACCTCTTTACTTCAACAATCCACCACGGCATAGTGCTGAGATAACCAATCCATACCTAGAATAACATTGAACTCCATCACATCCAATAAAATCAAATCAGCAGATAATTCTCTATCTCCCACGAGAACTGGACAACCAGAAAGAACAATATCGGTATCCAAAGAATCACTCAGAGGAGTGGTGACAGACAAAGGTAAAGCCATCCTCGAAGCTTGCTAATAAGACTTGGAAGCAAAAACAGGAGAAACAAACGAATGCGTGGCACCCGAATCAAACAAAACCTATGTATCCAGGTAACAAATAGAAACAATACCTGCCACGACTGCATTGGATGCCTGAGCATCCTGCTAAGTGAGATGGAAGACTCTGGCTTGTCCTCGACCTCCCTATTGGCTGGTAGAAGCCCGACTAACACCTCTGGCACCTCCTCTGGTACCTCTATCATGACCCTACTTGGGAATAATCTGGGTAAAACTCTGATGCTGGGCTAGAGGCAACTGAAAAGGAATGGGTGTAGAACTAGCAATCAACTGTTGAGGAAATTATGGAATCTGTGGCTACTGATACCTGGAATAAGGACACGATCTATCAAAATGTCCCGTATGCCCATATCTGAAACACGTCAATGGTGTCATATAACATGGTTCCTGATGGACTCTATCGCAGGTCTGACATACACTAGCAGCTAACCTGGAACTACGTCCACTACTGCTACTCGAAGCACTTGACCCAAGTCTGAATGGTCTATGTTGACCTCCACGGCCATGTCTACTGCTCCGATGTACCCGTTGCTGCTATCTCTGAGTTTACTGGGCTGGACCCCTCTGCTGACTACTCGATCCAATCTAAAAACTCGAGTACGAAGTAGTTTGGAATCCATCCGATTGAACACCCAGCTGGTAATAATCAGGCATAACTCCTTGCCTAACTAGCCTCAGCTCAATCTCCTTGGCCAACTCTATCACTGACTCCAGAGTAAGGCCTGCTGTAGGCATGCCAGCAAATGCAGAACCCAATCCGATGACGTATATAGTGACTACGAAGTACTGGTCTCGCATCAGATCCTCTGCATATCTGCCAAGTCGGAGGAATTCTTGAGTATACTCCTCAATAGATCTGTCACCATGAGAAATACTGGTCAATCGAAGTCGATAACTCATGCAAAGCGGCTCTGGGTAAAATCTCGTCATGAATCACTCTCTGAGCTGAGCCCAGGTCATCGTCATCATGTACAGCTGGATCATCTGAATAAACTAGTCTAGGGCTGGTCCCTCAACTAAAAGCTCGACTATCATGATCCTCTAGTACTCGGTGTGAGCAATCCGAGTCCTAGTCTCGATCGCATGCAGAAAATCTAGAGGATTGGAAGTCCCATCGAAAGCGATCCTGCCAACTCTGGTATAGAACAGAGCTACCTCAGGGTCAGACATACCCTGCTGATAGGCAAGCTGAACAGGCGGAACAACTGGAGGTACAAGAACATCCTCGTACTCTAGCTCTATAGGCTCCTCATCCTGTATCTCTCTCTATCTACGGCGACTTGCCACTCCTCGAGGTCTACCTTTGCCATGACCTCTACCTCTAACTGGCTGCTCAGGAGGTAAAACCTCATCCTGAAAGGACTCATCATCCTCGATCTCTATGATCGGTGGAGCAACACACGCTCACCTCCTCATTCTGAAAAGACAAACAAAAGAGTTCAGACAAATAGACAACGGAGGAATACGTAGAAAACTAAATCAAGGAATACTCATCAAGACATATTCGAACCTAATTCACTGCAGTAGTTTCAAAGAAAACATAACATTGAAAACTAGGGCCACAACTCACTTAATTAAGCCCTGACATAGAACTCCACTCTGATACCAACTTTGTCACGACCCAAAATAGGGGACCATGACCGACGCTAGGGAATGGGAATTCTTTCGAATCCGGAACCCATAACAAGCCTTTAAAAATAAAAGCATGCAATATATTAAAATAAATAAAATATTATACAAAAGAAATTTAATCTCAAATATAAAAGTAATAATTCTGCAACTCATTTAAACAACATAAAATCCATCTCATTTATAATAAATCTTAAAGTACAAATTTTCGATTTAAACTTTTGAAACTTAAGTCCCTTACACACATATCATAAGTAGAACTTATTACAACAACTACTGTAGTGTCTAGAATACAAAATAAACTTAAGAAAGCAGTTTACACAGTAAGGGTGGAGCAGAAGAAATCCGGCGTATAGGCCTGCTACTGAGGTCTGAGGATGATGACTCTTCTGAAAAAGAAATCAACGGAGGGGAGTCTGACCTCACTAAGTGAATTGTTATAATATATATACATGCACAACTAAATGTTAAATGCAGACACTCAACAGAATATATATAATAAATATATAGATATACAGGCAAATACACACAGATGCTGAAATCACTTTATATATAATACTGAAAAATATCAGTTTATGAAGGATCAAATAGACCCTAAATGATCATAATCTCAAATAGTGTTAGACAATACTTTAGCCCTACAGGCTCACTTATTCTAAATAAATTCACTTGTTCCATTTGGACAGTAGACTGGCCCCGAGACACTAAGTCAACCAAGCTACAACAGTCTGACTTTCAGTGTGATTGGCCCCAAGACACTTGGTCAACCAAGCTCCAGCAATCACACTCTCAAATCACATCTCACATCAATCAGATCAATCAATAAGTTATAATCCACCAATAGGTTAGTAATTTAACCTAAATTCTATCGTCGTACTTGTACGTACTCGGTCCTAGTGCTGCCCACTAGGTAGCACGCTCTATTGATATCTTTCATTTATATATAAAGCATATATTTATAAAATAAATGATGCATGATATTAAATAAAATAGCAACATAAACCATATATATATTAGAAATATACTAAAAATAAACCAAGTATATTTCGAGTATATATATGTCGAATAGATTCAATTGAATTATAAAATAAACTAGAAATAAACCATAAATATACTTAAAAACATTTTAGGTATAATTCATTAATAAAACATGCATTTAATTTAAAATAAACCAAAAATATACCTAAGCAATTATTAAATCATATATGCATATTTTATACAAATAAAACATACATTTCTAAAAACATGCATCCTAGAACACGTATATATAAGATAACAACTCACAATTATTGTGCTCCATGAGACGGGTCCGACGGGCCTAGTCCACTAGGCCTCGATCTCGGCGCAACTAAACAAACAAACGACAATACAGAATTAGAATAAATCTAACGTAATTCTAGAGACTGGATCTAGAAACATTGGGCATAGAATCAGAATAGGAATTCGATCGGATATCACGTTTTACGAGAATTCTATTGAAAATCCGATAGAACCTCCCTTGTAAAACAGACATCTCTCTGCTCAAAGAGTAGAGTCGGTCCTGCAAAGAAACACACTTCAAAAAAAAAATAGCCACACAACCCCTCGATCGGACTCCTAAACTACAATTTTACCGATCAAGGTTCACAATTCACGAGATAAACACAAAATACATTAAAATGTCAAAATATCAAAAATACCCTTTAATACTCAACATATAGCAATTTAAATATTAAAACACTAAAAATAATTATTTCACCAATAATAATTACCTAAAACCCTAATATTTATAATAATATATACATATGCATGTATATGTACATACTTTAATATACAAAATATTAATCATGCATGGAGCCATATAATTTAATAAAATAAAATAATATTAATCAATAAAATATCATTTAAATATTATTTCCCAAAATAATAGGTTTTGGAAAAAATTCTACATGGAAAACTTTAAATAAACATAAATAACATTAATTATTAACAAAATAATTAATTAATCAAATATATGAATTAAAAATTATTAATATTGTATATCCCGATAAAATATAAAAATATTTTAAAACTCGGGTTATTACACAGCAGGACTTTCATTTTTTGGGTGGTAAATTTCTTTTTAGTACCAAAACTTTTCTTCTTCTTCATTTAACACCCACACGACCTCCGATCAATCCTAAATTTAAATCATAACTTCTTCTCATCCTCTTATATGTTTCCATACTTTTATTTTGTGAAAATTTATCTAGAAATGCGCATAATTAAGGAAGAATAGTCGGCCTAATTTCATCATTTCTTACTGTTTTGGCGGGTTTCAAGCATCACAGTTGCATTTATTATGTTCCTCTCATTATCAAAAATCTATAGGCACCAACCACACATCTAATCTCTGTCTTTAGAATATTTGATGAATTTTTTTTAGGTAATTTCTCTTTGATTGGTGATCTACAAATTCTGTGTATGTTTTGGATTGTTTGAGGCTTTAGATGTGTTCTATATATTATTAGGAACATTTTGGTATAATTTTTTTGGTTGGATGTTACATTTTCCGATGAGAATCCGATGGATTCCACACGAATTCTGACAATGAACAGTACCGACCTTAGATAAATGTATGATACTATTTTTAATAAATAGTGTAAAATATGGTTTTCGATTTCCGTAAATAGAGTTTATTCTAATTCTTTACGGATTTTAAGAAATAAATCTCGGAATGGTTATGGTGGAAATTATTTAATTTCCATTCAAAATAGTTAAATCATCAAAGATAAAGCCTTCAAATTTATCATTAAGGGAGTTCCTAAGTCAATTTCTATGATTCCAACATTTTTATAATTTTTTAGACTTTTTGGGAGTTATTAGGAATTTATTTGATAATTATTCATATTATATATATTATTTATTATAAAGTATACCGGAGTTGAGACATTGGGTGATAGACAGATGAGGACAGGTTAGCCTACTCGCTGCACTTGTAAGTTAATATTTTGAAATGTGTGTTAGAATCATGTATAAGGTATAGATTGATTTATTATATTTAAGAAGAGCATTCAATTAAAGAATATATTTTTAATATTTGAACTTAAAATATAAAAATAAAAAATTCATGTTACATTGTTTCAAATAATTCAGTTAACAAATAAGAATGTGGAATGTTTATTACAACACACTTTATACTTATAAAATGAGAAATAAGAAAATTATTATTATTATCAACAACAAATAAAAATGTGGAATGCCCATTATATTTTAATTTAAACTAAAAATATGCAAATAAGAAGATTAATATTGTATAATTTCAAATTTTATAATTTTTAATTAAAATATGTTGTCATTATCAGATTTGATAACTTATTAGTTATTATTTTTAGTAAGTAATCTAATCTTGTTAATGCTATTTAAAATTAATGAGCTAAATAATATTATTATATTTAATAGTTTATTAATTATTATTATTAAATATTATTGATATTATTTAAAATTAATGAAATAAATAACATCATTATAATTATTATTTTGTTACATAATAATATATAAACATATATCATAGATATAAAAAATGACGTAGTTTTGCGCAATGTCTTTTTTATTAAAGTAAATAGTGATCTTACAAAAAAAATAAAAGAAGATAGGTTATTTTTATCAATTAAAATATATATTATTTAATAATAATTAGGTAAATAATAATAATAATAATAATATATTATGATTATTATTATTGTTGTTGTATATATATACATATATACATATAATAACCAAAACGACATATATTTATAAAAAACTATGTCGTTTTGATTTCTAGATAATACATATAATTTTAATGAATAATATAAATTTTCTATTATATAATTTTTGAATTTCTATTTTGGATCAAATCATACCGATCCGTTTTGATAAAACCGAATTTTCGTACTGAACCGTTTTGAAAAATGAAATGGTACTGGTATAGAAATTTTTAAATTAAGTACTGATACTGAAAATTTTATTTTTAAAAATTTTTTGAAGTATATTATGATTTCGGAATAAATTCTTGAATTTTTTCGACCATGTTGACCCCTAAATTGATATTATGTATAAAGAATTAATCAATTTTGTTTATTATGGAAATCTGTCTTTGGCGCAAAATAAAACCTTTTGTCAATTTTCTTTGACGAATACTTATCAATTTTGTTTATTATTGAAATCTATTTTTGGAAAACCTTAAATTATGTGGTATAGATCTTAATAATAACTCTTTTGTGCGGTATCAATGCCTTTTGCGCACGGATTCCCCGAAAGAAAAGTTAAAACCATAGTTTTTTTTTTTTTTTTAATTATCATTACGGTCATCATCTCTTAGATTGGCGATGAATTATCTCATTTTATTTATTTTATTTTTTCATTCAATAAATATATGTGTGGATCCATTTTTAATTTTAGGTTAAATTATATTAAAACCTATTAATTATAGAGAAATTTATTAAAAATTTTCTATTTTTAGACTTTTTTTTACTAAAATATATTAAAATTTCATTTATTACATTTTATCTCAGTTTTTTTTTCTTTCTTACTTTTTTTTAATTTTAATTTTAATTTATTCCCTTTTGTTTTTTCATTTTCTCTTACTTTTTTTTCTTTTTCTTTTTATTTTTGTTCTCTCCCTCTTCTTTTTTTTTTTATTTTTTTGTCATTCTCTTCTTTTTTCCTTCTCTTTTATTTTTAATTCATTAAGAAGATTAGTCAATATTATTATTATTATTATTATTATTATTATTATTATCACTTTTTTATTTTTATTTTGTTAATCTCTTCAAATTTTCATATTGAATAGAACTTTGGTGATCGTTTTCTCCTTTTTTTCTCTTCTTTTTTTATTTTTTTCTCCTTAATTTCTTTTTTCCTTTCTCTCTTTTTTAATTTTTAGTTTCTCTTTTTTTTTCTCATTTCTTTCTATTTTTTCTTTTTCTTTTTTTTAATTAATGAAGAATTAGCCAATATCATCATTATTTTCTTTTCTGATTTGTTCTTTTTTTATCAATTTATTTTTTTGTTTCTTTTTAATTTTGGTTTTGATTTCAAGTTTAATGCCTTTAAAATTGTATTCACTTTAAAATTTTTAAAAATAAAATTTTCACTCTATTCTCTGTTGTAATAAATAAAAATTAGTAATTGTTCTGGTCTAAATTAACAAAAACATATATCGAATTTTTAGGTATTAATATTTTAAGAGTAGATTAGAATTTTCTCTCCCATAATTTATTATGTTTTTAATTTAATGAAGAAAACCATAATTCTCGATTTGTTATGTGCCAATTGTTGAGATTTTTGAATATATAGATATTAACATATGTAGATTTGCTAGAAAACCATAATTCTTGATTTGTAATGACGAAAAATCATAATTCTTAATTTTTGAATATATTTGCTGGAAAAGTCATTATGATTATAGTTTATTAAAAAATAAAAATAACTTATTTTAGGAAAAAATTATAATTAAAATATTTAAATTACAAAACTCACATTAATTTTTTTAATAAATAATTAAAATCTCAAATATATAGATTTTTTTATTTTATGATCCTAATTATTTTAATTATATATAGAAAAGAAACCAATAATTTATAAAAAAAAAATTAAAACTATACGGAAAATATTTCAATTTTCATGTCTTTGGAATCTATATCCAGTCATGATGAACAAAACTACTAGCATAGCATGCATGTGGCTACTTATAATAAAATAATTAATAATGATGATAATAATAATATTCAATCAAAGATAAGGAAAAATATAATGAGATTGTTTCATATATAGAAGATAAACTAAAGTAAATGAAAAATAATTCAAAATATTTTAGGTTTCTTACTTTTGGAATTTGTATTCCAATTACTTTAAAATTTTTAAAAATGGAATTGTCACTTCTTTCTCCATTGTATCAAATACCTAGAAATTTTGTATATATTTTTGTTAATTTAGAATACTTTTCATACATTGTTTTACTCAATACAGACCAAAACCTTATAGGTGATTATAAATATATTTTATTTTGTTATAAAGTCTAAAATAATTAAATAATTATTTAACAAAATAATATTCAAGGAAATATAAAAAAAAAGTCACTATATAGTCAATTCATAATAATCAAAACTAAAATAGGAGGCATGAAGCACCAGGTAAAACAATACAAGGAAAAAAATAAAACTAGAACTACATAACTTCCACTTCAAATTATACACTTCTTTCATTAGCTTACCCTTCACTATCTAATATCTAAAAATCAAATTCACTTTAAATTTGTATTCCAATCACTTTAAAATTTTTAAAAATAAAATTTTCACTTTATTTTCTATTATATATGTTTTAGTCAATTTAGAATACTTTTAATTTATTTTACGTTTTTGATACAATAATTTTATATCTATTTTGTTTTTTTAAAATACTTTACATATAGTAGTAGTAGTAATAATTGAAAAATGGGTTATTTGCAAAAAAAAATCATAACCTTTAGTGCTTTTTGTAATCTAATAACATCTTTTTAATTTTGACAAATTAAAACTCTAATTAACGAACTTTTGCAATTTGAATCACCAATGAGAAATTCGGGAACAACGTGCTTGCATGACAGATAGAGATTATATAACTTATCCATGTCAGCTTGACTCTATCACTAATTCAAAATGCCATGTTTTAAGATTATGACAAAACCAAATTACAAAATCAAAATGCCTTGTTTTAATTGCTTACCCAAAACCCACCAATTTTCTAATTATTCAAGAACAAAGAAACAAAATCAACACCACCGTCGAGAAAATCAACCACATTGATTTTCTAACAGAAGTATTGGCACCAGTCAACTACTACCGCTAATTTCTTCCATTAACGTCCAAACCTTGATGGTTCGTTTCACCCATTCCTTCCATTAACACCCCTATCTCTTAATACTAATCTGATCCCTCTTCTCTTCTCTTCGCGCCTTTATCAAATTTATTAAAATGAAGCCATTAATGCCTCTAATTATCACTTTTCTCCTAGGTTGTTGCCATTTTTCCCTAGAATCAATGAAGTAGGAGGAGAAGAAGACTACTAATATTGTTCACATATCTAAATCCAAGATGCCAACGAGCTTTCAACACCATACTCATTGGTATAATTTGTCTCTCAAATCTTTTTTATATTCAGCCGAAATGCTTTACACCTATAAAAATGCAATTCATGGATTTTAAACACGTCTAACCTCTCAAGAAGCTGAACTGCTCCAGACTCAACTTAGGATTTTCTCTGTTTTGCTTAAGTTATAATACTAGTTGCATACTACTCACTCTCTTGAGTTCTTTGAACTCGATAAAAGTGCTAATTTTTTCCTTAAATCTGACTCAGTCAGCGATGTTATTGTTGGTGTTTTAGACACTAGCATGTAGCAATGTTATTGATGGTGGTGTTGTTGGAAATATGGTGAAGAAGATGGCAAAAACTAGTAAGAATTCCCAGCTACTGCTATTGCTGCCTAAGAATTTTATGTAAAATGATAAAGAGCATAACATTCAACGGATAGTACATTAGGCATAGGTTAATAGAGCATTGCAACATTAAGCACCTGGATGTGTAAATGTTGCCAATTACTATTAAACACTCTTTTTTTAAAGCATAAAGTAATATTAATAAAAAAAAAAAAACAACAGAATTTGAAGCTAGAACAACTTCAATACAACTAGGTGGCTCATGCCATACACAAGCTAGCATAGAAACGATCTACTCTAGCCAAAGAGTGAGCAGTCCTATTTGCTTGCTTTCGAATAAATTGAATAGTAAAATTAACACCATGCTCTAAAAGATAAATACAATCCTGCACAATGCTACTAAATTCATATAAGTTAGAATTGGATAAGTGCATAGCATCCACAACAACCTTGCCATCCATCCCAAAAATCACGTTCTCCTTGCCCAAGGACAACATCCATTCAATAATCAATCAAAATGCCATTTTAATAAAGATCATCATCATCATTATTATTTTTTCATAATAGGATGTGTGATTAGGCAATCAACGATAAAACACAAAGTGCAAGCAACTAGTAAATCATCGCCGGTGCATCTACTAATGGTGGCTCCTACTCCGGTTAGGACTGTCATTACACTTATTTACTCCCTTTGGCATTGAATCAATCCCGGTTCATGAATCAATTCAAGGGTTAGATGAGTAAATGAGAGAGTGGGTGGGAGTCGTTGAGTGTAACGGGAAATCTTTGCTGGAACGAACCGTCGTGGTTTGGACATTAATGGAAGGAATTGGCAGAAGTGGTTGACTAGTGTCGTTGTTGCTGTTAGAAAATCAGTGGGGTTGATTTTCTCATTGGTGGTGTTGATTTATTTTTTATTCTTGAATGATAAAAAAATTGGTGGGTGGATGGTTTTGGGTAAGCAATTAAAATGGGGCATTTTCATTTTGTTGTTTGGTTTTGTCATAATCTTAAATGGGAAATTTTGAATTAATGATATAACTCAGCTGATATGGATAAGTTATATAATTTGTAGCTGCCACACAAGCATATTATTTTTGAATTTCTCATCGGTAATTCGAATTGCAAAAGTCTGTAAATTAATATTTTAATTTGTCAAAATTAAAAATATATGATTAGATTATAAAAAGTGCTAAAGGTCAGGATTATTTTTACAAATAACCCTTGAAAAATTAATCATTTATACATAAATAATAACAACTATGTTTGCCAAAAGATACAAACAATCTTCAGCTGCCTGTCTTGGAATCCCTGTAAGGGCCGGAGGATATAATCTCAATGTTTCTTTAATCACTGCTTTTAGATACTCCAATTTCTCAATATCAGAAATTTCTACGCATCGATCTTTGTTAACTTTCATGTCTATCTCTTCTTGGGCATGCTTTAATGCTTGTTTATTAATTATTCAATAAGTTGGACAATGCCTAAATCGCACCAGACATTGCTATTGTATCAGAGCATGAGAGTATAATAGCCTGCAAAAATAGAGTTTAAACTAAGAATTCGATTATGTTTAGAGACTAATTAATAACAAGAAATTAAAAACACTAAAAAAGAAAGATTATGATTATATAATTGTTGTTACTTTAATAATGGTTTCATGTTTGAATTGCATGGTCTCATCATCCTCAATAACATATAACATTACATCGATGAAGTCTTTGTTCGATTATATTTTATTCATGTCATAACAATATCGTTCACTTCCTTAATGCAAAATTCAAACTTAAAATCTATCCTAAATAGCACTATTTGTTCCATTGGAAACTAAAATCCATAGTGCCAAAATCAAATCTTTAATTGAAAGAGACCTAATTGAGTGAAGATGAGACAAGATTTTCAAGTTTCAACAGCACTAATCAATTAAAACACAAATGGGTCTTCCACTGTATAATTGTACATATAAATATACAACTCCATAATATAAAACAAATGTTGGTTCAATAATTAAATGAGGTAAATGATGAAAAATATCATAAAAATGCAGAGAAAAGGAAGACCCTCTCTAATCATATGACCTTTCATACTCCATAGCCATAGGAACAAAATGGAGATGCGGAGCGACAAAAAAAATCTAGATAGTTGAGGTGTATAGTGGCGGGAGTGGCAGATGCGGTGATAGTGGTGCCGATCTGGTCAGAGCATGAAAGGGTGGTGGAACGACAAAAAAAATCTAGAAAATAAGAGGAAAAGAAAGAGAAGGGAACGACCTGGAGTCAGCATTGACGTAAATGGTGGAGGAGACATGTAAGAAAAGAAAATTAAAAAGGGGTATATTAGTAATAAACAAAAAATAGGAGCATTTTGTTAACCCAGTTTGGATTGATTAAACTTTGAAACCCAAAAGTAACTAAAGCCCAACTCATACCAATGTGAGTTAATGACAAATACAGAAGATTCTGGAGAAGTAGAAACCGACTATTGGGGAAGTGAATCGTGTACTAGAAGGTTATGAAAGTTTTTTTTAAAACTGATGAAAACCTTCGAGATGTAAATTAAATTGAGAAATAAATTCTATGATTATAAATAAGGGCACAGAAAATCACTTGGTATCATCATCATCACCAATTCAATAATCATTATAAATCATCATCAACTAAATCATAGACCAATTAGCAATCACTATTTCATTTTAATTTATAGATTAAAAATAGTCTTATTTTGCTTCTTGGTTATTCTATTCAGCTTGTAATAGCTTTTCATCAGTACAAAGTTTTTTGTTTTATTATCTCTATGGTACATTTCAATTAAATTTGTAAAAATCTTGTCAGAATCCAAATAAATTGTGGTAAAATAGTTTGGGAACATATAAAATTGTTTGAAAGGAATCATAATTCATTTAAGAAAAAATTCCTCTGACATACTCGACTCGATCCATCTAAATAATATACTAATAATCTTTTGACACACCGAATGAGACGAGTTCTAATCAAATAACGAAATTAAGAAGTGAAAAAGATACTTTTAAAAATTCTGATGCTATTTCTCCGTTGCTTGAAATCTAAACTTTTTTTTTTTTGTGTAGTTCCTATTGTTGATTGAGAGATTTAGCAATGTTTCTATTTAATTTTTCTTATTAAAATTTTTTCTCTTAAAGTTGAATTGTGAAATACTCCACCTTTCTATCTGCTCTAATTTTGAAATTATTTCTTGAAAGGGCTTCTATTGTTGATAGGAGTTTTTCCTTGAAATCTTAGACACCATAAATTTTTTTATTGTTGGTATTTTCATTGGTTGGATATTAAGGTGAGCAATAATGACCATAATAAAGTGAAACATGGGAAGCTTTTAAAAAATGATACTATTTTGCACATGTGCACATATGTTACTAAGATTTAGTAATCCATACTAAGGGCATGGTAAGATTCGGTGAATTGGAAAGAAATGCTCAGGACACTACCTTTTGCCTTAAAGAGGTTAGAGATAGAAGACCATGCCTAGAGGATGTCATTCAAAATGAGTTTATATAAAGCAGTGGTTGAGCTCTTAACGAGTGGTATGACATGCCATAGCAATGGTTATTATGAAAACTTGCAAAACCTTTGGGGTCATATTGGATACATGATAATTGTATATTCATAAATAGTGTAATATGCTAATGTTCATTATAATAAGTATTTATATCATGCAAGTGCAACCAATGGGGCCAGACTAGGCACATTATAAAAGAATAAAATTAAAAAAAATTTAATGTGGCAATGGTATTAACCACGCCAATATCTACTTGTACAAATGATGCAGTACTCTAAATTTTATGTGAATTGAGCATTGTGCTAAATATCTAAACTATGTAATCTGGTTTCTGTTGAGCATAAGCTTAGAAGGCTAAAATGGCAAGTATGACCGAGTCATACGAAATTTAATGATATATGTTTCATAAAAAGAAATCTCAACGTTTACGTTCATAGTACTCAACATAATAATTAATTCAAGAATTTAATATAAGTAAAGAATGTATGATCCTTTGACTGAATCATGTGGTACAAAAAGTAAGTCAATAATTTAAAGATAAAATTATAACAATTTCTATTTTGTAAAACATCGTATTTAATGTTAAGTAATAATTTAATGGTCAATTGCCTTGTGTACTTCTTTTAGTTTATGATCTTGAAATAATAAATTATTTTCAAATTCTTACTCCTCAGGCCATTCCTTGAAAATTCTTGCTTCTTTCAGTTTATGATCTTGAAATAATAAATTATTTTCAAATTCTTACTCCTTAGGCCATTCCTTGAAAATTTATTTAGTTATACCTTTATTTGTATTCTATTCACTCACAAAGTATTTTTTTTTATGAAAATACTCATCACCCTTCTATTTTATTCTTCTAAAATGAATAGTTGTTTTGTATAGTGGTGTGGAGCATGACATGTAACACCAAGCTATCCTAGAGATATAAAGTGATAGGAAACAAACATTGCTGGAACAAAGTTTCTCTCTGAGAAGCTGACTATGAGATACATCAAAGCTTGATTGTGGTTTATTTTTTATATTTCATGAATTTAAGTTAACAATATTGTTATGCATGTAATAATTTATAATCGAGAGACTAATTGTTGAAGTAAGAGGTACAATAAATTTTTTTTTGAAAAACATTAGGTATTAATATTAATATTTAAAAGGTGATTAATATTCTACCTGATAACTTGTTTCCGAAACTCTTGAGCTAACAACTCTATAAGTGATAAATGAAAGGTAAGGTGAGAGGCAGGAAGGATCCTCACAAAACCTCCAATGTCTAAGTCAAAGAATTAAGAGAGATAAAAAGAAAAGTGAATATAAGAAGAATAAATTGAATGAGAATGATGGATATGAGCTCCTATTTATAGGGATAATGATTCTCAAACCTGAGAGGAATAAGATTCTTTTTTTATGAGAGTCCTATGCATACTAGGAGAGTGTTTCTTCCTATTCGGGAGTCTTTTTAATTGAGAAAATTTTCCTATTTGTTTTAGGTGTCCTTCTTCTATAAGCAACCTTGTTCAGAAAAATAAAAACTTTAACTAAATAGGAATATGTCTATGGGATATCAAGAGTCCCCCCCCCAAAGTATATTCAAATATTTATGTCCAATGTATCCGGGTCAGTAAGGTGACGGAAACATCATTCTTCTGTCTAGAGAGAGATTGCTTGAATTATTGCATATGATATGGAAAGGTGAGTTAAGGTGGCCAGCTTCAGTCATAGGAAAAGATGAAGCTCAATACCGAGTCTTGAAATCATCATATAAAAACATTGTTGAAGTGCCAACTAGACTTGAGTGAACAGAACCTGCAATAAAAATGCTTGATGTAAGGGATTAACTTGCTAGTATAGAGACAACTTAGTGGAACCAGTTGTCACTAGAGTTTTAATGCTCAGTGCATTACAAGCACAATCCGAATGTCGTATAGTCTTAGTACTATCAAAGCGACCGGAGTGTGCCAGCTTCAGTCACTGAATTTAGATGCTCGGTGCTATAACATAAGGCTTACATACTTATAACCTCAGTACTATAAAAGTGACTAAAGGGTGTCAACTTCCGTCGCTAGACTTTGATGCTTAAGGGTTAAAAGCTTGGTGCTATGACATGAGGCTTACATGCTCAGAACCTCAGTACTATAGAAGCAACCTGAGGGTGCCAGCTTTAGTCACTGGACTTAGATGCTCGGTGCTATGACATGAGGCTTACATGCTCAGAACATCAGTACTATAGAAGCAACCTGAGGGTGCTAGTTTTAGTCATTGGACTTAGATGCTCGGTGCATTAGAAGTGCGGCCTGAGTGCTGGTGGAGGAGACATCTGGCAGCGAGAGGAGCGGGATTATCAATTGCCATGTTTTTTCATTTTCCTTTGAATTTTGAATTGTGTAACCATCACATCTATTTGTGTGTCAAAAGATAAGACATTTCAGCTGCCATAATAACAACTGCTCGATTAGTAGGCATTTCTCTCACTTAAAATTACCCTTGTTGCTATGAGAGAGATGAAAATGTTCATGAGGGCAATGATGGTCATTATAGAATTGTTCGTTGTGTTGTAAATATATCAGACCCATTTGTTTTTTTTCACTTTTCTCTTTGTTTACTATCTTCTTTCCTTGCTAAGTTCTCTCTCACGTGTTCCAGAGCCTTCCTCAGTATACTTACATCCTTCTTTTCTAGGTGAAACTTCTTCTCTCCTCCATGTTCTTCTTTTCTTATTTGTTGAATAGGATTCATGGCTCCATGAGAGCAAGTTAGTTTTGACTTGTTTATTTTTAGGATAGACAAGGAAATGCTAAAATGGTGTCGAAGATATTTTAGCATTCCAGCAGACTTCATTATGAACATTGTAGATAAAAACTTCAAAACCCATATCTCTATATTGGATTTTAATAGAATAGTAGTATACTTCAATCAATTAGAAAGGGGATTAAAATTCCCTTTAGATCCTTTTTTTAGGAGTTTCTTGAATAGGTACAAGCAACTATATCCCAATAACTACTGGATCTTGACCGATTTCATAGAATTGATGCATGAGGAGGGTAAGGAGCCGAATTTGGGTGTCTTGCAATATCTCTACATATTGAATAGGAAAAAGGGTGAGCTGATGTTGTCTCTATCGGCTATTCCAAACTATAGCCTCTTTATAAAGCTTCTAAATCTTCATAAGAAGTGGAGACATAGGTTTTTTATTATTAAACATCTGTCAGAATTTATCTATATTTGGTGGATGTGGTTCAATGACTGTCACAAAGTGAAGCATCCTTCAAGACTATCCAATAAGGATATAGAGATGATTATGAGGCATCATCTTCATGGTATAGCTGATGTAAGATCCATTGAATATTTATTTAGAATATACCTTCAGAGAGTTTGTCCTAACTGCATAAAACTCAATGGTAAGTTCTAAGATTCAAAAGGTATCACTTTGACTCAATGGGATTCAACTTGTAGATGATGAGCTGGAGACTTAAGAAGATGTGCAAATCTCTTTTCCTACATCTAAGCCTTTTGCTATAAAGGTTTCCTCTAATGCTACAGCTCACTAAAAAGGAAAAGTGGTGGCTAAATCTTCTCAAGTGGAGAAGTCTGAGGGTCAGAGAAAATGGGACTTGAATAAGGACTCAAATGCTAAGGAGCTATGTAAAGAGGTCTTCGTCGAGCACTCGAAGTTATCTGGGTCTCTGGACATGAGGTCTTGGATCCTGAAAAAAGATGAAGCCTCTGAGCATCATGAATGCTTAAATGAGGGATTAGTATGTTGAGTCTTTATAACTTCCTGAATACATCGAGCACTGGACGAATGTAGATAAGGAGGAGCTATATAATTACATGATTAAGCACTCATTGGAGGTAATCATCATCCATTCTGTTTAATTTATGTTTATGAGTACCTAAGTTGATGATACTCGTCTCTTCTTTCAGATGACTCAAGCTTTACTACTAGTAAAGGATGATTATTATTATTTTAAGAGTTAGTATAATCTGAAAGAGACAGAGGTTGGCCCCAAAGCCATTGACTTTGAGAAGAAATTAGAGAATGTGAAGGTAGCCTTGGAACTTTTCCAAACCAAGCAAGTCGAAGTGAGCCAGAAGAGGGTGGAGGAGTTAGAGCATAATCAGGCTCAACTTACAATAAAACTTAAAGGGCAGGATTCCTAGATTGCGGATTTGGAAAAGAATCTTGCTGATTCTGAGAAATCCCATGAGGATGACAAAAGAAGCTACTAGAACATGGTCACGGGGTTTCTTAAAGCTTACAAATTTGAATGTCAAAGAGTCGTACTCACCCAGATTACTACTGAAGAAGATGCTTGGAGCAAAGCTTCCTTTAAGCAGTTGAAGAATCCCAAGAAAACAACCAAGCCTATTTTTAATAAATCCTTCTCCAAGCAACCAAATGATTTAAGGCCTATTATGGAGGTTTCTGCTAGTGTTGTCTTCACTAGATCTGATCCAACCTTTATGTTTGAGTCTCATTAAATGATTCTCCCATCTTCTGAGTTTCCTAGTACCTAATTATATATTACTTTCGTTGATAATTTTCTCTGTATTTTGGAATATACTCTATACTACAACTTTTTCCATGATAAATGAAGTATTTATTTCAATAAATTATGAGTACATTTATTGATTATATCTTTGGAGACTACATGAATTCCAATATCAGGGTAATTCTTTTCCTTGTCAATATTTGATCTTGTATACCCCTTTGGCTATCTTCTCGATGATTTGATAAGGAACCTCTCGATTAGGTTCGAGTTTGCCTATGCTAGAGTTAACTTTGCCAATGTCAACTCTTTTAAGTACCTAGTCTCTGATTTTATAATATCTTGGCCAGATTTGTTGATTATGATATTTCATGACCCTCTGCGTCTGGGCTTCTACTATTATGAAGGCCCACTCTCTCGTTCTTTGAGTAGATTTAGACATATCTAGGTATTAGTGTTATTAACTTCTTGATCTAGCTTCTTATTGACTCAGTAACTTGCTGATCTAATTTCCACTAGGATTATTGCATCCATCCCATAAGTGTCTTTAAAGGGCATTTCACCAATGGAAGTTCTGGGTGTGGTTCTATAGGCCCAACAACATTATTGAGTTCGTCGACCCAATTCCCTTTCTTTTCGTCCAGTCTTTTTTTTAGCCCTAACATTATGATCCTGTCAATGACCTCTGTCTGGCCATTTATTTATGGATGGGTTACTGAGGAAAACCAGAGCTTTATTCTAAGGTCTAAACATAACTTTTTGAATTTCTCATTGTCAAACTACTTCCTATTATTTGTTATCAAGGTATATGGTATTCTAAATTTATAAATGATTTCTTTCTAGAAAAAGTGCTAGATCCGAGCCTCAATGATGGTTGGTATAACTTCAAATTCTAGCCATGACTACGAACTTCTTACTAGAGGTTAAGGTAAGAAATAAACCTAGGATGTCCATCCCCCATATTACAAAAGGCCAGGGACTCCCAATCGAATGCTAAGGATTAAAAGGCTCATAGTTGAGGCGGGCAAATTGCTGACATTTGTGGCATTCTTAAGTCAGTTTCTGAGCATCTCAACACATGGTAGGCCAATAGTATCTGTAGGCACCCAATTTCGAGATGTAATTTTGCATGCATGCAATGAAAGCCCCTATGATGAAAATCTAATCGATAATTGATCTTTGGTGTTGAGTTTCATGATTTAAAGGACTAAATTGCTATGTTTTTATGGATTTAATTACAAAATTAGTTTTTTAGGGATTTGATTGCAAAAATTTAAAACGTCTAAAGACCTTTTTTGCAATTAAAAAAAAGGGTGATCAGTCCAATCAACATTATGCAATGCCGATCGACATTATGTAATGCCAGTCGACATTAAGTAATGCCAATCAGCATTACAGATGTCGGTCGACATTCCAAAGTGTCGATTTTAATTAAAAATTGATTTTATATGTTAAAAATTAATTTTTTTGTCATTTTGTCATTTTTTCATTGGTCCAGGACACCATGTCCCTATATGTGAGTCTTTGATTTTTTCAAAACTCTATCGCTCATCATCTCATTATCTTGATTTTAAAAATTCAAAAAATAAAATGTAGACTCCTGATCTCACTCCCAAATATTGCATAGCTTCCCTACGTGATCACAAGAGCTGGGGTTGCTAGGCCAGGCTTTAAAAGCTAAGAGACAGAGTTTGTGAAGGGGGATAAGAAAAAAAGCTGCGAAAAAACCAAAGAGAATAAAAACCCTAATTAGCTACTACAAAAAGGGAGTGAATTGAAAAACAAAAACCTTTTACTATAGGTTTCAAATCAATAAAAAATACGTTCTTTGCTTTTAAAGTCCAGAGAATCTAGAAAAAATAATAGAGTCAATCTCAAAACGAACAATCCTAATATAATGGGCAATCAAATAACATTTGCACAACATCTTCTACTATTTTTTTTCTTTTTTATTTTGATTTGATTTCTTTATTTTATTTCTTGATTGATTCGTTACTGATTAATTTTTTATTTCTTTTTATTTTTAATTGGTGTTCTGTGATGCTCTAGATGTGAGGTTGGTAATGTGAGATTTTGGTAGTGGCTATATTTAAGAATCCATGGAATGCCATTGACTGAATTTTATAAAATCCCCGTAGAATTTAGAGTTTATTATTTTTTATGATATTTTGTTCATTTCTTTTACTGGGTTGTAATTAATTTGCTTTAATTTTTAGCACTGTATTTTGTAATAGCCCTAATAGTGGGAAATTAGTGGAATTTTAATTTTCTGCACTACAAATTGATTAGTAATCTAAGCTCAATTTAGTAAAATTCAATTAAAATTAATGATGGCAATAGAATAATTTTAGGTTGTATAAAATTGAATTAGGGTTCTTAGAAAAATCATGTAAAATTATTATTTTAATTTATTTTTTAGTATTTTTGTTGGATTGGGCTTGTTTTTATGTTTTTATTCTCTTTGGGCCCTAAGTCCATTTTAGGATCAAACTCATTTAATAAAAAGGCTTTAAAATGGTGTTTAGGTTTTAATTAATTTAAAATTAATTTAGACCCATTTAGGTTAAATTAGATTTAAACCCACTTTTAATTAAAAAAAATTAACTTAGACTTTAGCCAACTAATGTATTTTATTTCTTTTTTAAAATTAATTAGACCTTAGGCCCATTTCTAGTTAATTAAAATTAATTTAGATTTAGTTCAACCCATTAATTTCATTTCTTTTAAAATAAATAAAACTTAAACTCCACTTTTTGTTTGAGTTAAAATTAAGTTAGACTTAGATCCACTTAATAATCTAATTTCTTCTTCAAAAATTAGTAGACAATAGACCCATTTTCTTAGTTAATTAAAACAAGTAGATTTAGGATCACTAATTCAATTAAAATGTAAGCCCCTTTTTAGTCCATTTTATTTGTGAATAAAATATGTAGAATTAGTTAACTTTAATTAATAAAATCTAGTTTAGATATAGGGACGCTGCCTTTTGTATGCATATTTTTCATGTGATTTAATGACTTGTTGCCTTTGGGTGAAATGGATGTTTAATTAGGGTTTAAATAAAATTGTATGTAATTAGAGAATAAAATAGTAATTCATAAAATAAATCTAAATGAACACAAGATTAAAAAAAGTTAGTATTTCATTCCCAGAATCTCGTGGTTGTGGTGCTAGATTTCTTTTAAAGAATCGAGTACTACCAAAACAATTTGTCTTAATTATTACCCTGGGTGGCAACTCCTCATCTCCACACCATGTCTTTATGACAATGGTTAATGTGTTCCCTAGGGCACTGAGCCCAAACAATGTCGCGATTGCTAAAATCTTGGACGCGCGCTAAACCCTGCCATCTACAGTGGTGACTCCACTTAGGATAAGAGATACTAATTCTACTTGTGTTCTTTAAAATATTTTATTAATTATTATTTTATTCTTTCATTCATTCTGCATGTCCCTATTAACCGATGGCGTTGGATTATGATTCCATGATTCCACTAGCTTCATGGAGTTGTAAATTGGCTAACCATCACTCTTAGCCTTAACTCAGTTCAAGAGAGATTACTTGACTCATCTAACTAGAGTCTATAACCCAAGTCCTAAAGGGGGTAGTCTTCTTTCAAGTTTTCAAAAGATGTTAGGCCCCTCTGACCTTCACCTATAACTCAAGTCTTAAAGGAGGGCATCTTGCTAAGGGAACCATGACCTTTCACTGGATATATAATGGCTTAGTAACTTCCCCTAGGATTTACCCAAAGTGCTTGTGTATGTTGCCATGAGGTATCTCTATCTATAAAAGCCTAAGCCCATACTTCAAAGAGCCCATCTAGGCTAATAGAGATTAGGCTAGACCTTTATACCTAGAAATACTATTTCCATGCTTTTATTGCTTGAAGAGAGATTTGGCATGTGTGTCAATTCTTGATATCCCCTATTGATATTAGGGCCAAGACTAAAAATCCTAGGAAAAAAGACTTGCCATTGAACATGTGTATGGAAGGAAAAAGGTTGGAAGGATGAATGTTGTACACTTGATTGATACTTGCTATTTGCTACTTGTTGTATAGTACATGCATCATGCATACATGCATTTCATCCATCGCACTAACACTTTATTTTGCAACCATCATAGATTCACCTAGGTCTTCTCGTATTTAGGGATGGAAAGGTGGCAAACTAAGAAGAACATAATTAAGTCTTAAAGCCATAGCAAAATAGATCCTTCACTAAATGGAGAAGAGTCCTATCAATTTTCTTCACTTAGAAGCTGAACTAACTACACTTGAACCTATATAGATGGAACAATAACAAGGAGGGAATTGGACCTTAGAAGATATCAAAGGAGCTTTAATGGATGACATGAAGGCTATTATGCAAGATGAACTGAGACAAGCATTATCTAGACTGATGCAACTTGCTACTGCTGTTATACCACCACCTGCTACTACAGTTATCCCATTTACTGTAGATGCTCCACCTGCTGCTAATAATGCTGGAGGGCAACTTGTTACTAGAAACCCACATGTTGTTGATGTGAAGCTTGAGGATACTGAGAGCTATATAATAGAAAATGCAAACAGAGAATCACTTAAACTGGTATAAGACCATGAGTCCAAGCAGATGCAAGCACTGACCCATAAAATGTCTAATATAGAAGAGCTAATTAGAGGATAAGGCATGGGATATTCATCTGACTTTGATGATATGCTGCTAATAGAGGGTAATAAGCTACATGAGAAGTACAAAATGCCATAACTGTAGAAGTTTAGTGGAACTGGAGATCCTAGGATTCATCTTAGTCAGTACACAACAATTATGAGCATTATTAAGGCCCTGTTAGTAGTGATTACTACATCACTAGGTTATTTGCACTGTCTTTAGAGGGAATGGTTGTAAACTAGTATCATGGGTTAGAAAAGCCTGTCAAGGCTGACTGGAAAGAATTATGTACTGCTTTTTTGAAATAGTATAATTATAACACTATATTGGAAGTGTCCATCAGGGATTTGGAACTGAATAAGAAAAAATTAAATGAATCCTTTTCTGATTTCTTGACGAGATTTATGAATAAGGTAGGATTAATAAAAAATAAGTTGGCTGAGAAAGATAATGTTAAGATGATAGTATGTAATGTGTCACCCAATTTGGTTGAGAGGTTGCAAATGATGAATCCCAAGACATTTGTAGACCTTTTATGATGACAGGTTGCAAGCTGAGGAAATTGAGAGTGAGAAAAATAAGAGCTTTAGAACTATTAGGGCAAGGAACTACCCAACTGGGGGCATACAGCCAGGAAGCACTAGCTGGGCTATAGAAGTGCATGTTGTACAAACACTAAGGAGATTATCCAATTTTAACCAACCTTTGTCAAAAGTCCTAGAGCGCTTAATGCAAAAGGGCTTACTTAACCTTTACCGTATCCAAACCCACCAAACTCAAACATCCCAGGCTATAACCCAAACAAGCACTACAAATTCCATCAAAGCCTCCAACATTCCACCGATAACTACATCCACCTAAAAGATAAAATTTAAAACCTTATAGACTCTAGAAATATCACAAACCCCAAAAACCCAAGCACCAGAAATAAACCTTTCCTAAACTACCGAAATGTACCACCCCCAACTATCATAATGATCAACTTAAGAATTAGTAAGGAAGAAGTGCTAAGTTCCTTTAAGGACTTAGACCTTAAAATCAAAGAGAAATCTCCTAATGCCCCTAAAGATGAGGAAGGAGCAGAAGACTTATTAGGTCAACCTTCAAGCAAGTTCAACTATAAGGTGTTTTATACTAAACCACCTTTTTTTAACATACCCTTTGAGTCGATTGTGCCTACATGATGGGGTGATGAGTTTGATGATAAGAAGTTGGTAGAAAAAAAAAAGAAAAATGCATATTTGAGGTACATAAAGATGAAGTCATGGAGATAGTTGGCAAAAAGATACAAGAATAGTTGTTATGTTAGCCGCCTGAAGGACAACCATCCCTAGTATATAGAATAGGAAATAAATTTTCTTATTGTCTTCTTTGAATAAAATTTTAGTTTTTGTTTTACTGTAGTGATTGATGATATGAATTCTGATCATGCTTACTTATGTAATGTACATCCTAATGGTATTGTACATTATGATATTAATCACATATGCATGTTTAATATAAATTCAATTCAGTTAGATTCATTTAGCATGGGAACAAATACAGATTCAAAGAACATTCATATATCACATGATGTAACTTCTCAAGATAGGAAATTTGAGGAAAAAATAAAAAGAATGATAAAAAAAGAGAAAAAAGAACAATGAGGTAAAAATTAGAGAGAAAAAATTTAGGACTAACTAATAATAGGAGTTGTATCATGTGATGTAATAAATGTTCTCATTTTTGCCCTAATGAATGAGTAAAATTGAATTTGAAATTTTTGTTCAAATATCGCATATTCGTCTTTATCATATTGCATAAGTATCTGAATAAAAAGATAATACATAATGAAAGCTAAATCAGAGCTATGAGATCACTATTTTAGTTATGTTTTCTTTTTTACTGCCCCTTTGTAATTTTTCTTGTAAGCCTAGTGTCCCTTATACCTTGAGAATTTAGGTGCCTTAGTAACTTGTATTGCAAGTCTTGTCTTATAACTATCATCTATCATTACATCAGTGTCAAGCCTCATATTCAGCTCAAAAGTTCTTCAACAAGCAAGTCCAGTTAATTTCATCATCAAGAACTAGCTTCAGTCAGTTCGCACACTCCTCTGCATCTTCAATGCATGAGATTGCAACTAATAGGGTTGGTAAGTCAAAGGATCAACAATAGTAGTGAACGAACTAGGTCTCTTGCACACGAAAGAAAAAAAGACTACTATAATAGGTCAATGAATCCAGAATGAAACTAGGGGTAAAATGTAGCTCTAGGGGCAAATTACAAAATAGTGAGTCTACATTCAAAGAGTGAAGAAGGAACATTGAAGAATAAGAGGCAGAATAAGAGATCTTGGAGCAAAAAGAAGCATACAAATACATCAGTTATCATATAACAAAAGTAATAGCAAAAAGAAAAGTTTAACAATGCATTGGTTAATCACAAGCTCTAGTGTTTAGCCATGGACCCCACTTGTTAACATGGTCATTTATCTAAAAAACTGTATCAGAGGCTTTGACATCAGAAGTATCAACAGCGAGGCATTCAATGCTCAAACCTATAGGCTATTGATGAGGCACCTCATTCTCATACTCCCAGATGCAAACATAGCTCTATTCCAAACAGATGACATATTTGGATCATGCATGTCATACATAATATGCATACACCTACATACATTTGTTATGAAATGCTTCCTTTGCATAATAAAGTCTTTGAGCTTAGGTGAGATTGTGCAAATACTTTACTACTAACATTCAAAATTAGTGTTGTAAAAGTGTAGAAAGGTAGTCAGAATGTTCACATATGAAGGAACAGGGTAACACTATCAAGGTGAACCTAATACTCAATGGGACTTTAGACCTTAGGAGCCTAATAAATCATGAGCCCATCTAGTAAGGGAATATCACTAATGGTGACACTTGTAAAAGCATCGTCCTGATGACCTCAAGAGGCTGGATAGGATGTTCAAGCTCCTCAGATTTAATATCCATCTTCATAGTCTCATTTGGAGCATTGATACGAACGTTGTTAACTTATACCAAACCTGTATTCAATCTTGATAACCTTGCTAAGGATCGTTCATAAATCAAGCAAAAAAAACTCTAATCCCTAATAAGACCCTTAAGTAACCTGTACTTAAGAACCTTTATTATAAAGAATTAAAGGTTGTTTATTGTAAACCTAAGATTAACAAAGTCAATTTTAAGTCTAAATTAAACTAGGTTTGAATATACCAAGCCTTCACTTGATAAATTCACAAAAGTTCTTTTAAGAAAAAAAGAGAAGGACTTTAACCTCACAAGAATTGAAATTTAATTGATAAAACTCATTCTAAATTCGTGCTACATTGATATGGCCTTTATATAGGCATGTAGACATCCTAATCCTTAAGGAAATAGGTTTTCTTACTTATTCCTAAAGACACCTATAAAGGAAAATCCTTTACTAAATAGGATCCCTTTAAAAATATGATAACTATGACAACTAAGCTTTGAAAAGTCATATTGACAACTCATGACAACTAAGCATTAAAAAGTCATATTGACAACTCATGACAACTAAGCATTAAAAAGTCATATTGACAACTCATGACAACTAAACAAATAACTAATGACAACTAAACTTTAAAGCATGCCATGTCACATGTCAAGTTGGATATTGACCATTGACTTTGACTTGTTGACTTTGAATTTGATTTTGACTTGTTGACTTTGAATTGGAATATCTTTGAATCTTCTTACATCTTCTAGAATCTTCTTACATCTTCTAGAATCTTCTTACATCTTCTAGAATCTTTTAGAATCTTCCTTATCCAAGCTTTGTACTTGACTTTATTGATGTATAGACTTCACAAATTAACCCTTTTGAGGATCATATCAAGCATCATCTAGAATATCTCTCCATAACAGTTAAACTAGTGTAGGGTATGGAATATGGTGATGAGGAGGCCCAACATGTCAGTAATACATTCATCAACCCTAAAAAAGGAAGAATGCACTCAAAACTTAAAATGAATGCACTTTGAAAAATTATTTGATCATGAAATAAGATCTTTAACTCCTGAGCCTTTTTTGCACAAGATTTCAAGAAGAGGAATGAAGCCCTCTACTATAGTATTAATAGAATGGTGGAAAGGCAAATTTGACCCTAGGCCATAACTTCAATGGTGGAGTATCATGACCTTTGTGGTAAGAGACATCATAACCATAATTAAAAGGGAAAAATGCAAAAGAATAATATTGCATTTTGACAAAATTTATTCACTTGAAAATAGACCATACTAACTTATGGTATTTTGGGTAGGAAAAATAAAAGATAATGAAGGAGAGGAAAAGAACCAATACATCAATAAGAATGGGCAAGATAGAAAATGCTAAACCCTCACTAAAATAATCAAAGGAAGTAACAAAGCCTTATTTCCTTAGATTCTGAAATAAAATTACAATTTCAATAATAAAATCAACAAATTGAAAGTAAATTCATACATTTCAGGAGATCGTGTGAGAAAATCCTATCTCATGACCTTTGATCATAATGGCTCTTTTTTATTAGCCTCATAGAATTTATATGATTAGTTAATGGCTTTGTGTTGAGAGTTTATAAACTTTAATCAATCTAATGCTTGCTTTGCAGCTAAACGAGGGGAAGAATGTGCAAAAATAAAATCTATGGACAAGCATAAATTGCTTGAATTTCAAAGTCTCATTTCAGTCTTTCAAATGATAAATGTGCATATAATCTACTCTAATGCTCAGAAATGAGTATGAGTATAAAATCCCTTAACAATATCCATGCTGAGTAATACAAGAAAGGCGGGGGAATACTAAAAGGAGAATTGAAAAAAGAGCAAGCATAATTTACTCCAATACTGAGAAATGAGTAAGAGTATCAACATGAAATCTCTGGCGGTATCCATACTGAGAAATATAAGAAAGGCAGGGGAAAACTAAAAGAGTACCATGATAAAAATACTCCAATACTCTATAAGAGTAAGAGTATCCAAAGGACCTTTCCAACGGTATCCACACTGAGTAATTTGAGAAAGGCGAGGGAATACTCAAATTTAGAAGGAAAGCACAAAGAAAATAATTCAAAGGATATTTTGATACTCATAATTCGAACTATTTATGCTTAATTTCCATAAGTTTTGTTTAGCAAATTCTCCCTAAAATTAGGTGTGAAAGTAAGCTCTTCATTTGGTAAAAAATATGCTCTTAGTATAAGATGGTTAATGATGCCTTTGACCTTTGTAAATGGCAAATAAATGATAATTATGAAAATAAAAAACACTGAGATTCATTGAGTGCACGCTATCTAGTGAAAAAGTGATGAATTTTCTCATGAATTTCCAATATTATAATGTACTTTTGTACATTCACAATGATTAAAAACTAACTTCAATAAGTCTGTAGGAATTACAAATCTAGAAGGACGTGCACCAAGTTGTAGAGTTAGTTAACACAGTGGAATTGAAATTAGTCAGCAGAGAAATTTTAATCATCAATACAATAAAATTCAAAGTCAGCCAGGAAAAATGCTAACCAGTCAGCACAAAAGAATTCAAAGCATTTAAATTGAATAAGCAAAGATAAAAATCATGAGCAATTATGGATTACAACATCAAAGGCGAGCAATGAGAGGGTTGTAGTTAATTAAAATTTGTGAGCAGTTATGGACTATAGCATCATCGGTGAGCAACGAAATGGTTGCAGCTAATCGAGAGCAGTTATGGATTGCAGCACCATCAGTGAGCAATGAAAGGGTTACAGCTAATCACAAGCAGTTATGGACTTTGACATCAAGGTGATCAAAGAAAGGGTTGTAGCTAATTGTGAGTAGTTATGGACTGCAGCATCATCAATGAGCAACGAAAAAGTTACAGTTAATCATGAGCAATTATGGATTGCAGCATTATCAGTGAGCAATGAAAGGGTTACATTTAATCATTTTACATGCATCATCATTTTTGTTAAGGATTCCATTATGTTATATGCTACACAACAGTTATAATAGAAATTTCAGATTATTTTGTTATGCATTGCCTAGTAATCATAGCATGAATTTCAAATTCAATATTTTATATGCTACAAAGCAGTTATAACATGAATTTTCAAATCTTTTGATCTACCAAACACTACACAGTAGTTACGGTATTATTGCTAAACGTTCCATAAGAATTATAACATGTTTTCAAATCACAAGTCGTTAGACATCCCACAGGAAATATAGTATAATTTTAAAATCATCAAATTACTAGATGTTCCACATGAACTATAACACTTTTTTTAAATTAAGGCTTGCTAGATGTCCTATAGGTAATATAGTGAGAATCATTGCATTTATTTCATTAAATGTCCCACGGGGAATATAATGAAATCCACTGTCACTAGACATCCCAAAAGGAATATAGTGCAGTTCACCATATGCTACATAGTAGTTATGGTATTATTGCTAGATGTTCCACAAGAACTATAACGTGCTTTCAAATCACGAGTCGCTAGACATCCCACCAGGAATATGGTGAAATGCATAAGTTTCACTAGACATTCCATAGGAAATATAGCGAAATATATTAAACATAGCATCTTGCTTAAAATTGTTTAGCAATTTAAGCACCAGCATGTCAATTAGGATACAATGAAGTACCCTAATTCTTTTTTTCAAAATTGTGTGCTACTATTGTTTTGCTGTAATTTGTCAACCAAACAATGAAAAAGGGGGCAACTATAAGCATCCAATTTTGGAATGCAATTGTGCATACGTGCAACAAAAGCCCCTATGATGAAAATCTAATTGAGAATTGATCTTTGGTGTCGAGTTTCATTATTTAAAGGTCTAAATTGCTACATTTTGTGGATTTAATTGCAAAATTTATTTTTTAGGGATTTGATTGCAAAAATTAGAAACTTCTAAGGACCTTTTTTGTAATTTAAAAAAAAGGGTCATCGATTGGCATTTAATGCCGACCAATATTGTGTAATGCTAATCGGCATTACATAATGCTGATCAACATTACGTAATGCCAATTGGAATTAAGCAATGCCAATAAGCATTATAGACATCCAAATGACATTCCAGAGAGCCAATTTTCGCTAAAAATTGATTTTTTATGCTGAAAATTAATTTTTTTCATTGGTCTAGGACACTACGTGTCCTTGCATATAAGTCTTTGATTTTTTCAAAACTCTATCACTCATCATCTCACTATCTTGATTTTGAAAATTCAAAAAATAAAATGCAGACTCTTGATTTCACTCCTAAATATTGTAAAACTTCGCTGCATGATCATAGGAGCTGGGGTTGGTAGGCCAAGCTTTAAAAGTTGAGAGACAGAGTATATAAAGGGGGATAAGAAAAAGAGCTATGAAAAAACCAGATAAAATAAAAACTCTATTTAGTTACTGCAAAAAGGGAGTGAATTGAAAAACACAAACATTCTACTATATGTTTCAAATAAACAAAAATATGTTCTTTGTTTTTAAAGTCCAGAGAAGCAATAAAAAAAAGTTAATCTTAAAATGGAAACAATCCCAATCTGAGGGGCATTCAAACAACATTTGCACAACATCTTCTACTCTTTTTTTATCTTGATTTGATTATTTTATTTTATTTCTTGATTGATTCGTTACTGATTTTTTTTATTATTTTTTTTAATTGGTGTTCTGTGATGCTTTGGATGTGAGGGTGGTGATGTGAGATTTTGGCAATGGCTACATCGAAGAATCCATATGATGCCATGAACTAAATTTTGTGAAATCTCAGTAGAATTTAGGGTTTATGATTTTCTGTGATATTTTGTTCATTGCTTTTACTGGGTTGTAATTAATTTGCTTTAATTTCCAGCACTGTAGTTTGTAATAGCCCCAATAGAGGGAAATTAGTGAAATTTTAATTCTCTACACTAAAAATTAATTAGTAATCTAAGCTCAATTTGGTAAAATTCAATTAAAATTAATAATGGTAGTAGACTAATTTTAGGGTTGTATGAAATTAAATTAGGGTTTCTTAGAAAAATCATGTAAAATTATTGTTTTGATTTATTTTTAGTATGCTTGTTGGATTGGGCTTATTTTTATATTTTTATTCTCTTTGGACCCTGAGCCTATGTTAGGATCAAACTCATCTAATAAAAAGGCTTAAAAATGGTTTTTAGGTTTTAATTAATTTAGGCCCATTTATGTTAAATTAGATTTAGACCCACTTTTAATTAATAAAATTAACTTAGACTTTAGCCCACTAATGTATTTTATTTCTTTTTTTAAAATTAATGACACCTTAGGCCCACATTTTTAATTAATTAAAATTAATTTAGATTTAGCTCAACTCATTAATTTCATTTATTTTAAAATAAATAAAACTTAGGCTCCACTTTTTATTTTAGTTAAAATTAAGTTAGACTTAGACCCACTTAGTAATCTAATTTCTTCTTCAAAAATTAGTAGACAATAGGCCCATTTTCTTAGTTAGTTAAAACAAGTAGATTTAGGATCACTAATTTAATTAAAATGTAGGCCCCTTTTTAGTCCATTTTATTTGTAAATAAAATATATAGAATTAGCTAACTTTAATTAATAAAATCTAGTTTAGATATAAGGACACTGCCTTTTGTATGTATTTTTACATGTGATTTTATGATTTGTTGCCTTTGGGTTAAATGGATGTCTAATTAGGGTTTAAATAAAATTGCATGTAATTAGAGAATAAGATAGTAATTCATAAAATAAATCTAAATGAACACAAGACTGAAAGAAGTTAGTATTCTATTCCCAGAATCTCCTGGTTGTGGTGCTAGTTTTCTTTTAAAGAATATAGTAGCAACAAAATGATTTGTCCCAGTTATAACTTTGGGTGGCGACTCCTCATTTCCATGCCATGTCTTTGTGACAATGGTTAGTGTGCTCCTAAAGGCCATGACCCCGAATAATGTCGTGATTACTAAAATCTTGGACACGTGCTAAACGTCGTCGTCTACAATATCCTTGTAGCGACACCTTTCTAATTAATGAATGATGAGATTCATGCACTCCATAAATTCCTTTTGTGGATTTCCTTAATCACGTAATTTCCTTTTTTTTAGCGATACACATTTAGACCATGGGTATGAGAGAGAACTTCTATAGAGTTCTACATAGTGGATGGAATAATGCATAGCCTTTATCTTCAACTTCTGAGCTTTCAACTTGTCTTATGGAAGTACCCCATGTTCAAGATATTGAATGATCAGTTTCATCCATTATGCTACTTCATGTATGTCCATGATTTTTGCATCCTCAATGCTTGACTTTATTAGTGCTTTAGTGAGCTTAAGTTTTTTAAATGTCTGACTATCTTCTACCACTGATTTGGCCAATAGATTAGCTTCAAAATTTTACTTCTGGGGATTTGGATGATTTCCCATTAACCCCCCTTATGCTCGAGCTTCTTTAGGAACTGTTTGACTTGCTCGACATACTTAGTGATACTTGAGTCCTTAATCCAGAATGTCCTTTCAACTTGGTTTACCACCAGTTGTGAGTCTGATTATATCTTACAATGCTCAACTTTGACCTTGGTAACCAACTTTAATCCCATAACAAGTGCTTCATACTCGGTTGTATTATTAGTATTGTTGTACTTTATCTAAACTACATATCTGATAGTGACTTTGTGTGGGCCTTTGATAATTATTCCAACACTGGATCCTTGGATGGATAAAGCTCCATCAATTTATAGCTTCCATTCTAGAAACTCAAAAGGAGCAAAATATTCTACTGTCATCTCTTGTATGAAGTAGCCTTTATCTATTGCCGAGGTTTATAACTGATGTTGAATTCTCCGAGCAATATTGACCATTGAACTAGTCTGTCGAATGTTTTAGGTCTTTATAATATTTTCCTTAGAGGGAAGTTGGATCTTATAATGATTGAATGGGCCTGAAAATAGTGCTGGAGTTTCCGGGATGTATGGACAATGACTATAGCTAACTTATCTAGATTGGGATACCGAATTTCTGAACCTCTGAGTATTTTACTGATGTAGTATAGTAGATTTTGCTAGCTTCCTTCTTCTTTCACTAGTACCAAGGCAACTGACTCCTGGCCAATATTGAGGTACAAGTACAGTGTTTCTTTAGGAATTAGCCTGCTGAGTAAAGGCAGCAAGGACAGAAACTTTTTGATGTCTTCAAAAGTTACTCGACATTCTTTATTCCATACAAACTTTTTGGAATTTTTTAAGGCTCAGAATAGTGGTAGACACTTCTTGCCTGAGTAGGAGATGAAACACCTTAAGGTTATTATTCTACTATTTAGCTTCTACAACTCGTTGATCGATGTCGGAGCTTTCATTTTAAGAATGGCCTCTATCTTTTATAGGTTAGCTTCAATTCCTCTGCGGGATATCAAAAATCCTAAGAATTTGCCTACTTTTACTTTGAAAATGCATTTTTCTAGATTTAGCTTGATTTGGTACTGCTTCAATATTCGAGAATTTGTTTAAGGTCAGTAGAATGTTGTTCTACATATTGGCTTTTAATGATGATGTCATCCATATATACCTCCATGTTCTTTCCAATTTGATATTAGAACACATGATTCACCAGCCTTTGATAAGTTACTCCAGCATTCTTCAGCTTAAAGGGCATAACTTTGTAGTAATAAAGACCTTCATGGGTGATGAATGACGTCTTTTCCTAATATTTTTTCTTCATTGGTATTTGATGGTACCTTTGTACAATATTTAGAAAGTTATACAAACAGTGACCGATAGTGGAGTCCATTAGTTGGTCTATCATTGTCAACGGATTACTATCTTTGGGGCATGCTCTGTTAAGGTCGGTATAATCTACACACATCTTGTATTTACCATTAGAATTTTTTACCAACACCATATTAGCCACCCATTCTAGGTGTGTTACTTTTTTAATAAATCTGGCTTCTAATAGCTTCTTTGTTTCTTCAGTGATCATCTTCTATCTTTCATGCATGAAGGTTTTCTTTTTCTGAACGATTGGCTTTACTCCTGGTTTGATGTTCAGACTATGTGAAGCAATTTGAGGATCTACTATAATGATTTCATATGCTTGAGAGGCAAAGCTGCGTGAGTGTTTAAAAAGGACCTCGCTTATTCCATACTTAACCTTGCTATCAAGCACGTTCAATTCTTACCATCTTTCCATTGGTAATTTGTAATGTCTAAACCTAGTCAACTGGTTTAGGGTTGGCTCCTTGTAACTCTGTTTTCTAAGATTCTATATGGAATGCTTTCATTTAAGGTTTGACTGCCATTTGGTAGCATTGCCTAGCCATGTGCTTATCTCCTTGGATTATTATCACTCAACCTTCAATTGGAATCTTCATGGTCAGACGTCAGATACTCATGACTGCATTGATCTCACAAAGTATTGGTCAGCTTGTGATGGCATTGAATGTGAGCGGGAGATCCACCACATTGAATTAAGCTTTAACCGCCTTCACTTCTCCAATATCTCGATCTCCAAATTCTAGACTCAGCCCTATTAATCCCATTGGTTATGTGGTTCCTCCGCAAAAGCTTGTAATGGGATTTTGAATAACTTTCAAATTAGTAACAGAACCTCTCATTTCTTTGTAAGCATTCCAAGAGAGTGCATTAATAGTGCTCCTACCATTTATCAATAATCTTTTCACTAAGTAATTGTTGATGAAAGTGCTTACTACGAGTGCATCATTGTAAGGGTGCTAAATATATTTTTCGTCTTCCAGGCCAAACATGATAGTTTATTTTTTTTTTCATGGACGGACCCTTCTTCTTTATAGGATCTCTTAGGCCTCTTCTTCGTGACTTCTCCTCTGATAATCATGTTAATAACGCTGGCTAGTTTATTTTAGGCTTTCTTTGGTTCCAACCTATCCCTATCTTGAACATCCAGATCTCTGCTCCCTTTGGATGTGTCAATGAAGTTGCCGAGTTTACCATTCTGTACTAATCTTTCTATGGTATTCTTTAATTCTCAGCATGCCTTGGTTTTGTGTCCGTAATCCTAGTGGTATTGGTAGTAGTACCACCTATCTTTCATGGCTCTTCTGGTTGGACTTTGTCTTTTGGCTAAGGTTATGCCTAAACCATTTTGTTTGACCCATATGAGGATCTTGGATCTAAAGGTATTTAGTGGTGTATATCTCTTAACTTCCCTTTCAAATCCTTTTGTTAGGTTTCTGAAGTTAGATCGATGGAAGCTCAGCCTTCTAGATCTTGATCTTTCATCTTTCCTAACCAGTGCTTTCTTGTCGTCCCAGTGAACATTGCAAATAATTTTTAAAATGGCATTAAATTTCAAAAACTTGCAACTATTTGAATTTTTTTTTATCAATTGGCCAATTATAAAAACTACAAACATTTACATTTTCGGTGCCAAACTTTCATTATCAATCATTTTTCTGGGGCCTCTGGTAATGAAGTAACTCTTTAATTGCAGTTCTTAATACATTGTTCTTGAACAAGTAATGGAAAAAAAAAATGTCCCAATGAATTATTGGATTAACAACAGCAAAATTAACAAAATCATTGTAAAACAGAAAGAGATGCAATCCCAAAACTCTTTGTTGAGAGATGCAACCCCAAAACTCTATGTTGATTCATAAATTTATACGTCTAACCTGGCATATATAGATATAGAGGATCATATAGGATATGTAGCCATTAATTATCTCACAAGGCACGACCCCTAGGCTGGATCTTAGCTCTAAGAGCGTGCTTCATAACCACAGTAAACTCCAATTTCCCAGTAAAATCTACTTTCTTGTCTGATGGATAAGCACTCCATTCAAATTCTTGAACCATTCTTGCAATCATTAGATGCAAATGCACAGTTGCTAGCCCTAAACCAGGGCAGATCCTCCTTCCTACACCAAACGGTGTCATTTTTACTCCAGTCACTCCGGTTATATCCGCTTCCTCGTTGCCTGAAATGAACCGATCCGGATCGAATTTTTCCGGGTTAGACCAAATTTTGGGATCCTCCCCTATAGCTGGGGAGAAAATTTCTACATTTGTATCAGTTGGTATGTCATATCCTCCTAATTTTGTTGGCTCATTAACTGCATGAGATAGCAAAAAAAATGTAGGTGGGTGTTTACGTAGTAATTCTTTTACTACAGCTTGTAGATACTTCATTTTCTCTGCATCCTTTTCATTCACTTTTCTATCACCAACTGTCTCCTTAATTTCATCGTAAAGCTTTCCTTGAACATCAGGATTATCAATAAGCTGAGCAATGCCCCACTCAACGGCAGTAGCTGTCGTGTCTGTGCCACCGTTGAGGAACTCCGAGGAAAGAGTCACGAGCTCTGGATCAGTTGGGGATGATTTTCGCCCTTCGACTTTTAGATCGAAAAGGGTATCTAGGTATGAGAATGACATTGCTTTGGAATCTATACCTGGGTTTTGGAGAGTTTTTCTTCGCCTTTCAATCAAGGGAATCATGAAATCAAGCTGTTGTTTTCTAACTTCAGAAACCCTCTTTCTTTGCTTGGAGAAAAATGGACTTAAAATTGGAAGAAAATCATCAACTCTTGGATCAAGAACAATTAAGACTGACTTCATTACTTGATCCATGTTGATGATTGTTTCTTCATCCATTTCAAGTCCAAAACACATAGCTAAAAGTATGCAAAAAACAGCAAATCTTGCGTTTTTAAGTACCATCACAACTCCATCATTAGCCTCAGCTTCATTTCTAATCCTTTCAATAAGTTTATCCATTGCACCATCTCTCACACCACGAAATTCTTTAATCCTGCTTGAACTCAGCATCTTCTGAACCATGTTTCGTCTGAGCGACCGCCACACAGGGCCATAAAAAGCAGCATTGACACTGAACTTGTTGCAGCTAAAGATAGTTCTTGTAGGGTTTTCACGTGGCCTGGTAGCGAAAAGAGTACCCTTTTCGATGAGTGCTTCATGGACTAATTTGGCATCAGCAAGGATTATAAGTCTTCTTGTTCCCATCTTTAAAGTAAAGATTGGACCATATTTCGGAACTAAATATTCTACATATTTAAAAAAAGGTTTTCCTGAGCCAGCAACCTGGAAAAGATTGCCGACGACAGGCCAACCTTGAGGCCCTGGAGGAAGGTTTAATCGTTTAGATTTGGTTTTGCAAGAAAACAAGAATATAAGGCCAGAGATTAAGAAGGCAATAATGGCAAAGAGGAGGTGATTGTAAGAGGCGAGAAAAGCAGTAGAAGGGTTGATGGGCATCGACATTGTTGTTTTGTTTGTGTGACACAGAAAAAGATGAGAAGTTGGAGAAGATATATAATGAAAAAATTGTTGGGGCGGAAAAGTGCACACAAGAATAAGAAGAGCATGAATTT
This sequence comes from Mallotus nudiflorus, assembly GCA_947683625.1. Lineage (NCBI taxonomy): Eukaryota > Viridiplantae > Streptophyta > Magnoliopsida > Malpighiales > Euphorbiaceae > Mallotus > Mallotus nudiflorus. The sequence goes on along the minus strand of CANTUR010000595.1, from coordinate 269,439 downwards.
ACAGGTAGGCTTTAATTAATGTTCATGGAGTGTTTTTTATATGGACCAAATGGAATTTACAGGTAGGCTTTAAATTAGATAGTTTTAATAATTGCTCTAGTTTCATCATGCTATATTTTCAATAGAATAAAAATCTTCTTAAAGAAGTTAGAGGCATAATAAGGTTAATTCAACAGTAAATAATTCAAAATATACTTTCAACAATAATATTCGAAATCACATACAATTAACAGTCATATAAAATTAACTCCACTTAAAATGATGTAAATTACTTTAAATCATAAAATAATTCAAAATTACATAAGATTAATTCAATATGAAACAATTTAAATTATTTTCGACCATTAATTAATTTGGAATATTTTAAATATCAAAACTATGTATATCTAAAATATATTAAGATGTGGAGTTGGATTTTTACTTGAAAATTACAAAATTATTTTCAAACTACATTCAAATAGAAAATTACACTAAAACCTAGGTTTAAATTTTACCTAATCTAAATAGATGCCCTTGTATTTGTTACAAGAAAACTAGAAAAAGAAAAACAGAAAGTTGATGGGGAGATTTGTACCTCCTACAACCTTTAAAAGCAACAAAAAGCAAGTGGATTGATAGCGGGAGCCGCAGCTTGTTACAGTTACGTCTTCAATGTTTTCAACTACTCCAGTGTGAATTTTTAGAATTTTTTTTTTTCATGTTAGAAAATAAAATTTGTGACAATTAAAAGAGCTATATTTTTCTATTCAAGTACATAGAGGAGACACTATAAGAAAAGAAGCCGGAAAAAATCTACATATATATAGATATAGTGGAGGATGAGCGGACCAATTAATATGCCCACCAATTTAAAAAAAAAAAAGGGTCACGAGTCCTTCTTTAATTTCTCTTTCCATTATTATAAATTTTCTTATAAAATATTTATTTACAATTATAAAAATACAATTTGCTAAGATTTTATTAAGATTTAATTAATTTAATTTTTTACATTTAAACATCTAAAATTTACTTTTTATTTTATTTTCAATTAATAAAATATTAATTTTTTTTTTATTTTTTACAATTTATGTAACATCTTTCCTCTACAATGTCATATCGGAACACCCTGTCCAATGGCATCACCATTTGAGAAGTGCATTTTCTAAGGATTAAACTAACAAGGATCCATCTCAACATGCCATCAATTATTAAATAACTATTACAACACCGAAATCTAATTAGATGGCGAGTGGAGTACCATCAGCTTAATAGCACCATAACCACAAGTTGTTATAAGTAACTATCTAAGAGTACTACATCATCAAATAAAAAACATTATTAAAAGTATGAGTTGCAAAATAATAAAACACTATTTAGCTTCAATAACCCTCTCTTAAGGGCTCTGTGTGAAACTAGATGTTTATTCCCATAACCTGCACATCTCATGTTTAGGCCCAATATCAACATCCAATTACAAGGAAAAAAGATTCTGACATATAAGTACTAAGGTGTAACTCAACCTTATCCAAAAAGATAAAATGGATGTGCTAATATTAACTCAGATCCTAGTCACAGTGGCCTACATATCCTCGGAAGGTCTGGTAGTGATGTAGCGGAACCCTAAAATAAATGGATAAATGTTACTTATAATTAATTTGTGCACGAATGACCATCAAACAACCTTCTATAATATGTTGATTCACTGAAAATGTTAGGAAATATGCATCAATATTCATTGATGCACACAAAGAAATATAAAAAAATTGGAAGAAAATTAGAACCTTAATTATTAAATTAAAAAAATCTATCTAAAACAACTCAAAACAACATATAAATGTTGTTTGGGAAAAACCCTAAAAAGAAAAGGGGAAAAAACCCAACAAAAATGCCTAAAAAATATAAAACTTTAAATTGAAATCAAAGGCCTTAAAACGATGGATTTTAGGCCTAAAGTTGTTATGCTATAAGGGAATTATGTAGAACTTATTATAGAGTTCTTAATCAATTTCAGTTTGATATATTATGGTCTCTATGGTTCAATCAGACCTGAAAGTTATAGCCACTTGAAGACTAACTACACATCTTAACTTTCTTCCTAAAATCCAAACTTTCCAAATACACTAGGGCTGTCTGGTTTGCATCATTCCCCTAAGTGACAGAAAATTTGACCTCAAATTTGGGATAGCATCATCATCAAATGAATCTCTAGAGAAAGGAATCAAATGTTTACATTAAAAACATTTGCAGTGTGGATGTGGCTGGGCAACTTCAAACGATAAGTCTTGGGGTTGATCTTTTCCATAATTTTCACAGGACTAATCTTCTTTGCAAACAACTTATTGTACTCACCAGCTAGAAACTGATCCTTAGTGAGTACTGCCCATACAAAATCACCCACATCAAACTCTAAATGCTTGCACATTTCATCTATGATCTGCTTGTATTTGGAGTTAGCAATGGACAGATTATCAAAAACTACCGTATGAACACTCTACAGTCCAGTAACAAAATCTGCTGCTTTCTTGTAAACCTTAGTTTTACTAGGCAACACCATTAAATTAAGTGGTCCTTATGGCTGAGCTGAATAAAGAACCTGAAAAAGACTAAAACCAATACTACAATTCACTGCATGGTTGTGAGCAAATTCTGCCTGACATAGCTTCTGATCCTAGCTCTTCATATGATCACTAACCAAACAATGTAGTAAACTGCCAAGTGATCTGTTGACCACCTTAGTCAGCCTAACTATTTGAGGATGGTGTGCACTGCTGAAGTTTAACTGAGTATTTACCATCTTCCATAAGTTGTGCCAAAATGGCTAAGGAAACAAGCATCTCTATTAGAGAAAATAGAGGTCGATAGCCTACAAAGACTATACACCTAACGAAAGAACAATTGGGCCACATTAATAGCATCTCACTATGTACGTGGTAATCCTAAAATAAAATCAATGTTTATATTAACCCAAGGCTATGAAAGAATGGGCAGTAGCATGTACAACCCTGTATTAGTGGCAGTCCCTTTTAAGACTTGGCAAATTCTGCACCTCTCTATATATTTGTCTACCTCCTTACGAATGGTTAGCCAAAAGTAAGAGGCATGTACCAACTGTAGTGTTCTATCTCTACCAACATGACCCTCTCTATACAACTCCTTAATAAGGTGCAAACATAGGTTACAATCTAGAATGCTCAATTGGTTGCCCCTAAGTAGAAAGCCATTTTGTAACAAGAAATCTATCTTTTTTCTATCCTAGATGCTTTGTAAAACCACAGAAAAATATGGATCAGTAGCAAATAAATCACAAAAGGAATATAATCTAAGTACCTCAATGTGCTCACCCTCAATGTCCACTATGTCTTTATCATATTCATCAATATCAACAAATAAGGCCTCTTTCCTAGCAGTCTTTTTGCACTTAGACTACCTATGACCAACTTCCCCATACCTAAAACACATCAAAACCATTAGTTATTCTATTAAATTGTCCAGCACCCCTATTACTAATAGCACTACCACTACTGCTTGCTATTTTCATCACATTACCATTACTACCAGCACCACCACTCACATTTGTAATATTACGAGCACATCATGACTGTTTCTCCACCATTTATGCCCTTTGATGAGTAGCAAATATAGAGATAGGATTAAACATGTTCACAATATCCTAAACCTATAATTTTAAGCCCTCGATATACCGTAACACCAACTGGTCCTCTATCTTTTAAATCTCATTTCTCACAATCAACTGGTAAAATTCAGTGGTATAGTCATCCACTAATCTTAAGCCCTATCTTAAGTTCTGCAAATACTGATACACCAACCTTTAAAAATTGTATGGCAGGAAGATGGCTTGCATTTTTTTCTTTATCTTCTCCTTGGTAGTGATTTTCTCTTTGCCCAATATAATGGAAGTCAAATTTTAACTACTACCACCATGCAATAGTCCTTCCATACAATCTGGTTGCTACCAAAGACACACGTATGTTTTCTAGCACCCCTTTAAATTTAAAAATTTCCTCAATGGTGGCTAACCAATCAAGAAATTTCTTTAGCTGCAGGCTGCCATGGAATTTTGGGATTTTAGTGCACATCCTAATCTCCTAACATTTGTTCTCATCTTTTACAGCAACTCCATGACATTTTCATAGTACCTCTTCCTTGTACTCCTCCTCATTATCATCACCCTCCTAACCAACAGGTGGCCTGCGATTATTCTGGTTATCGTTGTTCTATTGTTGTTTATAGAGTCTATTATAATTCTCTAATAAATTTGCCATCCTCTCTGTAACTTGCTCCATCATCTGCTCGAATTTCTCTTTAATTAACTAATTGAGGATGCAGCGGAAGGTTCAACAAAAATAAAATAAAATAAAGAACAAAAGGATAAAAGGGATAACTATTGCAATCCATTGATTCACACACAAATGGTAGGAAAAAAAATCTTCTATTAATAT